>JAOVVF010000004.1:14602324-14620709 GCA_028565595.1 Duopalatinus emarginatus
CACCCCCCCACCCACCCACGCATCTCCCTCTCCTGCTCTCTTCCCCCGCTTATCTCCTCCTCCTCCTCTCACCAAGCAAAGCATGGGGCTCCTCTTCTCAGCACATGCGTCATTCAGCCCACTTTCTGCTTTGCCGCAGCTTCCCCCATTTGTGATTATAAACACCATGCCCTTGGGCTCTCTTTCAGCAGACAGGGGAACGGACTGTCACGTCCAGATGTTTGTTTACAAAAAAAAAAAAAAGAAAAAGAAAAAGAAAAAAAAAAAAACATGTAGTGTGTGGGATGTTTCTGCACTTTTGAAATGTTCTTGCCACCTACTGAAAGCAGTGTTTGCAATTATAAGACAAGTCTATAAAAGCTGTGCTCATGTTCTACTTGTGCTAACACACAAGCATTAACGTGCATGCAAGCACTGATATGTAGATAATATTACACATTGTTTTTATAAAACAAATACATAATATATTACATTACATTACATTACATATATAGTATATAGTATATATATATATATATATATTATATAGTTCTTCCTGAGTACTTGCAGTTACAATGTCCATCTGCAGTTAAAGTATTAAAATTTTCATCTTTCATATTTTAATTAAAATGTTATACTGTAGTTGTAGCATTATGTTGTATATATAGTGTTACATTTTGGTTAGTGTTACATCGTACTTATAGTGTTATGTTGTAGACATACCGTTACATACTGAAGTTAAGTGTTATGTTGTCACAATAGTGTTTCATTCTAGTTGTAATGTTACACTGTAGTTTTAGTGTTGCGTTGTATTTATAGTTGCCCCACAATTACATCATTTTGTTTGTGGAAACCAAACCCTGTCTCCGCATGAAGGCCTTGAGGGTCTCTCCAGAGCTCAGTATTGTTTATAGACCAGTCAGACTAGCCAATGCAACACACTGGCAACAGCAGCAACTTCCTTTGACATGTCTGCTTTCAACCTGCTAAATGTGATAACACTTTGCCGCCACTTTGTCCACCCCATATGTGTGTGTCTGTCAGATGAACATATACATTGTATATATGTATGTATACACATATATATATATATATATATATATATATATATATTTACACATATACACATATTGTGTGTGTGTGTGTGTGTGTGTATACCCTTTTAAATGGTGCCACATTTGAAAGGAACATGCATTTCTGGGATAAGTATGTGGGTTTCGCCCAAGAAAAAATTTCAAAATCTTCTCTATCAATGCCAAACAGCTAATTTTGCCATTGATTTGTTTGGTGTTTGGTGGACTGGATGACATATTGGCAATTTAACAATTTATTCATTCAACAAACAGGTGGATCGTAAGTGTGGACAATGTCCTTACTTTTTGTGCTATGTTACTTTTGTGCACATATTACTGTATTACCACAACCATAGACACCCGAATGTGTAATCTGCAGCTTAGTGGAGAAACCATGTTACCGTAAATGTGTTGGCTAAAATTGAAATCTTCTGAACAAAAAGCAGGCTTAAATGCACAGTGGCCCCTGAGACGCAGTTGCTCATTATGCCAATATATGCATTTATGCGTAACAAAGCGTTTCTGTCCTTAATGCCTGGAAATGGACAGGAATGTAGAGAATGGTGAAAGAGAGAATGGAGTGAGAGAGTGAAAGATGTGTGGAGGAGAGAATTCTCCAGTGGAAGTGTGACTATACCGACTACCGCAGAATGACTCACAGTTGCTGTGGCAACGGCGCCACTTGGCTGCCCATAATCAGCAATGTGAACAGACTAGAAGAGAGCGAGAGTGAGAGAGAGAGAGAGAGAGAGCAAGAGAGAACAAGAGAGAGCGAGCGAGAGAGTGAGAGAGAGAGAGAGAGTGAGAGAGAGAGAGAGAGAGAGAGAGTGAGCGGTGTAAGAGAGAAAACACTACATGCTGGATGTCATCAGTGGATTGCGTGGGCACTGCATAGCCTAAAAGACTAGTGCTGGTTTAGATGAGCTAGTCTAGTGCAAATTCACCACACAGCTCAGCCTGGATTCCAAGAAAGAAGAGTGTGTGTGTGTGTGTGTGTGTCTGTGTGTGTGTGTGTCTGGACACAGAAGTGCATATACAGCAATACACTGCAGTCGGTTCTTTATGGGCTTATTATGAGATTATGTTACCTAGTTATGTGCACACCAGTAATAAATTAAACATCTCTATACTGTATATTGTTGTCCAGGGTTTATTTAAGGCAGTTATGAGTAACATGTAATAATTTGTTTTAAAAAATTCATGTTTCAAATACTGTACTTTTACTTGGAGAAAAACAGCATTGTTACTGACAGCTATTTCAGTAAGACCTATAGTAAGATATACAGTAAAATACCTATAAATAGGCATGTTTATGCAGCGTTGTGTTTGTTGATGAAAGATGGGCTTATTCGAGTATTTCAGAAACTGCCTGGAAATCTTGTTTTTATGCAAAACAGTCTGGGGTTTGCACAGACTTGTGCAAAATAAAAAAAATACATTATTTTTGATGAGGTTATAGGAGAATGGCCAGACAAGTCGTAGCTGACAAGAGAGTCATGGCTCAAATAACCACTCTTTGTAATCATTGTGAGCAGAAAATCTCTGAATACACAAAATGTCAAACCTTGAGACAGATGGACTTCAATAGCAGAAGACTTTTATTCCTGTCAGACAAGAATAAAAATCTGAATCTACAAGTTGCTGTGTGGGGGCAGTGCTTCCCACTGTGTCACCACGCCATCTGTTTAAAGACTTTTTTTATATATATCTGTATATATATCTATATGTGTGGTTTTGCCGGAGGTGTGATTTTATTTGTTTTCTTTTCTAATGATGTGAGAACGATGGATATCACTATACTCTAATTTTATTACAGTTCTTACAGTTAACATTTATTAAGATTTTATTCTTTATAATCATAATTGACTGGTCACTTGAATTTAAAAAGAAGTAATTGACCTACTGGATATTTGCCTAATGTACCTAATATACATATTTTTAATGATCTAGTATTTTAATTTGGATAAAAAATGTCTGGCTGCTAAAACCTTTCAAAACCTCTGGCTATTTTGATTAATAATAAAAAAACAGGCATCCACTGTGTCCTGTTGATTAAAACATTAAGTGGAGGAAATGGAGAACGGAGAGCTGTCAAACACCGAATTAATTTTAGCCTAACCACTGCTCTGTTAACACTAATCATCAAACTGGTAATGATTAAGATAACTCTACATTTGATTTACTAAAGAATAATATCAGTCCATGGATAAGGGCAAAGCTGACCTTATAAATGATTTTAAGCCACTGATTGTTATGCAATCCTGACAGATCATCAAGCATGACCATGACCTCCTGTGCTGCTGTGTTTGAAAGTTTAATCAAGGTAAAGGGTTTGTATCCTGTCTTAATACATGGGTGTCAAGTCAAAGCCCAAACTTGTCAATCTTATGACCTGAGTTTTCAGAAGTGCATTAAAGTTAGGACGATAAAGCAGTGAAAGTGCACAGCAGTGACTCAGTGGTGCACAGTAACTACACCTTCCCACACACTGATGTAATCTCATCCATTACCTCTGTATGTCGGAACCTCTCAATGGTCAGGATGAAAGCACTTGCAGATTTCATAACCAGAGCCAATGAGTTTAATGAATCTATCTTTGATTTTATTTTAGAGGCTGAATTTTGCTAAGAAAAGACTAGGATGATCCTGGCAACCTTATTCTCACCCTCTCTGTCCTGGGGGTGCTCAGGGTTTTGTGTTTTAGGTGAGCTGTGTATGTGTGCTCTCGGAGTGGGTGTAAATCTGAACATTCACAACATGATCCTTTCAGAAGAAAAAGATTTGCGACAAGTCTAGACTGTTACTCAAAAAACCAAGACTGTTACACAACATCAGCATCTGATGATTGCAAAGCTTCCTCGGCTCAAGGCTAACAGCCCACCAGCACGGTTACATCTGGTGTTGCACATCTCTCGGCTCTTTCTATGGAGTGAAATCAAGCCTGTTGATGTTAACATTCATGAGGCATTTGTGTTTTTAAGCTGCACCACAGACTCTAAGACTTTGTCTTTTCTTATGGGTTATTTTTAGGATTTTTTATAAGACTTTTATAATATGTTTTTATATATTGCTGTTTTTTCTTCTTCTTTTTTTTTTTTTTTTTTTTTTAAACAGAAAGAGCTCATTATGCCCAGTGAAGCAGCACTGACACTTAAGGTGACCCATTACCACTTTCTTGCATCATTTAGCTTAGACACTGCATCACAGGAGAACAGGTAGAGTGTACCAAATCGCCACTAACAGACACAGGGTTGTTTCTTTCCTCTTCGTTAAAAGATGATTCACACATTAAAGTCAAGACCAGCCTGGTGAGAAGCTATTCAGTTTTTGCCTTTTTTTTTCTCCTCCATGCATGATGACCTCCGGCTGAGAATTGAATGACGGGAAGTAATTTGCCAACCAAATGTGTTTCTGTCTAAAGCCAACTCCATTTACTTTTCCATCTTGTCTATTGTACTGTTAAATAATGTGACTAGCTTGTAGAACACAATAAAAATGAAGAGCGTGTGAAGACAGCAGGAGTCAACCAAGGTCATCAAAAACTTCCTGTGTGTGTATTCTGTGACATTTTCCTGACAAAAGCGAGAATTTTTCACAGATTCACAAGAATACACCTGGTCTTTTTTTTTTTGTATTCGCCTACAGGAAGGTCAGGAAAGGTCTGTCTCACTGAAAAGCTTTGGATGCAAAATTAATTCTTTAACCCCGTCACTGTCGAACGCTTCATTCTGATTGGTCAAAAGGTGTTGATTTATTTTCTAATAATAGTTCCAACAGCTATGTGGTAAAAGGTTTATGATAATGTGCTCGATAATATTTTATTGTTTCTATTGCAACAATTTACACAGGAATGTATAGCTGACGATCCACATGAACAGATTACTGACTCTATATATCTGCTGTAATCTGCAGGAACAACAGGAACAAACTTGTTTCATGGACATTGATCAAAAACAAACCGTAGTGCAGCCATATTACATTTCTATTATGTTATTTGCATTACTTTGTAATTTTGGAACATTATTTTTTAAAGTAGTGGTGCAGTGATTTAATTATAATCCAAAAAATATACTAATTATCTACAAGGTACAGGGCGAAAATACTCTATAATTCACTATTCCTAGGCTGCTGTGCCTGACAATCCTTCCAAAGTAAAGCAAGTAAAGTGCTGTGTTAGAAGTGCCTGGTTGGAATCGGCAATAAATTTGTATGCATACATTATACATTCAAGCAGCTGCCAGTCATTCAGGGGAAATAGAGAGGGAAAGAATGTGAGAGAATACACATATTCAGTATGATGCTATGAGAAACCTAGCATGTGAACCTAATGTGGTATTTGTATATTGTTACCCAGTTGTATAGTCATTTAGCTAGAAAACTCATGCTTGTGTTTGTTTGCCTCTCTTTAGTTTTTCCTGGCCATTTGTTCACCCTTAGTGTGCAACATGTATACATTGCTAAGTGTTTTAGCATGCATGCTAATCTTTCGCCTGGAGAAAAAACACATAAACAGTTTCTCAACTGTGAGATACATTGAGAAAATGAATTACATCAGAAGTGAGAGGAGGTGACTGTTTTGTTTTCTATACTGTATTTTATATAGCTAGCTAGAATGAGTTGGCTAAGCAGATAAACGCTAGTTTACAGAGAAGTGGATGAAATGTGAAATCACACATTACAAAGAGAAATTGCATTTTCAGTTGACAATTAGTAAATGTAAAAGTCATGCTGATTTTCACAGCTGAACAAAAAGTTATTCTGTAATGCTTAGGCTGTGTCTTAAACCGCATACTGATGTATTACAGAGTTTGCCCGTACACCATTGACGTCATGACTATCTAGGCTGACTACTTAAGTCTTTTTTGTCTTAAATTCTCTGAATGTATACTGATTTGGCACACAGTCATAATATTAATCCACATACTGTTGTTGTTGCATGTAGCTTGTAATATCTTTTTTTATTTTTCATTATATTTTTATTTATTTATTTATTTATTTATTTTACCAGAGAGCGTCCAATCACTTAAATCTTGTTCCATTGCCACATTTTCAATGCAGGTTTCAGTTTACTTTTTACAGTCATTCTCAATTTTTATATTCTTAACATAAGCGAACCTTCAACAATGAATCATTAAAACTGCATGTATTGCAGCATGGTGCCATTATCCCCCCACAGATCACTTTAATGTTAATATCTGCATCAAACTGTGCTGTTAATTTTAAAGACCCATCTGCCCTTTACCTTCTTTAAATATTCATAAAGTGTATTTTTTTCTTCTTTTAACCTTTGGCTCATTACTTGCATCCTGTTGTGTGGTGACGTGGTCCTGCATTTGAGGTGAAGATTAATTTTGTTGCCTGAGTTGGAAATAATATTAGGACTGGCATAATGAAGTAGGAAATAACCGAGAAAGAAAAACATATTTCACAGATAAACATGTATGTGACGACTGACAAACTGCATGAATTGTATGCTCTTAATAACTGGTGATTACATGGCACATTATTATTATTATTATTAGTAGTAGTAGTAGTAGTAGTAGTAGTTTATTCATTTATAATAGTTATTGTACCACATGGGGTGGCTTTTGCGATCCACATGACCCTGTCACTAGTTCACTGGTTGTCCTTCCTTGAACAACTAACCACAGCATACTGGACCTGCTGTTTTAGAGATGCTCTGACCCAGCCATCTAGCTCTCATAATTTTCCTGCTTCTAACATGTTAACTTTGAGAACTGACTATTTATGTGCTGCCTAATATATCCCTCTCAATGACATGTCCCACTGTAATTAGATAATCAATGTTATTCCCGTCACTGGCTTTAATATTACAGCTGAATAAAGGTGTGTGTGTGTGTGTGCATAAGATACCCCCCCCCCCCCCCCCCCCCCCCCCCCCCCCTCCCACACACACACAATAGTGAACGCGCACACTAGGGGACAGTAAACACACTTGCCCAGAGCAAGGGGAAGCCCCTATGGGGGGTTAGGTGCTTCGCTTCAGTCATGATTTGATAGGAAAGGGGATCAGTCCAGTTCCCAAACCTCAAGCCACATATACGTACATTGGTATTTACTGTATATTATGCATTATATTAGATATCTAAACTACAGGGTGTTTTTTCAAACACAACTCAATTTTATAGGTAAACTCACCATAGTTCATATATAGATTTCTTACACATTTCTTCCGGCACCTACCCATCAACTTAGTGTTAAGTTAATGGCAGACACTTGGTGCTATGTTAATGGTAGCATGAGGATCATCATTACTATGAGAAAAGCATGTATCTTCCACATAAATAATAATTAAATTATTAAAAATAATTAATAATTCCACATAAATAACAATAATCACTACGCTTTCAGGAAATGGAGCCCTTGTCATTTGTTGCCTAGGCAACTGCATCCTGTTTATGTCCTTACATGGAGACTGCAAATTTTTAAGGAGCTGCATAAAGAACCAGACGTTAAGGTCACCATGACTGATAGGCGATAATAATAATAATAATAATAATAATAATAATAATAATAATAGTTCTTATTTTTATTGTTTGTTTTATCACTAAATTAATTTGGTATAATAAGTTATTAATTAGCTACAAAAAGGCGGAAAAAGAAAACGTTTTTTGCTAGTATTGAACCAGCTAACCATGCTAGAGAACAAGATTTTACCAGTTTTAGGAATTTCTTGAAGCAAGAAACTCAGACTATTGTGTGATTTGTCTCAGGAAGCCCGTCTTTCATTTGAGAATTATGAAAATTCACTCATGTCCAGCTCACTCATGGCTGTGTGCCTAGCATTCAGGTTAGATTAGCCACACTGTCTGGCATTGTGCTTGTGATTAGCTAGCCTGGATTACATTAACATAGGGTGTCTCATTTTGATTGTGAAAACGTGAACCAAAAAGACCCGAAGAGGTAATTTAAATCTCTCAGCCTTAAAGGAACAATAATAAAATGAACCTCTTCATGAACCATGAAAAATGAAGTATGAGTGTTTGGTGCTCATTATAAGTGGGCTTGAGAAGGGAAATAAAATCTAAGCAAAGTGTGCAGTGTAGGCCCTTTATATAACTAGATGGCCTTAATGAGGCCTTGGATATTGTTGAGAGGCAGCCTACATTAACACTGTTCATTTAGCATCAGGTAATTCAACCAAAACCCATAATTTGACATTAATGTTTATTTCATCCCTCACGCTTTCAGATGAATAGCATCTTTCACAGGATACAAAAGGGGTCTCAAGTGGACCAGTGAACCGCCTGTTGTGTTGTGCTAAGGATCACACACCAAAACTGATCACATTAATGTTGTGATCACATTAATACAATACAAGAGGTAATGTAACATGACAGAAAACTTGAGTTAACCGATATACAGTAAATTGTGCATAACTAAAGTTTTGGCACCTCCCTATTATCAGTTATTAGAAGGTTTGTTATCTGAGAAAAAAAAAAAACAGAAAGTAAAAAAATACCTGATGCAATATCAGGTAAAATCAGGTTTGGGCAAAGTTGAGTTAAAGGGGCAATTTAATAACTGGGCCATAATAATAAAATGGACATTATTTGTAATACTGGTTGTAAAAACCATGTCCACAATGCTCCTGCACCACAGTCAAAGAGAAATCTTTACATTTTTGTCATTTTCCCATTTGTGGGTAATTTAAAATGCTTGAATTTTACTTATGGTTGCATATAAGTACATGCAATGTAAAGTATATTTTATTGTACTCTTAATTGAGACTTTTTTTTCTTTTTTTTTTTACAAAATATAACATTTCCATACATTCATATAAAAGAGGAGAAAAATATTTTTGACATTTGCACTTGGTTTTTAAACACAGGCTTTAAAAGATTCATATTGGGGGCCTGTAGACTACAGCACAGGAATAGGTTCAATCTAGCAATGTATAGGTTCCAAATAGATCCTCTTTAGAAAGCTAGCACTATCAACCATCCAATCAACCACTTAGTGACATTTTCCCACATATTTTTTTAAAAATCACAGTCAGAAGATATACGAAGCAACCTAAACAGTTCCTCAGAGTGGTCTAATTCCGTCATTACAGCTCTGCTGATCGCATCCTTTTTCTTGTTTCTTCTTGTTTCACACCCACTCCTTTCAATTGCAATCATGTTCAGTATTGTTTGAGTATTTTATATTCAGTGCCAGAACAGTGCCATCTATAGCATAGCACAGGACATGCACAGGAGATGCATGGCTTTAACTGTGGTGCTGTTGTGTTACACTAGTCCTAAACCTCATTCTCACACTTCCTGGAGCAGGCAATCATTCGAACATCTATGAGAATATACTAATTTTGTTAATGATGCGTGATGATGTGATTGTCAACAAAATAAAACACACACACACACACACACACACACACACACACAGCCCTTATTTATTAAATTCTAAGCTATTTGATATTTTATGTGAAATAGAAGCGACTAAATTGCATTCGTCTTTGGAAAAAGCATCAGACAGTCGTCTCAAAACAGCTCCATCCTGCTTATAGTTAACGCTGAAGAACTGAAGAGCAGCACCACGCACACTGACGTAATATCTACATCCAGCTCATAAGAGCCCCACTGCCACAGGGAGTTTCCCTTTCAGTCACGACTCTGTCAGTACGTGCTCTATATTGCAGAAAGGAGAGCCCAGTGCAGGGATTAACTCCTCCATCAGTAGCAGGTTTCAAGACACGGTTGGTATTATGGACCGAATAAATTTTAGCCTGCCACTTATCTGCTCTCTTCAGCCCATACTATGACTAACACACATTAGAAGTAAACTGACAGATAAAGTGGGTGGAAGACAGGAGCTTTTAGTCTGACTGGGTGCTGAGAAGGAATCACTTCCGTCTGAACAGAGGACAGAATGATCAGTCTGTTTAAAGGGTGCACTGCTTTCTGCATTCATTGGAATATCTTTATAAAGAATGGTCCAAATACTACTACTACTACTACTACTACTACTACTACTACTAATAATAATAATAATAATAATAATAATAATAATAATAATAATAATAATAATCAGGACTCAAATAACTCAAATGTCTGTAACTCAAATAATCACTCTGTACAGCTGTTATGAGCAGAAAAGAAACCTTGAGACAGACAACAAAAGAAAAGAAAACAACACAACAAACCTTGAGACAGACAGGTTACAACAGCAACAGATCATAGATTCTGAGACCACAGTTAAAACAGTCATAGTTAAATGATCTTGTTTTTTCAGATACAAGCTAAAGACCCCCATCATTTATATATTTAACCTTTTTTCTGTGTGTCTGTGCCATATATGTAATTATGACAGAGTTTTAGCCTTGCTTAGAAATGTCAGGTTGACAATTACATTACATCCAGTCATGTTCCTGAGCACCATAATTTATAATGATTATATGGCATGATTGTTTTTTTTTCCACAACTAAAATACCATGAATAAATCATAGAGTGTTGCAGTAGCCTGAATGTTATGGTGTGTCTTAAGGCTTTAGCTTTTCTTTAATGTGGTGAAAACTGTTATTTTTTTACGCTGGGATATCAGGGAATAGAAGTTTCATTGTGGTTATATACAAGATGTTATTTAATGTGCTGAAAATGATACTTTAGACTATAATAAATGATAATGTAGAATATAACCCTGCACATGCCTGAATTCCTGAATGACTTTTCTTTTCCCTCTCTTCAATTCCCTTTTCTTCGTGAGAAACACAAGATGACATGAATATAAAAATGATGTACTTTTGTATGTTTTAATAAATGTAACAATTAAGTAATGAGAGATTTATCTAAATGTTTTTGTATTTATGGAACTTTTAAGAACTGTAAGAATTTTTGTGTATATGGAATGTGATGTATTTCTCTTGTATTTTGTATAATGCATTAAAATCAATAAAGTTCTTAAATGACTAGTGTGACACTCTACTAGATAAAGTAGAAGATGCCTTCTTGTCTTGACAAGTTGAATTGTTTGTCTTTTATTTGTTATTATAACACTTTGTTGTCAAGTCAGAAAGTGTTGACTAATTTTCTTTAATAGCTGTAGACATGGAGATGTCCTACAACATTAAATGTACATATAAATGATAAATTAATTGTTAAAATAGAGTAAAATAGCTAGAGTTTTAGCTGACTGGACATTTGATCACAAGAATGTTTGCCTGTGAGATTGTGTGACTGGTTCAATGTACCAACGTGTTTGATTCTGACACACTTAATATCTTGCTGTGTCTGTGATTGATTTATTCACTTTAACACTTTAATTGATTTAGACACTTAAACTGCATGACTTTACTGAAAGTCAGAAAAGTTATTTTTATAGTTTATAATTTGTCACATTTATCATTTTAAACAACTGATCACAATGGAAATGCTAAAGCATAATCATTAATATAGAAGAGTTAAATATTTACATTACAGCATTGTAGTATTTCTATAACCAGCAGAGAGCAGCATTGTGTTAAACAATCACATCACAAAATTGCATGAAGGTAACCTTGCCTACACTAAACAAAGGTTAAATCTAAATACCTTAAGAGTCATTTGGCTAATCCCACTGCAGGAAATCTTAAAGGTCCTATAAATAACCCTGCACTCTAGTTTCCATGTCAGTGTAAATTAAACATTTACTTATGATATTACATCCGTCAGGCTGTCCAACAAATTTTAATCATCCAAGTTGATTTGTTGTACTGTGGTCCAACTGGTATATAATGTAACTATACCAATTTAGGAGAAATAAAACATTAATGGTTACTTTGCAAAATATGTGGATAGGATTCTTATCATTTAATTCTGAAAAGGCAGTACCCACTCTAAAATACATTTACATGGTACATATAACTTTTAAGGGCTTCCCCTAGCAGGACAACCAAATTGCAAATTTTCAAAGAATATCCAAATGTAAGCAGTTTGTTTTTAATAATTCACAACCATTAGCTAATTCTTCCATATCACACAACATCTACACTATATGGTTTGTGGACACCTGACCATTACACATACAGTACTGTATATATGTGATCCACATTCTAGATTTACAGTAATAAAATCCATGTGAGCACCAGCTAATTTTTGCTTATTGACTCCCAGCCGTGGATGGTTATAGCATTGTCATGATTCCAACTTGTATTCTCCCAGCATTAGGCCATTATTTGCAACACTTTTAAAAGAAAGCTGCATATAGCAATTGTATAGACAATAATAATCACTGAAAGTCCCAGTGAGTTACTCCTGCACAGTCACAGTGTAAAGATGCCTGTTAGAGACGAAGCTCCTGTTAGGTTTGCTATGACTATGAAAGAGTTACAGCAGTCAGTAGCTCCAACAGAAGATAGTGTTCTTGGATCAACCTTCTCCAAAACATTCCATGAAAAAGGCCTTGGGAAACTGGCAGGAATGATCCATCATTCTCAGACCTTCATCAGAACCATATTCCCGCGTGAAAGGAGCTTGAAAATCTTCAAGAACATTGCGTCTTTTTTCAGCCAGTCTACCATGAATACTGTGTTGCCACATAATATATTACTGACTTGAAAAAGAAAGAGATATAAATTTATAATAAATGTGGGAATTGGAAATCTGTGTTCAGCACAACTTGGACTTGTAATTTAATACAGTGTCCTCCCAACTTTAGCCTTCACTTTCATTTCAAAGCTTTTTACAATAGCTATGTGATGGTTATGCAAACCATCTGTATCTCAAAATATTGTCAACTGTGCTTAAAGAGATTTAAAAAATAAGTTCCATTACTTTATTTTTAGAAAGTTAAAATAGTGACAAGTCTATATAGGTAAGCTAGGAAACTTAAAAGAGAATTGTTTAAAAACTTTAATGGTAATATCTTTAAATCTAAAGGCCACACAAGCATTTCCATCAGTTATGTGCCAGTGTCATTTACTAATAAGCATCAAGAACAGTATTACTGAGATATGTGTACTGGTAGACCTTGTGAGTTCTTTCTCCTTACTTAGCGATGAGGCCCTGTGATCCAAACCATGTGAGCTGTATGATTGAGCAAGTGTCTCCATCGCTGGCCCACCCACAGCCAGCGCCGCGCACAAGGTCAGCATTCCACCACTGTCATGTGGATTGATGTACATCAACAGCACCCCCCTACACACACTTTCATAACAAATCACAGAGAAACAACATGTGTTTCCTTCACCCCAGAAAGCACCCAACCCACTCAGGCCATCCTACCCACCCTCACGATCAAAGAGCCTTTGGCGAGGCCAGAGACAGATGGGAAAGCAGACAAAATATTAGCTAGCATGCAATATCATACCGGAGCAAAGCTGAGACTGGGGAAAAGAAGGAAAGCTGCTGGAAGATATTGAATCCTTAAGAATTTTTTTTTTCAGAAAAGAAATTGGCAATATGTGCACACAAGTTTTTACTCAGAGTGTTACTCAGTAGACCTTAGAGGCTCTTTAGGAATTACAGGAGACCTAGATTATTATAGCCAAACCCATTTTGTGCATAAGTACCAAAGTGTAACAATAAATGACTACAATGATAAACTTACACATTTACATCTGTAGTGTTATTGAAGTTGGTTTAGTCAAGGATTGTGTGTTATTAAAACTGACATCAGAATACAGCTTGGTGAAAAATATCATCAGGACAAAAAAAGCCAAAAGATAATAAAATATATATTTTTAAATATGAAAAACCAATGATCAAAGCTCCAGAATAACTTTTAGTTTCTCCTCTCCTCCTGAAAACTTTCCTCCTCTATGGCAAATGAATTTTATTTGCAGAGAATCTCTTAATAATGTGTCCTCTTTATACCCAATAAAAATGAACTGAAAACATGTCATCATGATGTTATAACTAATAAACAGTGATGAGGTGTGATACAGCCTGATGCAATGTCATTTCCCATAACACTAAATTAAAACTATGCTAAATTTATTAAAGGATGCAATACTTTTTTACCTACAATACTTGCAATACTTTTTAGCCATTTATAGTTACAGTTAATGTTACAGAATGTCTGTGAAACAAGTTGGTTCACTTTATCACTTTACAGCAGCTATAAGCTGTTGTATTCCCTCAACAGCTTCTGAAAAAATACAGCTCGTTATGTTGCCAAGATGCCCCAAAGCCCTCTGTACTGAAGACTTTCCCTTGTGAGAAAACCTGAAGTTACAGCTTGGAGATTAATTTCATAAATGCGAACATAAACTTACAGAAAACTTCAGCATATCAACTTATCCTTTAGAAATCCTTTCTGCTTATGTGGAAAGGTCACCTTACAGGTGGCTGTTATAAGGATCTTCTCCTTATTTTAACAGTGATTTGAATGAATGCATTTGTGATTTTCGTTACTGTCAGAGCTACTGTTTTAAAATCAATCAACACTTTGTGACCAAATAAGTTTAAGAATTCAATAGTGCTGTGGTATAAAACAATTTCAAATATTTGACTTAAAAACAAAAGATAAATTCCTTGCACAGGGCTGCAACCTTTTAGCTGCATCTGTAAAACATTTTTATTTATTCATTTGGCAGACGATTTTATTCCGAGTGACTTGCAGGTGAAGCAGAATCCAATCCAAGCACAGAGCTGAGCTTGCTTATTGAATCAACAGTAGCTCCTAACAAATTTCCAGTCACTTAATATCACTGAGCTGCTACTATGGTGTATAACAGCTCACATGAGTCACAGTATAGATCACATTCTGAATGCTTCTGTTCACAGTACGGTCTGTTGATGTCTAGCCAATTCAGGCATGTCAGAAGCAACAGCAGTTGTGTTTGCTTTCCCAAGACCGAATGATTTTTTCGTTGATTAATTTTCAATGACAGCAGCTCTAATAGCAAATCACAAGATTATGTTAATGCATTCATTTAAATGTTGTAGTTTCTGGTGAAAAAGCTGTAATATATGCAGTATATTAAGTTGATATAACTTGTAAGACATATTAACTGCTACATTTTCATTTTATGGATTTTACACCATTTTCTAACATGTTTTCATGTCTTGCTGTGCCACCAGGAAGTGTTACACACTAAGAGGAAAGTGCTACCTGCCTTCTTCCACACACTATTGGTGGAAATAAGAACTTGTCTCAGATATTCCAAAATCACATTGTTAAGGGATGACAAGTACAAACTGTCACTCTTTAATTATTGGAAAATGATCAGTTTCAGGGTGGAATCACAACCATGGTTTATTCCTTACATTTGTCATTTGTCATGGTTTGCTATAGTGAGTATTTTGCTTTATCCACGTCTTTTCCTTTAGTCATGTATGACCAGATAAAAACCACAACTATGGACAAGCTGAAGGTTTTGGCAATGTGGTAGCATAGAATAGTGTGGCTATGGAAATGACTCCCAGTACCTTAAAGTCACTGTGGGAATTGAGCTATAAACTGGCCTGTGACATAGCTCCCATCTATTTTCTATGGTCAATAACACCATAAAAACATGACATGTCAAATTCTTGTTCAAAGTCCATTGGTCCAGTTTACAATAGATTCAAAATGCCTCTTAGTCACAGAATGTCTAAATGAAGTAAATTTGTTTTGACAGAGTTTTGTGAGTCACAATGGTGAGGTTTTTGTGCTGCTACACCCTAATATGCTGCTACTTATGATAGTTATACAGGATGCTCAGCTTTGCACGCATATGCTCTCTGATTTATTCTAATGCTGTTTTTCTTCTATGCTGCAACTGATCGGAATTTAATTATCCCAATAATATTATTATAGCGTTGCTTATGTTACTATAATTATTTGTATTATTGTCTATAGCTGTAGTTTTCAGTTGGGATGATGGTACAGTAGGTCGTGATAATATATTTTAAGCTGTAAAATAATCTCTACAATGATATTATTCACCAAATTAGACTTAATATTTTTTTGCAAAATCAGAGTAATTTGTGTTTACCAGTAATGGACATACTATACTCATTATTTAGGAAAACACATTTGTAAAAGGACCCAGAGGGAGAGACTGATTTTCTAGGGTATAACATCTAAGAAACAGTGAAATGTTTTAGACAAAATTCTAAACAACAATGTAACAATGAAGTTTAAAATACTTATTTTGTACAAGTTAAAAAAAGCAGTGGAATCAGGACCCAAACACACCAAGTAAGAGAAGCTAGACAGTTGTGTGCTCAGACAATATATTAATGTATGGTACTTTTTTTGTCTATTCATCCATTCCTCTCTGGCAACCACTCCATCCTGGTCAGGGTCACAACAGATCAGAAATCCATCCCAAGAACAGTGGGTGGGAAAATTAACCACAGACAGGTTTCCAGAACTGGACTACACACACATCCATTCCTACAGGACCTGGATGAAACACTTTCAGACACAGGGAGGACAAGTGGGACACACAGACAGTAACCTAATGAGCTTCAGGATATTGTCTGTGTCGAATGCCACTTGTAGGTACTAGAGGTACTGTCTTGTGCCTGGATGGATGGATGGATGGATGGATGGATGGATGTAGGGCTGAATGGATGGATGAATGAATGTTTACATTTGTGAAGGTTACATTTGTACTTTTGAACTTAGTGTGTATCTGTGTCTTTAACAAGAAATTTTCTTCTTTTTATTATGTGACTCAATTATATGAAACAACTAACCAATTAGGTATTTATTATAATTTTTTACAGGGAGGACAAGTGGCACTCCACACAGACAGTAACATAATGAGCTTCAGTATATTGTCTATGTCGAATGACACTTGGTAGGTTCTATAGGTACTGTCTTGTGCCTGGATGGATGGATGGATGGATGGATGGATGTAGGGCTGAATGGATGGATGGATGGATGTTTTTCTCAAGTCAATGCAGTTTGATTACAATAATCCAGGCCTGTCGCTGTCTTGATTTTCGGTGCTTGGCACCCGAAACTCCCATCAAACTGCCGTTAAAGGAAGAACCACAGTTGCTTTGCGGGTATGTGTGTTTGCTTCGACTTGTACAGCCGAGAGCATCTGCAGTGTATTTTCAAAGGACATGGATGTGGTGTGAAGAGGTTTAGGAAGCAAATTGCTGTTGACCACAGGAGACGGTGGATATAATGACACCCAGACACAGCAACCTGAGGCAACCAAATAAAAGTCAGCGACAGCCAACGAATGGGCAAACCATACTAACTATATAGGTTACAGACTGTAAAGCCTATATAAAATCCCTAAGCTTGTCTGAAGGTGAGCTGAAGTGCTACTTCATTGTAAACACACACAAAAAAGCTGTCATGAGTGTTGTGAAGTGTTTCACTAGACACTTGATTAAAAGTTTATTGGACAAGGATGGAGCCTTGGTTAATTTAAATCACATGAGTGTGAGCCTCTTGGCTGAGCCATGATTTTTTTCTTTTTTTTTTTATCCGGTTTCAGCAGCTGAGGTGAATGTTTACACCGTGGGAGTTGAAGAATTCAGACCAAGTAGCTTTAGACTAAACTCCCGCCATTTTTTTTTCTCTTCGTTATATTTTCGAAACCGCGTTTATCGTCTAACATGCTGTTTTCATTAACTTCGGCGTGAATGAGATTCGGTGCGTGGGAGTTTTCTGCCTCATATCCGAGAAGTTACACGAACAGCGAGGTTTTAAAAAGGAAAAAAAAAACAATAGCCCGTCCTGCCTCACTCAGTCAAAGCTAAAGTATTTATATGGAGGCGGGCCGCCATCAGTCACTCACTCCCAACCCAAACCATTCACGTAAACGGGGGCAGCGCTTCGACCAGACCCCCATCTTTATCTGTGTAAATATTTGAGAGAGAGTCTCATTGCTCGAAACATCTGTGTGTGAAGTGTTTGAGGTAACATATCATCATGAGCTTGATTTCGGCGCTCCACTGTGTGCTCCTCATCTCGCTGTGCGGGACTCTCGCAAAGCACCAAGCTAACGGTAAGTTGACGGGAAGGAGACGTCCGTGTCGCTGTTAATGTCAGGAATAATGCGAGTGGAATAAAGTCAGGTCAGGTCAGTTATCTCTGAGTAGTCCTGTGTGCTGGTTTTTTATCAGACTCTGAGAGATAGACCCACCTGTCAGGTGGGAAAATAAACAATAAATAATTGATCTGTTTAGTAGGTTACATTTGTACTTTTAAACTTAGTGTGATTTTGTGTCTTTAACAATAAATTTTCTGATTTTTATTATGTGACTTAAGTATATGAAACAAGTAACCAATGAAGTATTTATCATTATTTTTGTTTTTTATTTTACACAATGTTATAGTTTGTATAAGATTGTATAGTAGTGGTTTTAATGTGTACTTGTGACGTAAACTTACTGTAAAATAATCATCATAAACATACACATAACTACAGATGAGTACAGATAAG
>JAOVVF010000004.1:14710243-14727448 GCA_028565595.1 Duopalatinus emarginatus
ATTCTGTGGACGACAGTCAAATAGCATTTCACTGCAGGTTGTACCATGTATGACTACGTATGTGACAAATAAAACTTGGAATCTCTTTGAATCTCTTGAATCTTAAGAAGATGTTTTTCCTATGAGTACATATGAGTGTAGGGGTTTCATGTGACTAGCAGAAAGACCCTCCACAGCAGGAAAAGTGGTAATCAATCACAGTCTTGTATGACTCTATTAACTAGGTTAATTAGGGGATTAAGTTATGTTAATGCACGTAAAAGTGTTCAATAGGAAAAAGGAGCAGACCTGGTTGGTGGACAGGTAGAACTTAATATCAATCAGAAGGTTCAATGTTCTGCATTTTATACCATGTCCTACTTTAAACTGAACCACAAGCTCCTTCAGGATGATATTCTGGCATGATGCCCACACAGTTGAAAAAAGCTTGATATATAAAAGTTGATGAATTCTTGGTCATACAGCAAAAACGTTCACCTGCTCCTCATCGGACTACACATAATATATACCCCCATACATAACCAGAACACTACAGCATCGAAGTTTTACTACCTGCTTCAGCAGGTAATTTAACAGCCAAAAAAAAAAATAATAATAAAAAATCCCTAGCAATATTTTGACAAAATTGGTAGACAATCTACAACTCCATTGAGAAGGAATTAGTTTTTTCAGCTAATGTCTCATAAAACATTTGAAAGTCTTTTCAGACATAAATGTCTAACATCAGATTGCAGTTTCCTACCCAGTCATTTGTCATGCATAAGCCTTACCGCAATATGAACACATTACAAGTTTAGACATTTATTCTCATGTCACTACAGTATTCATATTGGTAAATGTGAATATAAAGTGATTATGTATCTCCCTTTGGCTGTCATAATACAATCCATTTAAATAAAATATATGACTGTTGCTTGGGGGTTGTGTCATTAACCATAAACTCACAGGATCTCTCATCTGTTCAAGAGTAAAACACAGACTGTCAACAGTTTTACAGTTTCTACATGAATTGTTTAAGACAAGTGCAACAAACCAAAAGTTCATTTAGAGTAGCAGATAAAGCCTTTTATATAATGAACACTGAATATAACTAATTTTCCACTCCAGAAAAGTCCATGACAGGGACTTAAAAAAAAATAGACACAAAAAAGTGCCGCCTCAGGAAAACCAGAGAAGCTGTAATTAGTGTCATGGTAATGTGAATGTTGCAGGATAGCTACTGTGAATGTGGAATTCTGAAGGTCACAATAATTTGTTACAGAAAATCACAAACGGGTCTAAAAATAGAAAGAAATTGTAAATCCAGAGCAGCTGCCACACAGACAATACACACCACTGGGTCAATCAACTTGGTGTATGACTGCAGCAGCTCATCAGGACAGAAAGCAAAGCTATAAGGCCAACAACAAACCCACAGTGATGTTAAATCTATACCTGTGATTATATCAAATTGTAAATCTAGATGACCACTAACCATCTCATATCAGTAAATGTTGTGGTTATAACTCACTAGTGTGTGTTTTACTGCACAGATAGTTTAAATGCAGAGGTCAAATTTTTCAGCGTGTACAAGCACAGTGGTCAATACGTGGTTCTTTGATCAGCACCCATGCCAGCTCTTTCTGGATAAAACTGGACATCCCTGGACACTCATTTTTTCCGGCTCTATTAACACCTGGTATTAACATGCATCTTGGGTGATCCGATCCAATCTTGTATGGAAATCATCATGTGCCAGGTGTGAACTGGGCCTTTAATGAGCTGCTCATGCTGAATCACGGATAGACTGAACACACTATCTGCCCTCTTCCACATACATGAGCACACAGAAGCCTAGAGTATTGCTCAGAGAGAGTAATGTGATCTCTCCTACACAGAATGCACAGCCAGTTTGCTGCCCATGGATGGTTGTGGTATTACGAATTTGTGATCTCATGGTAGTAGTGCACTTCTTTGGTTGTGCTAAAGAAGAAGAAGAAGAAGAAGAAAACCTTTTATACACAAATTTCTAGCTTGGTAAGTGAATGTGATTAGAACATATAGTAAGTCATGATATGGTGCCCCTGGAGCAGAATGGGTTAAGGATCTTACTTAAGAGCATAACTATGATTGCTTGGTGGTGCTGGGCCTTGAACTCATGACCTTCAGTATTCCAGAGCTTTAATACCAGAGCCATCACTGCCTCACAGAGCAGAATTCCTTAAAGATTTTATCACCAGCTTTACTACTAGCACCAACACTTGTCTTAATGGAAACACTAAGCTGTCATGGTCTCTTTGGGTGTCCTCCTCAGGAGATTAGAAGCAATGTTGCTTAATTACTCCATAACCTCCAGGGAGACACAAATACTGACCTCTTCTCTGGTTTGTTTTTGGGTCCTTGAAACTTGCTCTGCTCTCATCCACTTAACAGTTAAAAAATTGACTCAGAGGCAATGTATACAGGCTCTGGTATAAATGCTGACAAGAGACCACAAGATAAAGAATCAGCAAGTTAATTTGGCTGTAGAAGTCAAAGAACAGTCTTTTTCTTGAGAACATCAGTAAGTTGTGCGTCCTTGCTTTGTGGCCTAAAGATCCAGCACAGCCCTCTGGGGTAATCATGTTTACTTTTCCAAGGGGTAGGTTTGGGAGCACAAAAACAAAAGGACGAATGGATTTTGTAACACCTTCTTCCGAGTAGGCCGTCTTTACCAAGTAATTATCCAATAAATGCATAAAACTGCATAAAACCACTACAAAAAGTGACCCATGAGTTTAACAATGCATAATTACATTAGTTAGCCCTACTGACATGTATTCATTGCCTGGAACATCTCCAAATCAATTTCCTCTCCCTTACCAGCAGGGACATGACAACCCGGATGTGATTAAGCGTTGGCGATTTCACCGCAGATTAATTTGTTTATTTGTATACAGTATTGACATGATGTTTTTATCCTCCCATCCTCCCAATCATCTAATTAACTCTGCATTTCCTTTGGAAAGAACAGTCAAGGATGGATGGGATAAGAGAGGATGAATGAAACTGAGGTGACCTTGGCTTAGGTGTGTCCTGTTGTTTCTGTATGGTGATCCATTTTGATGATTACATCTAAATTGTGGCTGATTATTAGATCACGTGTTTCTATTATCAATGCAGGTTTTGCTGCTTACATCAATATTCTATGTGGTAATTAAGAAAAAAAGAGCAGCATCCTGAAGTGTATACAGTGCAACATCAATCCATGGAGAAGGGAGTATGGAAACCACAACTGAGCATCTGCTACCACAAAGCATTATAGACATAATGCAATTCAACACAAACACTGTTAGTGCAATTTAGATTTTTTTTTTTAATTGAACGATATGAAATGCCACCTGTACTATGCCAAAACAGGGCAGAGTCACTGTTACCACCAAGACGTTAAAGAGTGTGGTATTCTTTAATTCCTTTAGCAATGGTTTTATTTATTTATAAAGAAACGGCACATTCTACAATCTCTCCATTTACAGCTACATTTAATGTTGCGGAATGACCACGAAGCAAGTTCTCTCATTACTTAAACCTTGACGTTCCAGCTGTTACAAACTGCTTGAATAATAAAAAATAAATATAGTAATTATTAACCACAATCTTTAACAAATACTGGTGCTAAAGCTAATATAGAAGAAGTAGGTTTCACCTCTGAGGTGGTCCAACCTTCACTGTGGGATGGTGAGGGCGCACAGGCAGAGGCAGAGAGGGAGGCAGAGCTGGAATTAGGACCCTGTGGTGATTAATGAGAGTCTCAGGGTAGCTACATTAATCTAGTTAGTGTGACACACTGCAGAACCCCAATGAGCCTAGGAAAGGTCCCTCCACCATTCAGGGAATGAAAAACATTGTGACAGGTAGAGCGTAGCCGACATCGGAAATTGAAGAGAGGTGGAGCATAGCTGACACCTGAAATTGAGGAGAGATGCTTTACAATAGCAGCCTTCACCTTTGACCCCACAGGCCACCCACTTAGAATAAACAGGGGTAAGAATGATGGTGCTCTGTGTGGTTAACTGGATGGCTTCTGTTCCAGTATATGGTGACCCATACTGAGAGGCATACCAATAATGGGATGCGATGCTTCATAACTTTATTAAGAGCCGACACTGTTCCAGACTCGCGTTTCAGTAAAATGAGTGCACGTTAAAATTGTATCCTTTTAAAAACTACACACACAGTGACGTATCATACTACCAGCCGACAGCTTCAATTACCCTAACTAAGTAACAGTATATATGTATAAGGATAGAAACATCCGTGATGAATCCTATTTAGAGCATACATACTCAAATTAGGAATAGCCAGGCTAGACAAAGAAGAAAGCAAACAATCTAAGTAATACCTAATGTCAGGTGGTTGCCCTGTAGTTCAGTGCTGGGTTTGACTGCCTGAGTGCATGATTAAAGCAAATTATGTGGCGAATAATTCGTGAAGGCGCACTGCTCACCGGTTAATGATGGCCTTCATCAGAAATGCCATAAAAGTCCAATAAAAAGTAACGACCTGAAATCACAGAGCAGCGTTATGATATTTACACTGGGGCGGAATATTGGAGGAAACCAGGCCTGCAATTGCCTCCACCATCATTCCCGGACGATTTGGTAAAAGTAACTAAATAGAATAAGGCACAGGTGCTCCTTACAAACAGATACAGCAAGCTGCTAGACAAGGGTGACATCCAGACTTATTGCCTGTTTCTACAGAACAGGCAACTCTCACCTACTTTCATGGTGCCGATGAGCTTAACAGGGGCCATTAGGGAGCAGTTCCACATCACATCCACTGCCTGCCTAGGAAAAGCTGAAAGGTGGGAAAGCTGTGAAAATGCTTGCAGCACAGCACTAAATGAAACTCGGAGGGCAGGTGTGAGAAATGACAAAAAGAATCATGTCACGGGCACGCACGATATGACGGGATGTGCTAGAATGATCTCTACAATCATGTCCACGCTTTGACTTCATCAGACCGTTCCTATCCAACTCGGCGACAGTTCACCCTGGGTGCGACACATTCATGTCCTATCCACACTGCTCAGCTGTGTTCTCTAGGCAATTGAGAAATCTTACATACCTTACATGAAACAGTTTAAACTGCCATAAAATTATGCAAGGAAGAATCTATACCAACACCATCAGTTCCTTAAAATAAGAGACGAAACACTGTGATTTGGCATAATGAGTATTATTGTCATATACTGCAACTACAGGCCTGAGGTATACACCAGGACTGGGTTCCCGTGGGACCTAAGTAAAGAGCTGCAGAAGGCAGCATTTTCCCCTACAGGCAGATAATAAGCTAACAAAACAAAGGAGCAGTCAGAATTCCTTCGGGAGTGAGCAGGATTGTCAGAATTCTCTGTGGAGTGTAAAAAGTGCTACATATGTCTCTATAACAGGACACCACTATTAAAGCATTGACATAATTTATAGTTTCAAGTGTGGAAAAGTCTTTAGAATAAAACCAGAAAGATTTTCTTTTTTTTTCTGTCATAACCTACCTCCATAGTCTAACACATGGCTGGAATATTCCTTGCACTGCTCATAGTAGTTCCTAGGCCCTAAGGATTTAGGTAGCCTCCCTGCGACTCCATCCACAAACAGACACCCACACTGTTCATCCACATCATAAACAAACAGGAAAAATATGCCAGCAAAAAGCCAATTTTAAATGCTATGTTCCATTATGACGACCTGACACAGAGAATAATCAGCCTTTGTTTGCATACTCCATTCGAGCAAGGCACAGTAACAAAATAACTTAGCCAGAGGGTTCCAACCCTGGCTACTTCAGCAGCAGGCGCCATACTGAGGATCAAACAGACGGGCTGCCAGATGATCTCTGCAGGAGAGCAATGTTGGTGTGCTGGATCTCCAACATGCTCTACAGGCCACCGCTGTGCTGCTGTTGCTGCTCCACTAATGCTGCTAACACTCTCCGACAGCTCTTTGGCTTTGTGCAAAACATGCCAAATCTATAGCTTCCTGTTTTACGTCCAGCTATGAAAAACTGGATGGGTTACAGAAACCCGTGCAGGCCTTTCGTCCATCGTCTTGCGGTACAAGACGTAGTCAGGGAAAGCATCTGTGTAACCAGCATTACCAGAAGAGCTAAGATGACGGCTTGATATCATTAAGACCTTGAATTGCATCGAAGAAGGTGAACATTGCTCTAGTTCAGAATGCATAATTATTATAAGATTTTCACAGATCTTATAAACCCATAAGGATGGGACAATTTGTTGCCCTGGAACCAAGGGCAAGCAGATTTCATATCTTGGCTGTAACTCTTTTATTAATGAATTAACATCATGCCTAAGAATATATTTACATATGATAAAACCACACTAGGGCACCATAGTCCATAGTATGTGCCCTAGTGTGGTATAGTAGGGCACCATAGTTAAGTCACCATAGTTTTGGTTAGACAGTGCAGCTCTTCTTTGTACTTCAGTGCTACAGCACATCCTTAATTATCTTCAATCATTTAATTATTTTTTGGGATTTAGTTTTGTTTTCTCCTTAATTTATCTGTATGTTTGTATTCTGAGATCTCTGAGAATTTCCCACTCAGCATGTTTGTTTAATAAATAAGTTTAAAATTAATTACTTAATTACACTAAGTAAATAATATTGGATTAGACACCACGGGTAGAAAGAAATATCCTGAAGATGTGATTGAACTCCTGCTGCTGTAATTCTTTTCCCTGATATCAGAAATCCATCTTATACCCAGAACTGCATGGATTCAGAGAATGTGACAGTACGATAATGAGCAATATTATTTAGCAGTACTAAACAGCTGTTGGAGAAACAGATGCACTATAGTGAATTTTATTAGTGTCTGGGGAGGTGAATTAATCCCCAGGTCAGACCCTTTCGACCTTTAACTTTTAAAGGTCCAGGAGGTTACATTTAAACAAAAGGGGACAAATCAATCATTGACAGGACTGTGGTGAAGGACATTACAGCACTTACCACGTGGTTCCTGGTTCGGTGGTAGGGCTGGACGATGGGCAGTCCCAGAGGGGTCACCCACTCCACTGTGTGGCCAGACTTAGCAATTAGCCTAGCACTCTCAGTAAGCCAGTCCTGTACATGGAAACAAGCACAGCTGTTACCTCAGGCTAGGTCAAAATAACAAAATAATTCTTACCCTTTGCAAAATGAAAGATTTTCACCACTTGGAATTATTTCAGTGTCATAACAATAAGAATCACATGACCTTGATCAGCACATTCATAATTTTCAGGTTGTTAAATATAAGTCTAGAACACTGGGCGTCTCAAGTTTGCATTAATAAACTATAACCTGCATGTCGTCCCCCTGGAAGCTATAAGGAATATCCGTATATATGTGCTTGTCAAAGCAGTCCATAACTAGAACACACCCAAATAAACGCTATTGCTTTGGATTACCAACCTCAGCAAGACAACAAACTTTATCTGACTAAAGGTTCTACCACTGTGTTTCTAACTAGGGCTGAGGAATAGTGATAAAACAGGTGGCCAGCTGTTGCTGAGCCTCATTTAATAAACCTGCTGATTCAGAGCAGGAGTACCGGTTTCCCAGCATGTCTGACTCGCAGCACGGTTCCCAAAAGGCTTTCCTCTTGAGTGCTGGGGAGATATAAATTCCTCCTTTCTCCAAGCATAAAAGCAGTTCAGGCCCCATGCTGGCCCATCCCATCAGACACCTTCCTTTCCTTCCTGCCCCAGTTATTTCCCCTCCTTTACCCAACACAGCCAGGTGTGGGATATTAGCGGGAAGATGAACTACCATCCCCATGCCTCACCACTTCTCTCACTCCCCCCCCCCTTCCCTCTTTTTTCAGGGTCTGACCCACTTAGAGGAGATAGGAGCATCTAAATGCAAGATGGGGTATTTTTTTCAGAGTGTCTGAGCCTGTCTGAGTTTCTCCCAAAGGATTTTCCAGAAGCATCTGTTCCCCTGGCCACTTAAGCAAAAGCAGTATACAGGTGTTCAACCTGAACAGTACTACTGCATTAAGCTGATCATATGAATGAATCCAGCTCATTCATAACAAGAAAAGAAGCTAACCACATACGTTCTAGATCTTTCTGAGGCTGGGATGTAGAGAAATGAGACACCAGGAAGCAACAGGCTGACAAGGGACTGACATGTGAACTGATATTCTTCCAAACATTGCTCCTAAATTTCCCTATCCCCTATATATAAATACTCATAAATCCTACCTGCAAATACTGTTCGACAGACCCCCCCAAGTGAGTGTAAGTGTCCTAAGTAAGAGTATGTAGCTAATAGTTAGAATGCTATGTAAATTTAATTCTGTGGACAGTCCAAGGCCATTGGGGACAATATCGGTTACTTAACGCTCCATGAGACAAACTAAATGCTTGATGGTATGAAGTGTGTTGAGAAATCTTGGTGTACCTGGATCTCTCTTGTCCCAGTGAACATTTCCTTCAAGCTGTTGAAGACCTGATGCACTAGGTAGTGTGAGGCATCCCAAATATACTCCTGCAGACAAAACAGCCATGATGATGGGTGTATAGTTAAAATAATTAAGATAGGTGTCATTCTAGAGTGCAGGGATTTAGATTGAAGGTTCAAGAACACTCTCTCTTCCCTAGAGGACGCATTAACCAGCACCTGTTGGCAAACCATAAGGGTGTTGATCCAGTGACTTGGGCTCCTTGCATACACACACCTGCATACATAATCACACACTAGTCTCTCTCACACACACACACACACACACACACACACACACACACACACACACACCTTTCTCGCTGACTCGCTCCAGGTGATAATTACATGCTGATCTCGAGTCACTCACTTGTTTGTCCATAGAAGAAAACAAGTGGGAAATGATGACTGAGACAAAAGGTGAGTTAAACAATTTCTCTCAGTTACACATAAGAACAGACTGCAGTTTATGGACTAATAAGGCACCAAATTAATAGAAGAAGAAGAAAACACATAGCATGCTTGAACCAAGGCTATCTAGTGCACATACACTACTAAGGTTATATTACACACTACCATTGATGTATTGGGAAAAATCCTGACCTTAGACTTACCTTTGTCATTCTCACTACACAAAGATATCACATGTCACATGGCAGAAGAGGACAAATCACTAACCCGGGCACCCAGGACAACAACATGACAT
The DNA here is from genome assembly GCA_028565595.1 of Duopalatinus emarginatus. Taxonomy (NCBI): domain Eukaryota; kingdom Metazoa; phylum Chordata; class Actinopteri; order Siluriformes; family Pimelodidae; genus Duopalatinus; species Duopalatinus emarginatus. Next base: position 14,719,418 of record JAOVVF010000004.1, read on the forward strand.
TCGTTTTTTATTTATAGTTGCCTGGATGATTAGTAGGCTCAGTGGTCTACCAGTCTCTAGTGTGGTGCATAGCTTTTACTTTAACTGTGTTTTTAATTAGTGGTTTTGAGTTTTCTAATTAATACAAATATTTCATTCGGCTTCATTTGTGCTACAGAAACCAAGCACGAGAACAGAATCACGTGTAGTTTGATCTATGTTATGGATCAAGCCTAATGAAAGATAACATTTTCTAAAGTATATGTTTAATGTACTGTAGGTCCTTTTAGATTTCTCAATGTCTCTGCAATGCTGAAGTATACTTCAGTTTAAAGATTTATCAGCATTAAAGTACAAAAAACTGTGATCATGTGGTCTCATGTGACATCTTTAATGATCTAATGTCACTAAGAACAGACCTCTGAAACACAACCAATCAAATTGTGCTGGATTATTAATAAGGCAACCGATCTTGAACAATAGACAAAATGGTCACACATGGTCACTGTGGCTAAATTCTGGGGGAAAAAAAATAGTTTTCCCAGTCCTCCATTCATATACAATGCTCATTATATCATTAACAGTGCTCAGACAAGGCCAGTGGAAAAAAAATAGATTTAAGTCCACATTTATGAAGAAGAAAGTACAATATGTTGTGGTTAGCATGGAAACAAGAGGCAGAAGATTTTTAGAAAGTTATTCCCCATCACCAGGCCCAACCTTTTTTAATAACTGCTACTTGTTCATGTAACAACTTTTCTGACAATCACACTCCCACACACCGTTTCCTACCTTGGGGAAGTCATCAATCTCCTTAAGGCGCTTTTCAATCTGTAATCGCCCACCATAGCGCGTGACCCCGTAGACCACGGTCATCACCGTTTGCTTCACCACCTTCCTGCTGATGAAGCCCTCCAACACCTGGGCAATCTTTATGCCCTGTGCAGCGTCTTGGGCCCGAAACTCCTCCACCTGGAACACACAGCGGGGGAACAGACTCAGGTATCCGCTTAATCTGATTCTCCTGATAGACAATCAATTAGATGACAGAGAACACCATCTCCTGCCACCTTCACGCTCCACAGCCAGTGCCTTCATCCTTAGCAGGAATCAATGACGAGCATCAAACAGCTCAACATGATTATTTTATGTAAAAAAAAAAATACAGAATAAATAATTATTTTTTAATTATTTATTAAAAAATAAACTAAACAGAATTCAGAAGAGTATCTAACAACAGATATAAAGTAATTCATGTATAGTAAATATAAATAAATAAATATAAATAAATAAATATATAAATGTGTGTGTGTGTATGCATGTAAAAATATCTTGGAGAAACTTGGAGGTTTAACAAAAGTGCTGCCATGTAATTAAAAGCTTTTGTTAATACATTGCTGGCCCTAAAATCTCGCTGGAACAGCAAGGGCAAGTTACAACGAATACATAATTTTAAAAATTGAAAATGAAAGTGAACTATTTTGCCTTACTGTGTTTGAACATAGAAGGAATGTGACCTCTGCATTTACCCCATCCGTGCAGTGAAACACACACAACAGTGAACACTAGGGGGCAGTGAACACACTTGCCTGGAGCGGGGGGCAGCCCCAAACCACAACGCCCAGGGAGCAGTTTAGAGGAGTTAGGTGCCTTGCTCAAGGGCACCTCGGTTGTGTCTTGCCCTGGGTGGGGATCGAACCCGTGACCTTCCGGTCACAAGACAGGTTCCCTAACCACTAGGCCACGACTGCCCCCCGTTAATAGCGGAGGAGGAGCCAGATTTGGTAAAAGAAAGGCCAGTCATTGTTTTATTGCTGTTGCAGCAGATCTTTAAAACTACAAACTGCGCATTTAAATGAGTCCAGACACAAAGAGATTGTGTTCCAAACCCTTAATCAAAACTTTTTTTCTTTTCTTTAAATTTGCTGTGTGGTTTAATGTTTCTGGCTAGAACTGGATGAAGCTTTACTTAGCGTTCACACTAACACTCCCAATGGAGATGAAATCAATAAGACAGGTCAATAAACTTTGCAGTCTTGTTGGAACATGAGCCTTTTGTTTAGTCCCTTACTCTTTAGCTGCTTTCTGAACCTCAAGTGTCAGCATCTTATATCAAACGGGGAGAGCTTAAAGATGCTGAAAGGCTACAAAAGAGAATTAACAAACAAAGGCTCTCAGCCCTCATTGTCGACTGATATGCGAATAGGAAGACAGGAAGGAACGGCTGAGTCTGGATCCGGCTCTGGAAGTTCATAGGAAGCTTTCTGGTGGTTTATTCTTACTGACCTGCTGAGCCACACCACTGTAGACATCCTGTGGTTCTTCACAGGGCATTAGGTTTACTGACGTTGCACCAATCACATCACGACCCAGTGCAGCATAGTGCTGGAGGCCATTACAGGAGCCATCCTGAGTGAAATATATAAAGGCAGGGAAAATTACACTCATTTATTATAAGGAATAGGTTACAACAGCTACACTCACAATTGAATAATAATAAAACTGATCACTGTATCATAAAAAAATAAGAAGAAGTGAATAAATTGACTGAGATCAATACATTAAAGCTGGGCTGTGCTGCACCATTCTCCATCACACAGAACACATCAACAGACATTCAGAGAGAAATCATGGCTGCATCCCAAAAAGCACAATGCACAAGGATTCCTAAACTGTATTTAAATACTATTTAGTGTATACTGTTTGGGATGCAACCCAATTATAGGACTTAGGTAAAGTCTGCTACGTCTTTCCTTTTCACTTTGTTTATGCGCTCACTCATTATTGGTTGATGTCTCATACAAGTCAGTGTTCTTTCCAGCTTAAAACAGGCATATGACGTATGCATAACAAATTTCTAGCCAATTGTGTAACATATAGTTTATAATAAACATTTCTACTAAAATCTTCCAACAAATAAATAGGAAATTATTTTACAAATACACGATTACAGTTGGAATAAATTATTCAGACTGGTCTATAGTACAGGAAGGAAATAGGACAGATTATCAATAATGAATTTTAACTTGTAGTTTTGCTTAAGTAAGCATAAGATTCAATATAAAAGAACAATTAATATTCAACGAACAATTGCTGTCACTGTACTGTCAGCTAGAAACTTTATAATGAAAGCCAAGGGAAAACAGCAGCAGGTGTTAATAGGGCATCAAATGCAAATTAAAGCGAGACCAAGTGTGTAGGTGTGGCAGAGGTGAGGTCAGCCTTAATCTTCAGAAGAACAAAGTCCAGTTTCTCACTATTTCTACTATACAATAACAGCCAAACACATACACATATTTAAACACAACCATACATATAACTGTACCTGATGAACAGGGAAATGGGAGATGAACTGCGTGGGGTCATGTGACCTGGAGGCATTTGCTATTTCCATGCAGCATGCCAGAGTCTGCCAAGGCTCATCAGCATTCATCCACCACTTCCTCCCCTAAAATACAAAGCAAGGCAGCTCTGTCACTCTTAACACACATCCACATAACATCAACAGACCTGCCAACCCCAGAGAAGAAAATGCACAGTACAGCACTGGTTACAAGAGGTAAAAACAGTACATGTTCATTGTAAGTTATTTATAGTAATAGCCAGGGGTGTTAATTGTGTTATTTATAGCAGTTCAGTCTAGATTCTGTTAAATACAAACATATAAACACATAGATAAAAACAGTTTAAACAGCAAAGAGTACAAAAATACATAAAATCTCATAGAATGCATTCAATTTTACATTACAATACAACACCAAATTTATGTTTTAAAAATTGTATTATCAGACAGAAACTTATAATTCCAAATTAAATTAGAATTAGAAGGTTCTGTCTGCATTTGGCCAAAAATAAACCTATTAACAAATTTAATACGGTTTTAAAATTGTAGATTTTGAATACATTTAGGGTGTCTGTCATTTTCATGTATGCCTGATTATCAGATTTAGTATTGTAATTTAAAATTTTTGAAGCTCAATATCTTAAAACCATCCAGAACAAAGATGGAACCTTATAATTTATTCTTATATGCTCAGAAATTTCTATTATAAACATTTGTTCATAACCAATATAAATAGCTAGCTAATTACCTGCTAGAGAACTAGTTTGGTTTCCGAAATTACAACCTGATTTGAAGTCAGATATATTATATTATATTATATGATATTATATGATATTATATGATAATATATTATATTATAACACACTAATGCTGTGACACACAATAACAATCATAATTTGGTATATTAGTAACAAAAGAAAACATTATTGAGATAAAGTATTCCAATATCACAAATTTCTAAAGCCTTTATGACTATTTTGTGAGATCATACTCTGAGCTACAGAAAAGCCTTCAGCTCAGTGATTTACAGAGATCTTGAAAACTCAATTTCTTTATTCCTTTTGTTCTTTATTTGTTTGTTACGGAAACTGTTAAATTACAGCTGTGTTGATCTATGTAACCAGGATCAGCCATTAAAAAGAAGCCACTTAAAACCATTTCGAGGGCAAGAATATTTGAAGATCATTAATTCTGTATAAAACAGAAACGTAAATTTACCACCCACCGTTAATGGGTTGTCTGCGGAGTCCAGGATGTCATCCATGATGGTGTTGGCATATTCCAGCCTCCCAGCCAGTGAACTTCGCTTCTTCAGCCCAGTCAGGTTCACCAGGTGGATCTTTAACCAGTCGAGGCCTTTAGGACCCAACGACTTCCCCTCAGCAAACAGCAAGATGGCTCTGGTTACATCACTTCCCAGATGGTTGAAGTAGGGTGGGCAGGGGTAAGTACGCCCTCGGAAATCCATGTTGTGAGGGAACCAGAAGACCTCATCCCTCAGATGGTTGGCGATAGACAGCTTGTACAGTGCATCCATACGCAGACTGTGCATCTCAGCCACCTTCTTTTTGGCTGCTGTGGCCTCCCGCTTTAGGTGGGCCTTTTCAGCAGGCGTGCAATCTGGGTCATGGGGGTTAAAGCGTGGAATTTCTGGTGCTTCAGAAATGGGTGGAGGCACATCTAGCTTCTCACTGCCCTTATCGTTAAAGATGGAGATGATTATGTTTAATAAGGGTTTGTTGATCTTCCAGGCACAGTTACCCAGCTGGGTAAGGGAGTCCAGCACAGCGTGCAGCTCCTCATCCCGTTGCTTCTCCAGCAGCAGCTGGTGCTGGATTGCACCCTCAACAGCGCGCATCAGCTTGGTAGGAGTCAGCAAGTAAGCCCCGCTCTTGGCTGATGTCCAGGGCACTGGTGGGGACAGCATGGGAATTACGTACGAGTCAAAGGTCAGCTTGGTCTCCATTGCTTCTAAGAGAATTTGGGTCAGGATTGGGTGTGGCTTAATAAAGCCAATCTAGGGTATCAATGAGGAGAGGGGAAAAAAGGTTAAGCCACACAATCATTTCAACACAACTAACCTGACATGCACACACACCTGACAAGCACTTGGCATTCAGTTGTTTGGTCTAAAAAAATAAATTAAATCCTGATCACACTTCCCAAGAAGCGCTCTCATAACCATATCATATTTTTATGTTTAAGATGTGTCATTTTTTCCATTATGTTCATTTTAGCATTCTCTTATAACACTAATGTTTAAAATGGTGGACAAAGCAGCATCAATAAGCGTTATGGTGTGTTGCACCTTGTCTAGCATGTGTAGATCGTGACGAAAGAATGTATGTATGTCTTGCTCATGCAATTAAAGCACTCTCACAGATGTTCATCACATCTGTGTACCCCACACCCAGTTCTAATGACCACGCTTACTGATACTGTTATGAGTGCTCAGGTTGGCCACCCTTATAGTCTCTATTAAATATTCACTTAAATACCATCAAATGCTAAAGACAATGTGGGAATCTTAATATTTTCACAGAGCACAGTTTGCTACGCTTTATGCAATGATCACAATGTGCACAAGGCTTATGTCCCATAAGTGCAGTGTACATAAATGAGTATGGTATTAGACCAATGCTACGATCAGTATTAATAGATTTCCTACACATGATCAATATAAATATAGTTTTATTTGTGCTTGTCTCCACTATTTTTTAGCTCAAACCAAAATGCCTTGATTCATTTAGATATTATGCAATACCATAACAGAAATCATAACATTGAGGATTGTGGGTAATTTGCCTAGCCAAGTCACACCATCAAGTGGAAAAACACCATTCGATGATGGTTCGAGGATCTCTGGCTTCAGAGTTGTGTGTATTTTGAATGAATATTGCATTTTGCATGTAATTAATTAAATCAGCGTCTAGTATTTGTAATGCCAGTCAGTCAGTCAGTCAGTCATTCTCTTATGTATTTCATCTGTCAGAGTCGTGGTTTGTCTGCAGCTCACCCAGAATTACTGTGCAAGGCAGGAATACCCCCTGGATAGGGTGCCAATCCATCACAGGGTACCACACACACACATTCACTTACGCACGCACTCACACCTAGGGCAATTTAGTATAACCAATTCACCTAATGAGAGTGTTTCAGGAGGTGGGAGGAAACTGGAGTTAAGAGAAAACCTATACGGACACGGGGAGAACACCAAACTCCTCACTGACAGACACCAGAATGAGGATTGAACCCACAACCACAGATCTCTAGAGATGTATAATACACACACTATTCAATTCAATTACATTTTATTTGTATAGCACTTCTAACAATATACATTGTCCCAAAGCACTACCTGCTGTGCAAACATGCTGCCCTATCTGTGATGCTATTTCTGAAAAGTAATATCACGTGATGTTAATAAGGAAAACACACCAGAACTGTTAAAGTTCCTCCTAGAACCCCTGTTGTCATAAGAGGCACCATTTTTAAATATAAAACAAGAAAAGTGAGTGCATTTTACAGAAAATTCAAGCTGTCAAAAATCAGCAGAAAGCACTCGACAACTCAGCATGATGTGCACTCCAACTATAAATAGCAGTATAACCGTACAGCCAATCATTACTCCTCATTCAGAAAACAGTGCAGCGGTACTAAAAACGGTAGCACGGCCCTGATTTCTGAACCTATGAGCTACATCATATCAGTGTGGCCAAGGCTGAGTCGACATCTCCATTCTGCTGATCAGTCTAGCACAGGAAGAAATCTAACCTCTTGCTCTATCCGTCATCCTCTTTCTAACCCACACACACTTATACACGTGCAATCTTTAGCCTGTAAATCTCCTGGCCAATTAAGAGCTCGGTAAAAAAAGTCATTAGTTTCGGTGATGGGTCTTCTTCGGCCGCCCTGTGTCCATTCTAGCAAGAGAAATGGTTTCATAAATCATATTGGCATATGTGGTTGTGAGCTGGATAAGCAATATGGAACTGCAATAAAAACAGGGAAAAAAAGGAGAGAAAAAAGGAGGTCTGGGGTGATAAGATCTGGAATTTTAACTTCACCACACCTGAAATGTAAACTTCATCACACAAGCAATGATGACGGAGCTTGCTAGAGCTCGGAGCTTCAGACAGACGTAGAAAGAAACAGTGACTATAATGTTGCAGTAACATTTTAAGAATGTAGTCAGCCTTTTTATCAGATGTGTTATATCACTGGTTCAGGCAATGGAGACTAATAATGGGTTAGAGCAGAGCATTATTTAAAAACAATACAACTTCTGTCCGCTTCTGTTTGAGGCCAGTCACATGCAATTAAATAAATTACCGGTCAGGTCATACTTTCACAGCCTGTAATATATATTATTTGAAAGGTCGGCACTAGAAACAATACGGATCTATTTCTGGGTAACATATTTATAGGCATAAATCATTAAAGGTTGTCATTCTTGTCAATGCCCCTAGTTTAGAGTAAATTTTTTTAAAAATCATACGGCAAAATATACATCTCAAGCACTGTCAGAGAAATAGGGATCAACATCAGATGCACACATGATCAAATGATCAGTATAACAGATATCATCCCAAACAAACACATGTGTGAACCCAACCACACATTATTCCAATTATTGATTATTCCAAGTGTCCACAGATGCCAGCTGTACAGGAGGAGTATGAAAGTACAGAAGGTTGGGGGGAGGGGGG
>JAOVVF010000004.1:14727548-14738395 GCA_028565595.1 Duopalatinus emarginatus
GGGGGGGGGGGGGGGGGGGGGGGGGGGGGGGGGGGGGGGGGTTGACAGATAAAAAGCTGCTTTAAAATCCTCACTATTTTTTGGTGGCTCATGTTCTAGAGTTTTTTAATGATAATATCCTCTGGAGAGCAGTTCAGATCACTTCACCTTTCCTTTTCTACCTCATCACCCTTTGTGGAGTAATAAAACTCAAAGCACTTTATTAGTCCAAGTGCTGATTGCATTACAAAATAAAACAAGAGTATTAAAGTATCTGATTTGAGCCTTTAGAGTTCATCCAAGTAAAAGCTTGATATTAAGGTTATTTTTAATGAAGGATTTTTAATAGGGCGCAGCTGTGGCCTAGTGGTTAGGGAACTGGATTCATGACCCGAAGGTCCCAGGTTCGATCCCCACACAGGGCAAGAGACGACGGACCCCCAAACTGCTTCCCGGGCGCCATGGTTTGGGGCAGCCCTGCTCCAGGCAAGTGTGTTCACTGCCCCCTAGTGTTCATTGGTGTGTGTGTGTGTTTCACTACACAGATGGGCTAAATGTGGTGGTCACATTCCTCTGTGGACATGCTGGAGTACAGATGCAAAAAGTATAGATTGTACCTCCTGTGATAACTTTTCATTGTTAATGTAGATCAAATCCTTAATCCTTAAGAAATTCCCTGCCAGAATGTAAATTAATTTGAATAGAAATAGTCGCAGGATGAAATAAGGAATTCTGTTGTTTAACCAGAGGGTAATTTTTCTTGACACACGACACGCAAATGAATGGGGTAATATGTGGGGTAATTTAGAGTTGCCACAATGCATTTGAGAGACAGTATAAAACCAGAAAACCTTGAGGAACTGCTCAAGTCCTGAGAGAATGTGAATGTCCACACGGACAGGACCCTAATCATCTTCAGTACTGCCTACTGGATGCTATGCTTCTTTATTTATTCACTTACATGACTTTTTTACGATTTGTTATTGCTATGTCTGTGCATCTGTTCTTTTTTGCTTTGTTTAGGATCTGAGATGTGAGACTCACCTGTCGATTGCTGCGGAATGTGTACATGTGATAGAGTATGGGGATGAGCTTGTTGTCCTGGGCTGGGTTCAGAATGTTGTTGGGGATTTTGAGCTCACGCACCAGCAGATCCACTAGAAAGCTGCCCAGCTGAATGATCAGCGTGTGAGGCCAGGGAGTGTCGTCGCTTATGAGTGAGGGGCCAGCGGCTTGCTCCTCCTCCAAGGTGCACCATCTTTCCCGCGGCAATATGCTGCTGGGCTGGGATTACACAGAACATGACATGATTACACGCAGTCTTATACTTAGGTGTGAAGTATAATGGGTTGCTGCTCTAAAAGCAACTGGGAGCAGGTGCACTGACTTTGGACTTGATAAGACACAGTGGACCAAACCATCATACACTTCAGAAACATCAGACTGGACTTTAGACATTTTGGATCTCCACTATTCCTCTAGACTCCAGGACCTTGATTTCCAAATGAAATGCAAGATTTACTTTTATCTGTAAACAGGACTGTGGGCCCCTAAGCAAAAGTCTAGTTATTCTTCTCCTTAGCTCAGGTATAACCCTTTCTGACATTGACTCTAGTTTATGAGTGGTTGGTGTAGTACAGCGGTAATATCATTGGCTCCCATGCAAGAGACCTGGGTTCGATTTCCGGTCTGGGCAGCCAGTCTGTGCTACACCAATAAGGGTCCTATACCAATAACCTTGTAAGTCGCTCTGGATAAGAGCGTCTGTCAAATGCTGTAAATGTAATGAGTGGCTTAAAATTAGGAACGTGACGGTTGTTGCCTCTTTCCTAGAGACATCTGTGTGTGGTAGCTCTTGAGCCTGTGGTCACCCCTGTTGCTCATGCACCTTCCCCTATCACATCTTCCCCTTCCTGTCAACTTCCATTAATATACTCTGACACAGCACTCTGTGAGCAGTCAGCCTTTTCAGCGATTACCTGCTCTGATCTACACTTCTTATAAAGACTGTCAGGTCAGCAGTCTTCTTCTTGATTGTGGTTGTGTGTGCCGAACTAGACACAGTATTTATAAAATAGTAGTTTACTCAAACTGGAAATGAAATATTCGAATAATTGAAGATACTGGATTACTGATACTTCAATGTCACTTTGCACTGAATATAAAATAAATTACAGTTTGCATTCAATGAAAGCTATTTAAACATTTCATAAATAAAAAAATTACGGAAAAACATTTCATGATGTGCTTTTATTGATGCACTATTAAATATTATAAATACAATATGTATAGTTGTGCAGTATGTATTATATTGTATATTATATGCAATGTTTTAAAAAACTTCTAAACTGATGTTTTAAACAAAAATCAAAAAGCAAAGTTGTGCAGAAGGCAGATTCCATACCTCTGTGTCTTTTCCGAGTACGTTCACGTACGAGTTGTAGATGTTGCCCAGTTTCTCCACTATCTGACTGTGACTTTTCTGTTTGATGCAGTATACATTGTGGACTCTGGTGCCCAGTTCCTTAGCAAGGAAGAGCACAGACTCTCCGCTGGGTGGAAGATTGGCCAATCCCTAAGCACCATAAGTGTAACACGGAGGGTAAATAAGTAAATAAACATCAGGCATTTTAAGTTAGGTTAAACAGATTTTGAAGAAGCTGCAACATATTAAGAAACTCACAAAGGTCATAGGGTTGGGTCATACCTCCAAGACGCATTTTAGTTTCACAGTAGATACATTAAGACGGACTAGAAAGTGCGTAAGTGAAGCTACTGAACATCACTACAGGTCTCCGGATCATATGGAGACGGCAAAGAGGAAAAATTTGGCTTAAGGAACGTAGGAGTTTGCAGCAAAACCAAAGGCTACCTTCTGCAAGGCCAGAAACATCTTGGTGTACCTAGCCTTCCTCATACTTGCTGTTTTAATATTAAGCTAAGGTGAGGCTTTAAGTAATGTGCTTAATAATGAATTGTGTGATCATTGTTGTTTCCTAACCAATATTGCAATCCAAGTACCAGCTGAAGATCGCACAGGGATGAAGAAGAGAAGCATGTACCTGCAGCATGATGTTGACATACTCCTCGTCGTGAAGGATGCGCAGGAACGGGTAGATGTTCATCTTCCAGTTCTTCTTGTTGCTGCTGTCTAAAACCATTCGACTGTCTCTCAGAGCTTGTAGCAGAGCTTTGTGCCAGTGAGAGCGCTGCTCGGCTAACAACTTCCTCTGAAACACATCAGAGCGCAAAGTGATTATTCAGAGCAAAGGAAATGGCATGACAAATATTTCAGCTGCATTGTCTAACAAAACACAAGTCTTTCAGTTACTATGATTACTATTATTACTAATACAGTTGCTTTTGTTGGTACTATTGGGAGTTTTTATGGTTCCTTCTGCTATTTATGTTACTGTTCTCAGTACAATTGTAACTATTATTACTTTAATTACTACTATTTCTACTATAAAATTAGACAACTGCTTAATGAAGTAAACATAATACACATTTTTCAATTTCTTCTCACTATCCTGAGTTGTGTTAATTACTGCAATGTCTCCAACACAGCGCATTGCAAATAGGTTAGACTATCAGCAGGGTTGCTCTTTCTTGCGACCCAGCAGAGTGAGCAGATGACACAGCACTGATAGGCTGGCCTGGATGCCCAAAGATGGGGGCAGATTATACGGCATTAGTATTCTATTCAGCACAGCAGTAAATGCTGCTGGACCACCAGGGAGCCCCTGACCTCTCCGATCTGAGACCACAAGCAGGAGAAGCTGAGCACATAAATGCCACTACAGAAAATATCAGTGAATCTCAGATAATGCTTTCACACTCACTGACATGGCTGTTTTTGCATTCAGATGTTTTACATATAAATTTTAAGTAAGTAGGGAATACGTCTATGTTCTTTATTTTCTTTAAAGTAAATAAAAAATGACTAGCCATTAAGGAAATTATGAAAGTTTCTATGTAAACGTATATAAAAAAATATTTCCCTTAAACACTTTATTTAAATTTTGTCTTCATAAACCAACACATGGTCAAGAACTCATATTTGCAGTAATTCTGATCATGCGAAGGTATGTTACAGTTACCACCTTATAGTTGATCAGCACACCCTGAACCACATATACCACTAAAGCACAACAACTAGTGATTTTTATTTCTTAGAAACCAACAAATACCAACATATTTAGTAATGTTATATTATATTATTTACATTACAGATAGTCAGTGATATCACAATATTTATGTACTGTTTTCAATGCTTATGTAACTATATTTCATTATATCCACTATCAAAGTCTTTGAGTTTTGGTATTATTATTATTACGGACCTGCTCCTAAATATACACCTGTCAATTTATAATATAACCTTAACCATGTTTGAGTCTGTTAGGATTGAAGGCTAAAGTGCAAAAGTAGGGTTGGACTCCCCTGAGCCTAGTTAGCTTGTGTGTGGGTGAACGAGAGAGAGAGCCACACACACCATCTTTGCCATGTGTTCGGTGACAGGTTTAAGGGCCTCCACAGAGTCGATGGTGACAGTGTTGGCTTGCTCCATAGCCAGCTGACGCCTGAAGCGCTCCTGCAGCTCAGTCACGGTAAAGTCGAGCTTAGGATGGCTGGTGTCTTTCCTCTGAAAGAAAAGAACAGCAGAGAATTTAGTTTACGTTTTTTTAGAAAGCTCCAACGTTAATCAAGAAAACCCGGAATCAAATCATGCTTAACCAGGGTTCACTGCTATCCTGTAACATACTGAAGTGGACCTGAGGTTCACTCAGACCTGATGAATTACATCATGTAATCAGTGCACACATAAGCAACAATACATAGTCTAATTATACACTGAAGACTTGTCTAAAATTAAACGTCAGAACAGAATAAAACTGAGGCTAGATTGTATAGAAGTGCTACTGCATGTATTTATTGAGAGGCAGGCATAACTCTTGTGTATATTGAGATATACAAAATGAAAAAGTTACAAAGCTGATTTTAAGCCATCAACCTAACCAGCCAGTTTAAATCGATGTATAGTGGCAGAACCACTTACTTTAACATTATGACCTGCTGGGACAGCAAACAAGCCTCAGGCAGTGGCTTTGATTAATGCACGTTGAACATGTTGATTATATCGCAAAAATTCATGTTCAATTAAAATGAAATGAGTTTTTTTAGTCATGGTCAAGGTGTGACTTTCAGGGCACAACGAATGACTCAAAGCAGCCCAAAAAATTAACTAAATAAAATAAACAAATATGCCATAAAATTAGAACAAAGAAGTTGTAAACACAATTATATAGGATGTCTTTGTATGCTGTAGAGTGAAAGTTATTATAACAACAAAGGGGAACTAAATCTAGAAATGGGATGCTCGACATATGGGCCTGATGGACAAGCATCCACAAACCTGGACAATGGTGCGAATGCAGATGACACTTGATTGACATACCATAAAAATGCTCTCTTAGCATCGTCCGATAGTGGCTGGTGTAAAGTTGACTTTGTTTAAAACATACATTAAACATACTGTCATCAAGTAAAGACATCTCTGACCTTATAGATCTAATGTGCATGAAGCTCGACTCCAGAATGTTTGCATTATCACATATTAACACTGAGGCATGAAGGAGGGTGTTTTTATGAAGATGTGTGAGATAAACGTGTCACAATCGTACACAATCTGTAGAAACAGGAAGCTTTAGATACTCTACAGTCCCTCGTCAGCTGTGTAAACAGAGCGCTATACTGCACTATTCCTCCTGATGGAAACTGAGGTCACTTACTGGCTTTTTAGTGTGTGCATGTGTATGTGTGTGCATGTGTATGTGTATGTGTGTGGGCTCAGCCCTGCAGGAGATATGCAGCTGAGACCTTGTTCCAAGGCCCTAAGTGCTCCATACCAACTCGGAAAATAAACAATTCATTTGTTTAAATCTCTTTCTTGTGTTTCTAACTACCTAAGTAACAGTCTGGAATATGGTTGCATCGGTACCGATATTGTGCTCATTTACCCGTATCTGTTAAATAAATTAAAAAATAAATAAATAGATAGATAGATAGATAGATAGACAGATAGATAGAAAAAATAAATAAATCTGACATCAATATTCGGCACCGTGACTGAGCAGAGTGGTGCTCAGTAATGATTTAAAAATAAAAAGAAAATGTTAATGAATTGTGTGACCATGAATATAAACTGAGCTTGCAGACTAAATGTAGCTCATGATAGTGAATGAGCGTTTCGGTTCTTCGGTTCACACGTTGGTTTAAAGATATTGATGAACATTATACAATCTTTCAAAAGAACTCAGAAGGAGTTTATTGCCAGCAACACACAACCAAAACCAACATAAACACAGCTGAATAAAATGTTCCATGACGCACCATGATTTGCTAATACTGAGAAAAAATGAAATGAAAAGAAATGAAACCCATTCGTGCAGTGAAACACACACCAGTGAACACTAGGGGGCAGTGAACACACTTGCCCGGTGGCAGCCCCAAACCACGGCACCCAGGGAGCAGTTAGGGGAGTTAGGTGCCTTGCTTAATGGCACCTCAGTCGTGTCTTGCCCTGGGTGGGGATCGAACCCGCGACCTTCCGGTCACGAGACCGGTTCCCTAACCACTAGGTCACGGCTAGTGGCCTAGAAGCTATATTTACTAAAGATAAAGATAACCACAAAACATGTATACTTGGTTCCAAAGGTTGCTTGTGTAGACTAACTGGTTCAGGCACCAATTCACCCAATCTGTTGAGAGCATCAGGAATAAATTCAGCTTAATCAAGCAAAGCAGCCTCGTGCTCCAGTTTCTGACTCTTTCAGCATCGAAATCATGTTGCGCTGCAGACGGTGCTCTCAGACATGCTTGTTACTAGTGACAGATTTGTTCCTGCTGTCTGCTACAGCAACAGGAATGCATTGTGTGGCAGGACGGACGATAAATGGGCTGAGGTGGAGCACAGTAATGAATCATTGAGGAGGAAAAGCAGGGCACCGAGTCCTGATAGCAACATCTCTTCTGGTTAAAAATAGCCTGGGTTGCATGTGCTCATTCATAAAAGCTGAGGCCTGTTTAGGCACTTTTATAAACCAGGTCTGTCCTACCGAGCCCAAGACTGGCTGGATGAAATAAACAGAGGGTGTTTGACGCATCTAGCTAGCTTGCTGCAATCTGTTAGAGGAGAGATTGTGTGGATAATTTGCGTTGTCGAATCACACCTGTGTGCCGAGAAGTGATTTAAAGTAGGTAGAATGTTGAGCATATTAGCACTATGTGGGTGGTCTAGAGATTAGCGTTGCCATTTCACAACTCCAAGGTCCCTAGTTTCTCTGCAGCCCCAAACCATGGAACCCAAGAAACATTTGTGGGAGTTAGGTGGCTTGCTCAAGGGCACCTCAGTCGTGTCTTGCCCTGTGCAGGGATCGAGCCCTGTACCCGGTTTCCTAACCACTAAGCCATGGCTGCCCCTGGTCTTGGGAAATCGATCTTGGGAAAACGACAGATGAATACTGACCAATGGATTGAAAAGTAGAGCTGTCAGATTGGTTACCTCTGTATAAAAGTTCTCCACCAGTGGTAATGAACATTGCAGCTGTTCAGTAGGGGAGTGTGGCTTGTAGTCGGGTTGTACGGACTTGATAGTCTTCAGCACCATGTCTCGCTCATCCTGTCTGAACACACACTGGCTGAACATGCTGTCCAAACACAGGCCTTCTTCAGCCATCTTCTGCAGACACCTAAACACAAATGTCAAGGAAATAGCAAAGTCAAGCACCTTCAAATACATTGCTCAAAGTTTCAACCTCATTATTGCTTTGTGGTTAATCTGCAGGCTGCGCTGTTGTAACCATGTTTTGGAGTCATGCTGTTCTAAGCTTGCAAAAGTCTAAACATAACCTGAGAATTTGCTTACTCCTTCAGCAAACTTGGCACAATACAGTCAGGCATACAGTGGTTATTAGTGGTATTGTTTAGGAACCACTGCAACTCACGCATGGATCACGGAATATATAAGAGGACAGAAATGTTATGAACTGACTCAGTGGAATGGCTGTATAATAATACAGTACCACACTCATGTTCAGTGAGCTGTTTAGTACAACCCATTCATGCTTTCCTGCTTTACTAGGTGCTTCAATTTTTACACCTTTGGCAATGGCAATGAATAAATCACCTGAACTTAATGACTGAGGTGTGTCCCAATATAGTGTGTATATGTTCAAAGGGAAGGAAATATGTGGTGCCTCCAGTCTTGTTAGACTCTTATTAGCAACTAGTGTTTGTGTTGGTTTTTTTTTTTACAAAATACTGCAGTAATCAAAAGATCTTTATTTTGGGGGAAATAATAAATTTATACATGCCGCTGTAGGTTTACGCTCCAAAATACTATAACACATCATACTTGTTCTTTTTAGATATAGTCATTTCTATATGTGCTTTTGTGTCCGGATATAAAATTTGGAGGAGAAAGATCTTAACAATAACTTGACAGAGTCATAGGCCTGGGCTGCTTATAGACTCTGTAGCTTTAAAAGGAATAAAGGAGAAACACCGTACTAAAATGCACAGCTTGATGTTTCGTTGCTACTACAATGTCAAGTTTTGATTTAAAATAACAGTCACACACCTACATTATGGTGACCCTCAGTGACAGCAAGCAGAACATTTTGAACAAAAGTGAAATACATTACTGACCTCCAGTTTATGCAGATTTATTCAACCAGCACAAGGATGAAAAGCTTGCAGTGAACTACTTGAATATCTCCCTTATTCTCTGCTATAGTCCACAACTCCTGCAAAACCTTGATGTCTTGAATTCCAAATAGTGCTTTAATGAGATGATTCTGGTGAGGACTGCGACTTGTGGCATCTGAATATCAAATATTTGCGGTATTGCTAATATTACAGGTATTGTTGTTCAAATGAAAAGAACCCAAGGGCTTGATGTCTGATGAGAGCAGACTGCTTGATGTAGCCATGGGCAGAATTCTTAATGTCTTAACAGGAGGAGCCTGGACTAGAGTCATTTGCAATTCACTCACAGGTGAATAAAGGGCAGAGGGTGGCTTATGGATGTGAATTATGTACACAGAAGGAAAACTGAAGGGATGGAGCTAGTGTAGATTCAGGGATCTATCACCTTTTCTCTTTGAACAGATGTTTATGAGAGTTTGTGCACATGCAGGTCAGGTTGGATAGCAGAATGAATAAAGAATGATGTTAATGAGTCTGTGCCCACCCTAGCCTCGGATTTTCCCTCCTGGTTGACAGGAATTAAACCTAAAAGTGAACTATTTGCCTACTGTGAAACACACACACACACACACACACACACACCATTCCGTAACCACAAGGCCACAGCTGTCCGTGATTCTTGCTGTCCTTATTCTGCTGTTGTAACCAACCCAACTCAAAGAATTCATAGATTTTTAACTTTAACTTATAAATGTACACTATTCAAGAAGAAATAACTGGTTGGAAACTGGAAAATAACCAGTAATACCTGGTAAATACAGGTGCCCATTAGCGAACAATTGACAAATTTGACAAACATCAGACTTCATGTTACAGCACATTTTCTGTTTGTTTATAATTACACTATCTGTTTCACTCAAATGAAGATGGGTTCCCCTTTGAGTTTGGTTCCTCTCAGGGATTCTTCCTCTTGTCATGTCAGAGAGTTTTTCTTTGCCATTGTCGCTTCCAGCTTGCTCATCAAGGATAAAATTTATATAAATGTAAAATATGGATTTCATCCTTCTGTAAAGCTGCTAAAAGTGCTATATAAATAAAACTGAATTTAATTGAAAGCATATGGTAAGTCACAATCTATTTACTGAAAAATGCACTATTTTGGTATATGGTGTAGAACATGCAGTGTGATCGTAAAAGCTCATGATGCACTGCAACAGGTTCATGACCAAATGGTGTATGCTAGGGGGCACAAAATACCCATAATGCACTTAGTCAAATATAGAAAAAACGTAGGTAAAAATGTAGGTTTTTATGCAAATTTTTAACGTCCACCCATCCATCTTAACTCATCTAAAGTTCAGTGTTTACATTTGTGAGGGGATTGGGATATGTATTGCAATTATTAATCCATCATATCATCATCTGTTGTCTGGCCTTTAAAGACTCACACGTGAGTCAGACTTATGTTCTTATGTCGAGAAAAACCCGACACTAGACACTTTCTTTTAGGACTAATTCCAATCAGAGAAGACACAAAAAGGAAGCCATATAAAGCTGAAACAAGACTGTAATCTATTTACAATGCTATCCTAATCTAGACAAAGGGAGACGCTGGGCCATTCAGGGACACATTTCACAATCCTGCAATGCAATTTCAAAGAAGTCTCATTTCAGTCTGAACAGAGCATGAACTCCCTCTTGTGGGCTGCAAGTGAAGAGATGAAGCAGACACAGGGAGGGGCTGATCGACCATCGTGTCTGTCTGGAACTCAGAAGCAATCACATCACCAGCTCCTTGGCCTTTCTTACACAGGTCCATTATGATGCACATACGCTTTCAACTTTCCTCCATGGCCTAATCAACGTGACTGCCACATGTCAGCGTGCTCCCTTTCACTGCTCTTTTTCACTGTTTGTTTACTCCTCAGTCTCTGTCTGGCTTCCTATACAGTGGGGAAAATAAGTATTTGATACATTTTGCAAGTTTTCCCACCTACAAAGAATGGAGAGATTTGTCATTTTTATCGCAGGAACACTTCAACTGTGAGAGACAGAAAGAAGCTCCATAATAAGCATTTCAAAGTCCTGGAGTGGCCTAGCCAGTCTCCAGACCTGAACCCAATAGAAAATCTTTGGAGGGAGCTGAAACTCAATGTTGC
>JAOVVF010000004.1:14744532-14755922 GCA_028565595.1 Duopalatinus emarginatus
TCGAGCCCTATAACCTACAAGACTAGACTGAAGTGCCCTTGAACAAGGTGCCTAACCCCCAAATGCTCCCTGGTTGCCCTGAATTAGAAGGGCTGCCCTCTGCTCTGCGTATGCTCACTGCCCCCTAGTGTTCACTAGTGTGTATTTCATTGCACAGTGAAAAGAACAGTCAGAACAGTAACTCACTTTATAACTAACCAGGTATAATGTGGATGGGGAATTATTCCCAGCACAACTAACACCCTGACATGGTACTGTATGTTTGGTACTGTCCACATAACATCTGTCCAGTTGTGGTCCTGCCGCATTAACACATGGAACAGAAGGGTGTATAGCAACAGAAGTCAGTAACTTTATATAGTTATAAAGAGAGCCTATATGATGAGTCCGCCAGTTTTATAACTACATGGCAGATGCAGCTATTACACAGTCTGCTTAAAGGACTAAAGGTGCCCTGATACATGTATCATCACACAGGGCTGTGCGATATGACGATACATATCGTGTGACGACAGAAAACCGTTTATCGTTAAATATTCTGATTGTATCGTTGTGTCTCAAAATACACACTTTAGTGTAGTCGTTTTGTTATTTGAATGACACGTTAAGGCGGCGCACACACAAACATGTAGGAGAGCGCGTGCGATCAGGAGCTCGTACCTGAAGGGTACTCTCACAGGGTCGTTGTCAAGGCAACCGGAGGCGCGTAAAACTTGTGCTTTTTTTCAGCTGCAGACCCAGATGTTGAAAATATCTTTAATTGTTTGAATTTACAGACAACGTGCTGTATCGTGATATACATCGTTATCGGGATATGACATTTTGGTTATATCGCACAGCCCTATAATCACATACAGCCTTTATCACAAGCTACAACACTAGCATAGTTAATAACCTAGCAACACATCCTGGTGCATATAATGAATGGACACGTCAAAGTTCATCTCTATTCCCACATGTAGTGCACTAGATAGACAGATTTAATGCCCTCTGCAGTACTTCTGTAACATGGCTACACGACATTTAGGATGAAGGGCAGCCAGAGTAAAGGTAAAGGTACTGATGGATCATCCTCTACCTGGAAGAACAATGTACAGTACATGAGCAGCACGTGTCATGCCTCTACCGTTAGTTACTGTTCTGTATCTGGCTGCAGGCTAATAAAATGATCATAATCATAATCACCTCTTGCTCCTCTGTCGGTGTTATTCCGGAGTCTGTGACAGATCTGACAGTGATTAGCATTTCCTGTAAAACGCGCACTACTTTCGATCATCAATCTTCCACTCAAACACCTCGGAAAAGCGCAGAGTCTTAAAAGTGACATTTCGGCATGTTCAGGAGTTCACAACAACCACATTACTCTCTCAGCAGGCGGCCATTTTGATTCAGACTCGATCAAACGACTGTCGATGGATGGAGTTCAGGACAGCTTAGATAATCACAGACAAGTCGACCCTCATCCGTCTCTATCCTGCAATGTTCACCTAATATTAAAGCCTTACATGCTGACAAACATCCATTCTTAATCATTCTGCCTGTATATACGTTTAGATTATTTGCTAAATGTTTAATTATTTAGATATAAAACGTGTAGTTTACATGCATACCTGTAGGTGGCAGTCTTCCCTAGTATATGTAATGTATAGTAAGGGTTTGTTTCTTCAGTCAAATAATGAAGCTGAATCACTGCTTATTATTATAGTGTAGTAAATAAATAAGTTACTTATTGTCCACTGAGTGTGCACACTGAGGAATTTGACCTCCACATTTAACCTATTTGTGCAGTGAAACACACACTAGGACACCTGAAGTGGTGGTGGGTGACCCCATCCATGGCAGCTGGGGAGCAGTTGGGTGCACATCAGTCACGACATATCAGGACAAGAATTAAACCGGGGATCTTCTGAACACAAGACTAGGTCATTAACAACAAGCCTGGGGCTGCCCACATACATACGGACACACACACACACACACACACACACACACACACACACACACACACTCATAAACAATAAATAGATATTGGAGACCGGCGACCCTTTATTAAGAACCCAAAATTGTAGGATTTTCCTATAAATTTAATAGAAATTCTAGGCCTATTCTTTTAATAATGCACAGGTTGTTACTGCAAAGATGTTCACAATCCAAACAATGATAGCAAATCAATATAAAGACACATAAGACCCTGGAAACATATACATGACATATGCATATCAGATATTAAAAAGGGGTAGAGAGCACATAAATGATCGACAATGCTTATATGAATCACGGCTTGTGCATCACAGCTTATTATTAGATTATTTTGGGGCAGTGGTGGCTCAACAGTTAAGACTCTAGGTTACTGATCAGAGTTATTTTTCAAGCCTTGAACTGCCACTGCTGGGCCCTTGAGCAAGGCCATTAACCCTCTCTGCTCAAGGGTTGTTGTATCCTAGCTGACCCTGCGTGCTGACCACAACTTCTTAACATGCTGGGATATGTGAAGAAAGAATTATACTGTGCTGAATTGTATATGTGACAAAATGTGGCCTTCTTAAAGTCAAGAGATGTAGTAAAAACAAGACATCTTTTCTGAAATACACTTAGATTGCTATGACTTGATGTACACATGAACCCTGCATCACATAAAAAATGCTCATTGTAGGTTCTTCATGTTTGCTTTAGGAGTTTATAATAATTTAATAAGTTCTGTGCACATAAAGCCCATTTATACCAAAAGCTGCTCAACTGGTTTGTAGAGGATTCATTTCAGTTTTTTCTTCCACAAGCTAGTAAATGTCCAAATATCTGTAAACATTATACACACGAATTAAATATATTATAAAATGATTGCCAACACATTTAATTGTACATGACTATTAACACTGTGCTTATTTACTGACATAAAAACAATAGAATGAGAAGTTTAATCCAAGCTAGCTGTTTATTACATGACAACTAGGTCATTCTAGCCACATGCACGTTACACAAAAACACTGAAAACCATCACAACAACTCCACAGCATGGCTTAATACACCACCACAAACATCCCAAACACTCTGTTCCAAACAGGAAACTTAAATGTATTTATACAAATTAAAGAACTATGTGTATGTACTAAGCATGCTGGGTTGTATTCAAATGAACAAATCCTAATTTGACTCGGCAGCATCAAACGGTTTATTTTTAAGCTCTTACTTTGTGAATATTACAAAACATTTGGCACTGATAGTTATGATGATTGTTGGAAGGGCTGGTTTTTGATTGGTCACTGGCACACATTTATGCAAACACAAGTCATTTTGCTGATGGTTTTGATATGCGAATCCATGTCTGTAGGTGATAAGATATGACTGTCTTTGGAGCACAGTCTGAAAAGTGTAGATGTGTAGTAGATGTGAAGTGTAGATCTATGGCTTTTTTTCTCAGCTGATTTCCTTTTTTAATAAGAAACTTTCTGAGTAATTTTAAGAATGGGCTTCAAATGTGTTTCATGGGTGTCTGGAGAGGATTTTCAACAGCCGGTTACCTTTTAGAAGCATGTGAAAACACTCTTTAACACTAGTGTAAATCAGAATCAGAGATTCTGAGATTCAGAGATTTTTTTTTTTTTACAAAAAGTTTTTTTCAAATGTGCTATTAGTATACTTCTTTTAAACTAAAAAAAAAAATATGAGTATGTTTTTAGTTTACTTTTTATGTACTTGTGAGTAAAATAATAAACACAATTATACTTAAGTATACAGAAAAGTATATTTAGTTTATACTTGTCTTGCCTTATACATAAACTTTAAGTCTACTTGGCATGTAGTTTGGGATGGAATACCTTAGTAAATAGAGTAAATGGGTGGAACATAACCTGATCTTTTATGTACACACTGTTATTAACCACCACAGAAACATTTGGCAAATTTTATTGACAGTATTCTTCCAAGGTGTGAGAGTATACCTAAAAGTACATGTTCATTAACTTTAAAAAAGTGGTATGTAACTAGTAAACTAACAGTATATGAACAGTATAAGTTCACTTATAATATAATTTAAAGTGTAGTTGCAGTACAAATAAAATGTGATGTAAAACCAGTTGTGTACTCAAACTTTACTACACATACAAGTATGCTTAAAAAGATACTTAATAAACTAATAAGTGGGCCAATTTTGTCCCAATAAATACAGAAATAGTACACATACGAGTTTACTAGTAGTACA
Organism: Duopalatinus emarginatus; assembly: GCA_028565595.1. Classification (NCBI taxonomy): domain Eukaryota; kingdom Metazoa; phylum Chordata; class Actinopteri; order Siluriformes; family Pimelodidae; genus Duopalatinus; species Duopalatinus emarginatus. The sequence goes on from JAOVVF010000004.1 coordinate 14,748,731, forward strand.
ATGATATTTGTTCACTTACAACATAAAGTATACACTTGGGAAATATACTTTACTTAAAATTATTTTAAAAATAAGCTAAAAGTATATTTTTTTTAGTAATGGAAACTAAGTAGGCACAGTCTTGTTGTCCTTTGTTTTGCCACCCATTATTGTTCCTCAAACGACAATATAGCAGAGTCTTCTGCCTATAGGAGCTGCCTGATGGGGTTTTCAAGTCACATGATCCCACAGAGCCAATGAGACACATTCGGTGCACATCAGCAGGGAAAAAAATCAATTAAAGTATACAGACAAAGTCTAATTAGTCAGTTTAACAGATATGGTAAAGAAATTGAACTAACCTACTAACAACCCATTAAAAGTCCCGGAAGATTTTTTCCCCGGGACTGAATACTAAACAGAAGGACAGTCCCTGGAAAACTGGGACAGGTGGCAACCCTAAGTGTAAAACACAACTGTTACTGCAAGTCACAGTTACCAGTTATAATCTTACTTCACTTTGTGACAGCTGAGACAGTCAGTAATAGTGGTCAGTAAGTTATGTGTGTGTATGTGTGTGTGTGTGAGAGTGTAAGATTGTAGGTGGCAGTCCGAGGGTGTTTGGTGTCACGGTTCATGAGCTTGCCTCCTTTTCTGCTTGGCCCTTTTGATGTTTTCTGGCCCTTGTCGGCGGCTGCCACTTAGCGCCGGTGTGACAGTCATGGCCCGGGGAGAGACTGTCAACAAAAGAAGAGAAGACAGGCATTCAGTCCTGTAATAATAGCTCGACCAAGGCAGGTCCACTATTCTCATGGACTTTGATCACAGGACCTGCATGTGCACCTATGCGGGAACTATTTATTTGTCTTGCAGATGTAAAGACGTTCAGCTGGACAGATGAGACTTTGTGCATGGTTGTTGGTAGATAATGCTTTTGACATCTGTGACCCTCAGAAAAGCAAAAAAGGAGCTTGGAATACTGTAATAGCTCTTCATAGTGACTTGAAGTCTGTCTAGACACCTCTAAAACTCCTTATTTAGAAAAAATAAGATTTGTAAGTGTTGTATATTTAGGAATGTTTTTACCTGTACTATAAAATTTTAATATTCATTTATGTGAACCTATCATGTCTCAGTATAGCAAAGGCTGCATAATGGAAATGAACAAGTAGATGTAAGTCATTTACAATTTTTTTAAGCCAGACCAAATGAAAAAGTCAATCTATTCTGGTATAATTTTTGCAGTATTACTTAGAATTAGAATTACTAGTAAGTAAGTAATCAGTATTATTTTTATTTGAGTATTATTAAAATTAAAATTAAAATGCAAGAAAAACCCCCATACTTTTACTATTTAGATTTATTTATTTTTTGACCTGTAAAGTACTTGTTACATGTTGATGGCCTCTTCTTTCATCCAGCCCGTAAGTGTACACACAAAAAATAATGCAGGTAAATGATGAATATTACATCAGTATGTCAGTCAGTCTATGTCATCCTACACAGTGTGGCTAATGCTACAGCAATCCATGTGCATCAGAATTTAGACAAGTCAGCAGTGATCGGACAAAACACCTCCAGCACCACCACACTAAGCACTGGGGCCCCCCAAGGCTGTGTGCTTAATCCATTGTTGTTCACTTTACTGACTCACGACTGTGCAGCAATGCACAGCTCGGATCACATCATAAGGTTTGCAGATGACATGACTTGTGGTGGGTCTCATCGGCAAGAACGAGGAGTCAGCATACAGAGAGGAAGTTCAACGGTTAATGGACTGGTGCAAAACCAACAACCTGTCTCTAAACGTAGATAAGACCAAGGAGATGGTTGTTGACTTCAGGAGGACAAGAAGTCAACAACAGTGGATCACTTTCCACTACACATCGAAGGCTCTGCTGTGGAGATCGTCCAAGACCCCCAAGTTCCTTGGAGTTCACCTGGCAGAGGATCTCACCTGGTCCCTCAACAGCATCCTGAGCAGCTGCATCACTGCCTGGTTTGGGAACTGCACCATATCGGATCACTGAGAAGTTCGTCTGTGTCTCTCTCCCCACCATCACAGACATTTACACCACACGCTGCATCTACAAAGCAACCAGCATTGTGGATGACCACACACACCCCTCACACACTCTTCACCCTCCTACTCTCTGGAAAAAGGTACTGAAGGATCCGGGCCCTCACATCCAGATTGTGGAACAGCTTCTTCCCACAAGCTATCAGACTTCTGAACAGTCAGAGTCTGGTCTGATAAATTGCACACATTTAAGTGACTGAACTGAACTCTCTCTCTCTCTCTCTCTTTCTCTCTCTCTCTTCAAAATACAAAGCAAAACAAAAATCAGTCTACACAAATGTAAGAGTACAATGTTTACATGTATACCAAAAATGGAAATACTACTGCTAAAACACAATGTCTATGTTTACATTCATACCAAATGGACAAAACTGCTGCTAAACACAATGTTTTACAAAAAAAAAAAAAAAAAGGACATAACTGCACCTTACTGCTCCCACTACCGATGGGCACTTCCCCCCATATTTAGCGTTAATGTCTTGTGTATTTATTGTAAATAAATACGTCATTGCACATGCTACTGCACACATGCATTTTACGTTCCATTGTGCAGTTTATTGTTCTGTGCAGCACCTTGGTCATAGAGAAACGTTGTTTTGTTTCACTGTGTAGTGTACAACACTATATATGGTTGAAATGACAATAAAAACTACTTGACTTGACTTGACTTGATAAGCTCGACTTCTCTGTTACTTCATTAGAACAAACCCAGACACAAAGGAAGAAAAAACATGAGTTATCTTTGGGATCAGAATAATGATCCAAAGGTGAAACTACTCAGAAATTGCCCTCACATTCTTCCCCAAACTTGTCTCTTGGTACAGTGTTTACTAAAACCACACAAACATTATTAAAATTATTAATATTATTGGTGTTTTTTTATATTATAATTTTGGGCCATAATCTATTGGTCAACCCTAATAGTTTAATTGTTGAGCTACTGATAGATTTGATCCCTATCAGATACATTTACTTTTTTCTCTTTAAAAATGTCTCACTCTGTAATCTCTATGTGCTCTGTTGATCAGACAGATTGCGCCTTATCACTGATACCACAGACAATAGAGCATGGTCACGAAGCAGGAAATGCAAATGGTGCCGAGTAGTAGCAGTGGCGGTCGTGTCCTGAATTAGAAACGGATGTTTAGACAGATAATCCTGCAATGAGCCATGGAAATTATCTTGGGCACCTGCTTTGGAGGAAAGGCAGGAAGTCGACAGTGGAATGAGAAATCTTGAATAACTTGACTCAGATATTACACACAGAGTTTTTTTTTTTTTTATTATGGAAGTGCTATTATTAAAAAGCTGCAAGATACACAGTCATAAATAGGTCAGGATAGTTTGCATACTGTAGTGTGCAGAAAAACTGTGTCAAATATTTGGCTACAATAAAAGAAAACAAAGCAATACAAGACTCATTTCAACAAAATAACAGTAGCATAGATGAATAACAGATAAATAAAAAAGAGAGACAGGGCTGAAGAGTGAGTCATGGGAGTTCTAGGATTGAAACGGTGAGTTCACAGGAGAGAGAGAAAACAATAATGGAAGCTGTTTGAGGGATATTGTTGGTACTAAGAGGGAGGTCGGGTTTCAGGCTTTTTTTTTGCGGACTTCGATGATACAAAACAGGCCTCATTACTGAGATATTATCTCCATTCATACACTTCCAGAGCTGCTTGGAGCCCTGCTGGGAAAGATTAGGTTGCTTTCGCTTGTGAACATCCTTCCCAGCTGCGGAGGTTTTCTAAACTTGGGGCACACCCAGACATTCTCAAACACTGTTGAGCACACAGAGCTGTTTAAGACCTCATAGTGTAATATACGTTTATTTAGGACTCAAATATGGGTGTGCAATAGTGACCATTAACATATTATTTGTTATACCAAAATCTCTGCTGGAAACCTTTGCCGGCTCACATCTCAACACAAGGTGCAATCACTTATATTTCAAAATGTTAGTGATCCATGAACTAAATCTCAGGCATCTCATTGTACACTAGTATGTAAAAAAAAAAAACAAAGTGTCCTTGTTTGCACCATGTTTCTCAGAGCAGTGACTAGAATGCACGGGTGAATGTGGGGATATCTACAGCCACATCTGACATTCAGATGGACGACGAGACTTTGTTCTTGACCCCAAGGGCATGCAGGCTTTAAAGTGAAACATCTTACAGTGCCCAGAATGATTTTAATTACCATTAATTTCCAAAAGGAAAGGGGCACAGAGACTTCCGGGGTGGTTTAGTGTTCCGGAGGGGTAAAGATTGCCTGCATGAAAGGGTTTCCTGCTCATATGGGAAGGCTGAATACAGACATCTGCTCATAGACTAGGAAGGAGGACATTTCATTTGTTAACAGCATATAATAAAACAAAATTAACCTACAGGTCTACACAGGATCGTTGCTTACTTCCAAAACATTATGACACTAAATTAACTCCTGAACAGTTTTGGTCACATTTAAGCAATGAAGAGAATGATTGCAACCCCAGGGCTCCATAACAAGACCTGGACATCCTTGAACAATTACACAGACAGCCTGTAATCACTCAGCTCTCCTGAACACGACTTCAAGTCATTAATTTTTTTAAACAGATGGTAAATTTAGCTCTGGTCTAGCCAAACCACAATCAGTACTCAATAAATGCTGTGGTGTTCCGTGTACAACAAGAAAGTGGTGTGAAGCGTGGCAATTACGATCACTCTGTCGTGCTGTTTATTTATTATTATTATTTTTTTTTTTTTTTTGGAAATCTAAAATGATAAAATAAATGTCTATAACAAAAGTCAAGAGACATTGTGATACTCTGCCAACATCAGACATTTTGTCTGTGTTAATATCGCGCCTTTAAATCAGCTGTTTTTCAGGGCAGTGTTAGTTTAATTTCACTCATTTTTGGGGTCAACGCTGTGGTAAATTCAGCCATATTTTGGGAACAATGTTGGCTTAAATTTAGACAATTTTTGATTCAATGTTGGCTTAAAATCAGCCAAATTCTTAGGTCAATGTTAGCTTAAAAAATTCATCAATTTTTTGGGACAATGTTGACTCTTGGGTCCATGGGCGTTGCCACCATTGAACGTGAATGGGATAAGACACCCCCCCAACACACACACACACACACACACATTTCATGATTGTTCGTTTGGATCCCCCCCCACTTTTAATATAAAATATTATTAGGTCATCCAGCACTGTTTCTGTTGCTTCGCGAAAGAATCCATTCCACTTGATCGACAGGAGAAAACACATAATCCTGAAGTCCACTCCGGGTTTTCCGCATGTCAGTGAAGTGAATCTTTAGTACAGAGACAGTAAAGGTGCAGGCTAGAGGTCTGTACTGGGATTGGGTCCCGCTGGGTCCCGCGGGACACAACACAAATCTCGCAAGGATGGGCGGTTTGCACTTTGCTGCGGGCGGGAATAGGCGGCTAAAACAAACGCCCCCCCAATCTTATCTTATCTATGTGTCCCCCCCACATTAAAAAAAGGTGCCGACGCCAATACTTGGGTCTGCTGACAAAGCTATTTTTCTCTGTCATTTTTAGCCTAAAGTCTGTATCAGTGTTGGGTTCAATTTACCTTTTTTTTTTTTTTTTTTTTGGGGGGGGGGGGGCAAGGGGGTCCAATGTTGCCTTAAAATCTGCCATTTATCTGGATCAACGTTGGTTTACAATCAGCCATTTGTGATCATTGTTGACTTAAAATTGAGAACGTCTTCTATTTAATGTATTTACTTACTTTTGACCACAATGTTACACTCATTGCAAGATCCATCGCCATTGGTCTTCTATATATGTATATACGGAGAGAACCTGGCACACATCTGGACTCCCAGTTCTAAAAAACACAGAAAGAAGGAGAGAAAAAAAAAGAAGGGGAAGAAGAAATGTCGCTGAAGTTGTCCACACAGGGGCTTGTCTGACAAAAACAATACGGGTGAGTGATTGTGCCATGGAGGCCCTCAGACGTTAAAGCTTCATCCGTCACGGCACAGGCGCTTGCGAAAGAACGACAAAAATCTGGAAGCCATTTTATCCGCAGCGGCGAAAGCAAAACTCAAAAGCGGGTCAGGAGCAGGGCGCCCGAATAAATCAGCAGTCAAAGGATTATTACAGTTAAATAATCCTATTACAGTCATAAACGCTGCACACCTCTGTGAGGCCGCGGTGACAACAGCAGTCCAAGTCAATAGCGGCAGTTGGAGGCACTTGGACAAACCACACGTCCTCAGATAAACGTGAGGAATAATCACACCCTGGTACGCTCACTTACACATTCGCTTCGTTTCCATACACCCTCAAGCGTGGCCTATTCAATTTTTCAACTTTTTTTTTTTTTTTCACAAAAACAAACTAAACCAATCACTTCTTTAAAATAAAAAAAAACCTTTTTTTTTTCTAAATAAAGCATACCACAGGTAACCCAAGCCGGCTCAGTGGAGTCACGCATTATAAAGCGCAATCCATTTTAGATTGTGACCCCTCGGTGGCCTAAAAAAAAAAAGGAAAAAGAAAAAGGGATGGTCCGTCCCTGGTGGATGTGGATCTGTGCATCAAAATCTTTTTTAGCATGCAAAATGATCCAGCCAGTGAATTTTCTAAGCATGTATTTTACATAGGCCAAGGAGAGTTTGTTTTTAATGTGGCCTGCTTTTTCTCTCTTTTTTTTCTTTTCTTTTTTTTTTTTTTTTTTTTGAATAGCTGAGAATGGAGCTAAGAATGACGTTTTGATGAAGTACTTTTTAGAGACTTGGGTAAACAGTGTTACAACATGACCCTGGATTCTGATTGGTCGGTGCCTGTTGATTAATTTTAAGGTTATTTATAATATTTATTAATTACAAAACAAAATTATAGCATACATGTTGCTGTTAATGGAAAGAAACAAACAAACAAGCAAATAAGTACATAAATAAATAAATAAATAAATAAATAAATAAATAATATATACCAACACCACCTGACAGATCAGATTTAAAAATCTAAATAAATAAATTAATATACAATTAATGCATTTCTAAAAAATAAATAAGTCAAACATTAAACAAATAAATAAATACATACATTTGAAGAAAACAATTATGTAAATAATTAAACAAGTGACAAATAAATTGTGTGTGTATAT
>JAOVVF010000004.1:14756022-14782198 GCA_028565595.1 Duopalatinus emarginatus
GGGGGGGGGGGGGGGCTTGTGGATGTGAGAGGACACTTAGAGAACACTATGGTGAGATTCAATTGTTGGCAAAGGGCTGTGCTTTTTTATTTCACCCCAAGCTACAGAAACAGAGTGGCTCTAAAGGGAACCTTTAACGCCCAACACCCAGACCCTTAAAGAGCAGCACAGGCAGACAGGAATAAGTAAGGAGCTCAGTTCATACACTCCAGACTGCTGTCTCCACCAGATTTTATGAGTCGAGCATGAACCCCGATGTTCCTGCGTGATGTTTGTTAGCAGTAACAGTGTGAAGAAACTGTGGCCCCTCTGTCCCTGAAGCATAGACTCCTCTCCCAACCCTTTCTCCTCTTTATCCTCAGTTCTGCACAGATCACTGGAACCTTTTAAAAGGATGAAAGCACTTCCAGTGAGCAGAGGCTTCATTAAGCACTACTGCTGAACCATGCAACAACCAGTGCAAATACATGGTCAATGAGTTTGTCACTTTGTCTCTGTATACACTGTGAAAATACCTATGTACGTAATAAAAAGAAATAAATAAATAAGCAAACAAATGAGGGGTGTCACGGTGGTGTCACAGGTTGTGTGTGTGTGCTACGCAGCCCCAGGGATCCAAGGTTTTGGGTTCAAACCTCACTATGGTCTCTGTCTATGAGGCGTTTGGTGTGTTCTTCCCGTGTCTGTGTGGGTTTTTGCCGGGTGCTCCACTTTCCTCCAACTTCCTGAGAAAACACACATGGTAGATGAATTGGATGTGCTAAACTGCCCCTGGGTATGAGAGTGTGGTCTGTGTGTGTGGTACCCTGCGATAGATTGGCGCCCTGTCCAGGGGGATATTCCTTGCGCCCAGTGATTCCTGGTAGGCTCCAGACAAACTGCAACCCTGATGGACAGATAAGCAGATAAGAGTGATCTACTTACTAGAGATAAGAATGACTGACTAAATAAATAATTAAATAAAATAATGATTTAAAGTTTCTACCAAGCATTATATCAAATCTAATCAGCATTGTAGTGATACATGTGTTTTGTGAAGCTTTGGATATAAATCAGGCATCTTTTGTTATAATAAAATATATTAGTCAAAGTGAATGTGGATGATTATATACATTGGTATGCCATCAAGATCAATAACCTTGGGATAATTTTATTTATTTATTATTGCAACATTTATATTGATAAACACCCACAATTTTTATAGTCCTCCGTTATCTGTGGCAATAAACCATATCATAGTCTTATTAAAAGAGACATGGTATGTGTTTAAAATAATAACATGAAACAGTTTTGTAGGTTGGAACAAACCATATAACACACACTACCTTTGCCAGATGCTGATTTCCCTTAAGGGCATGACAGTGCTGGAAAAAGGTGATAAATGATTGTGTGGGTTATGCTTCTGCAGTGATTATGAATAAACCTGGACCCACCCATCTCCATTAGTCCCCCTGATACTAGCCCAGCCCAGGATAAAACGCCAGGGAAGAGTGAGCCACCCTACCAAAGAGCAGACAGCAGGGCAAAGAGAAAGAGCGTGGACATCCAGCTACGTCTATACAGCCTCTGTCACACAGACGTGCTCTCACTGCTTGCTCTCTCTCTCCCTCTCTCTCGCTCTTTCTGTCCTGCTCCACTCTCACTCACTTCTTCTCTTTGACACACACACACACACACACACACACACACAATTTGCTCAACTCATTCATAGACACGGGTCAGACGGCCTCACGTTTCACCTTGCTCTGCCCCTGGCTGAACGGAGAGGGAGCCTCTGCAAGGTGCAGCAATCCCACAGTGGTTTTACAGCCGGGTAAAGTCAAGTCAAGAGACCTGAGCACTCCAGGGAAACTTGAGAAGAGCTAGAACTATCTCTGGAGATGGAATTACAAAGTGCTACATCATCTCAGCAGTAGAGGACAACCAGACACACAGACTCAAGATCTTTGCACACCAAATTCTGACTCACATCTTGGTTTGTCATGCTCTTCCCGAATGGTTTCTGGTGAAAGCAGTTGCTGGTCAAAGGGACTGAACGCAGTGGTGTGGCGAATGGGGAGCAACATCATGCCAGCTGTTTGTACAAGGTGCACTTTGGGAGTGTGACCCACCATGTGCAAATGGACGGCGGCCGTTGCTGCTCACTGTGCCGACCTCACCTCTATCGGCCCAGCCCATACCGGGCTACCTCTTCTGCCCAGCGCTCTCCCTGTGCGACTCGCCTGCCTCTCCTTGCTCTTCTTTCTGGCCAGTGCAGCTCATGCAGGATGCCCGGCCGGACTGGGTCATGACCCACTGCACGTGTTGGCACGGAGTACAAACTGCTCATGGACTCTGGAACGCCACACACGCAGTTACAACCATCTGGAGGGCGACGTGCGTCTACGCCGCCTGTATTCTGCCAACAAGTTCTTCCTCTGCATCGACAAGACAGGAAAGGTGGACGGCACACGGCGCAAAAACTATCCTGACAGTGAGTATACAGTAGTGTTCTTTCCTCTTGATCTCCTAGAAAGGGTGTGGAGCTTATTATGTATCAGCCTTCACTTTTACTGCCATGCGTGCTCTTTTATGGCTTTGTTTTATCACTCGGGATTCCTCTGCCTTTGCCGGGGTCAGCAGTATTTACTTTCAATTGATGTTATGATCTGGTGGTGCAAAGCATTACTACAAATCTTTTGGAATATCCATGGGAAGCCTTGACCATGTGTACAATAGAATGGACTCAATGGCAGACATGTGCCATGGCAGGACATAAATATGAATGCAGGGAGTGTGCACTACTTTCAAGGAAATGCCATGTATACTCAAGACACTTTATAATAGAAGTGATATGATAGTGTATGGTAAGGACAGTATAATTTTCCATTACTCAAACGTTTCACCTGTATACTTTGTGGTTACAAATTATCATAACTTTCCCATAACTTTTCCCCTTTTGAAACTGCAGGTGCAACAGCTTATTCATTTACCACATCGTTTAATGGGACAAATTGCCCACATTTTCCTGTTGTCATTGGGCTTGCTTGCTTCTAGCAAATCATAACCATGCATGACCTACAACATTTTTTATTCTCAGCAATTGGAGATGTGACAACATGAGACTGTGTCAAGAGGTCAGTGGTCTGGCTTTGGTGTTTAACGCACATGAGGGTAACACATTGTAGTGGTTTGGGGGTCTGACCTTAGTTTGACCAAAGTCTTACTTTGTATGTTTATATGTGTTGCTCAGTACCCTTTTTTGCAAACAGTGTGAATCATCTCTTCCAGACCAGTCACTCCAGCTGGGAGCACAGCTTTAGTCTGTTGGCGTGCAGCTGTCAAGGTTCAATAGAATTACAAGGAAATACAAGTGAATATTATTGCATGATAGTTGGTGTGGGACAATGAGAAACAAAGGCAGCGTGTGACAAGCAGTATGACAGACTTCCGATTTAAGGATTAGGTTTAGAAAAACCATGTGTACCATGTAATATCATAAAAATCTAGATTTTGGAAAAATTAGGTGTGTCTGGTAATTCCTGCAGCCAATATTGTGTTAATATAGACCCGGGGAATGTCTGTCACCAACAATTGGTTTCCATAACTGTGGATTCTCAGTTTCTAGTTTCCAGGGCTCTGTCAGGTCTGCTTAGATGTTGCGCATGGGTTTGGTGAGGTGAAATAATGCAGCCCTCCAATGCAATTTCCACATGCATTTACCAACTATACTCTCATTTCCTGCTCCGAAATTTTAAAAGTGCCCCTTGAGTAGCAAGGGCCTCCTTTGCCATGGTATAATACAGCATGAGTAATTTGTGAATTGTTCTTATTGGTGCTAAAAATACATCAGAATACTCCCTCGCATAATAAATGGATTGGATTTATTGAGAGTTTTACTGGGAATGTTAGGCAAGGCCAAGCAAAGCATGTTAAACATTAATCAAATCAAATAAAACTGGGCATATTCTTATTTTTAATGTATTCTTTAAAAAAATGCCTCATGTAATGCAGCCAAATACCTTTATATAAAAAACCTGAACCACCCATTAAGTGTGCAAGTGTATTCTCTTTTATACATTATGTCTTATTCCTCATAAACACACTAGTGCTGTGGTCATGGATGGAGAGTTCTGGTAATGGTGCCATCCACCTTCATCCTCGGCATAGCCCCCACGATCTGTCAACACGCTGCCATAGCCCAAACAGGGGACGTTCATGCCCACCCTTGGCCCTACTCACTTTTTCCCTTTTTTCCAGCCCCAGCTCCCGGCTGCTCAGGTGCAAAAACAGTTGGAATTAGTCAACGAGTCCTCTGCTAATTGAGGTTGGAAAATATTGTATCAAACCCAATGGAGTGGAATAGCACAGGGGAAGATGCAGAGCCATGAATTCAAAGCACAGAGACGGAAAAGAAAGAGAGAGAGAGAGAGAGAGAGAGAGGGGAACACAGGTATAAGGTATAGAAAGATATAATGAAAGAACAGACTGTGAAGGAGGATAATGTGGAAATGATAGTAAGCCAGAGAAGCTTGTGTCAGAGATCTGTTTTGGTGAATGGAACCGTACCCATTTTGACTAGTGCTGGCAGTCTGAGCTCAATTAAAACCTGGCCATGAGTTGTGAAACAAACACATTTTTTTTCATATGTTCTGGTTTTAGCACTTTGTTTGTTGTCGTGCCTATTTTAGGAAAGATGTAGTTTAGCCAATATAATAGACAGAATGCTGACTCTGGGAAACAAATAATTTCAATTATACATGGAAACTCAGTTCAGTGCTTCTGAACACCTTGTGCTGGCTATAGTTCCTGAATTTCGCATAATCTGAAGTTGTACTGCAAATTGGTTGAGCAATAAACGGATGGTGAAAGGTATAAAAATGGAGAAGAGTTTCGACATTGGATAACGTGGTTATTGCTAGAAATCTCACCTTATCCACAATTTCTTTCTCCAACACCAGTCCATTTGGAAGATTTTGCTTCGCCAAAGTTGTTTTCCTTTTCGTTATTCATGTCACAGGTACTTATGAAATATTGGTGGCAAGCAGGGCCAGCTTGCACAAACTTTTTTTCCCTTTTAAACTGGACTTTAAAAGGACACACTGTTAAAGTCTTGGGTGTGTGTGGCTAAAGACATCAAATGTTTGATTCAAGTCCAGTTGGTGACACTGCTCTCAGCCCTGTGGAAATAAAGTCATGTAACAGGCATAATCAGAAAAGTCACTTGTGTTAAAATATGCTTACTTTGCTGTGTGCCAGACCCGGTGCCTCTCTCTCTCTCTTTTTCTTTTTTTCTCTCTCTCTCCGCTCTTTTTCAAGCTGTATTTCCAGGGGCTTGTGTCATGTTTACCAAGCTTCCCCATCCTGCATCTGCCTTTGCATGCTGCCCTTTTCCTTTTGCTGTGATTTCATAGGCGTGTTGCGCTTGGCCCCAAGTCACAGGAAGAAACCCATCCACCCATTCTGAATATATTGTGAAATTATATAAAACATATTTTAAGAAGCAAGACTGTCAGTCTACTGAGGCACAGACAAGAGAGATTGTACACTGCACACTGCGAATGCTGGCACGAAGGACCTTCTGCAGTGGTGAAAATGGACAGTGTATAGAATTTATGTTCATTATTTTGGCTCAAACATGTCAATTGAATCTTATTTTCTGGAACAGTGTGTTTTAACATGCACTAAATTACTCGTGTCCAGTAACAAAGTGTGTCTCAGATTCACATGAATTCAACACAGAAATGACAGTAATTATGGGAAATACTTTAGTGGTAATTTAGTGGTCAGGGACTGTATTTTGATGGACAAAATTGAGGCTAGATACAAGCATATGTGAGGATTTTATACAACTTTCCATTGATTCAGACGGAGAAGTTGATATTGGTATTGTAACTTCATACTGCCGTATAGTAGCACAATATTATTTGTTGACATATTGATTTTGGAACAGTTCTCGTTTAGCCAGGGCTTATTCTTTCTTACTAATGCCAAGTGCCTGAGGAAAAAATAGCATTCCTATTTTGCACCACTATGGCCTCTGCACCTTTCCTTAGGAGACATAAGGAGTCATCTTAATTTAGAAAAGAACCTAGACATTTCTATATGCCATTCAAATCATTCTTGAACAAGGTAGCCAGTCCAAGGGGTAGACCTTAAAGATGAGCCCAGATTAGACCTATACACTATTGATTTTTCCTTGCTTATGACTTATGCTGTGTTCTAGTCAAAGTTGCTAATGGTAATTCTGAGCCTACAACCAGTAAAAGACACAATTTTAATGCCTTTCAACATGTCAACTTGGGATGGTCTTCTCTGTCTGTCCCTGTTTTGTCAAATCTACATGCCCGCACAATCTGTGCCCCTTCCTTCCTTTTAAATTCAAGAATTTTGTTTATTTTATTTAGTCATGTAAGCATTTGTAGCTGGTAAAATGGTACAGTAAAATGAGAAGCAGATGCTCCAAAGATTGTGCATAATAAAGAGGAACCAATAAAATAATAGAGTGAAAAAGTATAATAAAGAATGGATGAAAATAGAAATACAAATATAAATAAAATACAAATAAAGGTGAAATAGACAAGGTCTATTTAAGATAACATAAAAACAGACACGACAATGGTATAGGTAATATACTTAGGTAATAGCCCTAAGATTTGTAACAGTAAAGTTTGATGGGAGCTGTGTTTGACACTTTCATCAAGGCATCCATGTTTTATTTTCCACTTTGCATATTTAACATGCAGAGATTGGAAATGACATTATTACAACTTGCAAATTACTATTTACAAGCAGCATTACAAATAAAAAATAAAAAAAAAATCAGAATAAATGAGTTACCCATCCAAAACCAATAGCCTTTAAAAAAGAGAAGAAAACCAGCATTTCCATTAGAGTATACATCCGTGGATATCAGTGGCATATGTAAATAATGGCACTGTAAAATTGATAGTTTTTCCTCTATAAGACACATTTAATGGGCATTAAACTGTTTATTTCTGAAAATATTGCAGACCAAAATATTGAGTGTGCTAGAGATTGCGGAAGTCTTAGAATGTTGCTTACTTTAAGCCCAAAGAGAGTTCCTGGGGCATATGGTGCCAAAGAGATGGAGAAAACTGCCCATTTAATCCTTTCAAACAGGGACACTGGGTCCAACTATAGTGGGAAAATGCAGAAAGTTCATCTCTTGCCAGTTGTTCTTGGCACTGAATAGAGACAAGGGTGAAACATGAAAGACACACACACACACACACACACGCACACACTTCTAAATGGTGTAAGAGAAGTGTGGCCATAATATTCTAATTAGTATAATTTCTCCTATCCAAAAGCCAGCTTTAGTACCATGAATGGACACAAATAGTCACAATTAGCAGTTCCACCCAACATTTGGTTTTACTGGGTTCATCAGTATGTTTACTGAGTCTGACTTTATGTCCAGCAGGCTTACTTAATGTGAACAGTGTATCTAATACACAGATCTGCCTTTACCAGTAATGAATGAATTATCACATACAACATTAGGCGGTAGGAGCTGTGCACCACATATTGATGCTTTGTGAATTTAGTCTGAAAAAAAAAACATACTGAAAAAGCACCACTGACATACAAGTATTTTCTATGGAAGCTTTTCACTGAGCTTTTACTAGGAAAGTCTATGCTTTTTGAAAAGAAAAAGAAAACCTGACAGTTACATATGTAACTCACAATCTGTTTCACCCAACCTATTCACTCTGGGTCGAGAGAATTACCTTAATAAAACTTGAGTTATCCACCAGACTCAAGCCACTGGGAAGTTATCTTCATAAAAACTGAGGAAGGTGCACTGTAATAGCCAGGTAGCAGCAGTGCAGAATTCCTGGCACATCTGCAAGTAATGTGCATGAGTAAGAAACAGTCCTCATAGAGGACTGCTCTGGGCACATCAGAGAATGTTTTGCATGTTGCTTGTTTGGTATACAAAATTGGGTAATATGACCAATTGTAGGTTTCTGTCTTAAGATGAAAATCACCGCCCTTCTTTGAAATAAAAAAGTACATTGAGTAGGAGCCTATGTTCTGAACTCCAGGGTGCAATCACACCAATGTCCAAGAGGGAACACAATTTTGGGGTGTGACAATTGGGGGCCAAGCACAGGCCTGTAGTTCATATATGCTTGTTAAATCATTGTCTAACATTCATTTATTCCAATGGTGCTGCTTGAAGCACTAAAAACTAACTATGATAGTGGATGGCTAGCAACCTGCATGAGCTAGCTATGTAAACATGGACGTTAATTAGCAACTAGCTACAACGTCAGCACACACAATTCACTTATTTGTTATCACTCCTGAGTCTGAAGTCCTGCAGTGTTTTTACATCTTTTTTTGGAGTGTTTGTCAAACTCTGATCCAGTGAAAGGAATTGTGGAATTTTCCAACAATGAGATAAATACTTGAAATGCCATAAATCATCTCAGAGGCAGCTTTCCTTTTGAATGGAACTAAAAGTGTGCAAAAACAAATCTACTTTAATGATGCCTAAATAAGTATGCTCATAATAAACATCATTGAGGTGATGTAAAGTAGAATAGGTATTGCTCCACTAAACCAACAGTGAGCTTTACAGCTAAATGCTAAATAAGAACTGATCCGAGACCAATTTTCTTACCTCTCAGTTAAAGGTTATTAGCATGGTTATTACGTTTTTTATGCAGGATGTAAAGCAGCTATTAATTAGATCAGTTGGGAATCTACAGCTAGGCTTACTCATGCAGTACCATATGCTGACTAACATCTGCCAAAGGAAACATTGTCGTTCTTTCTGCCTGCTGAGGCTAAATGAGCGAGAGCAGACAGGCGCTGACAGTCTCAGCCTCACTGTGGCAAGACTGAGGTACTGGCAGCATCTCTTTAGAACGCTCTGTGGGAATTTTAGGAGCTCTGAATTGACCTTTTGATTGAGACGTGAGTTAACCCAAACAGTACAGTAGTTTTTGGAAGCTGATTTCTCAGGACTACTGGGGATTCCCTTGTATTTGCTTATGAGATTTCTGAGTTACAGGTTCTCAGACCTATTGAACAAACTGAGCCTAACTGAGAAAATTGTGTGAGCTAGTGATTTAATGTAAGCTTCCAGGAGAAGAGTGCTGAAAGTTTAAGGTTTATTACACCCATTAATCTTGAGCTATAACATGCTTGAAAGGGATAGTCGTCACACTTTTCCTCGATATGGGAAGTAAAGCATTTCAGGGCTTGAGAATCTTAACCCATGTTCTGTAGCTCACATCCTATTTAATCATGCAAAATGGATCCATTGAAACCAGGCTACTGTTCCATTGCTGACTAAGGATAAATATGACATTACAGATCTCAGCGGGCCAAATGATAATAAGAGGTGGCACACCCACAATTCAAGTGTTCACATTTCAGCAAGGAGTGCATGGACATTCAGCTGATTGAGCTATAAAAGGGCACAAAAGGCAACTATAAAAAGGATGAGTCATAGCAGGCATATATAAAAATACCTCCAAAGCCACATTTTGCCAAAGAAATAAAGCTTTCATGTCTAAAAGTGAGCACTGTATACTTATGATAATAAACACATGATATCCTGTATAATGTGATATCCTGTGTATGATGAATTGAATTTGGAATTGTGTAGATAGCCAGTACATACATTAGTCAATGCAGTTAGTGTCTAATTGGATTACACCTGAATTTAACTAATATATGCATTTGATTACCTTTGAAAACAAACTAGTTTGTTTACCGCTGCAAATCATAAGGATCTTTGCCCAGCTGTGCCACCCACTTTCTTCATGTCCATAAGTATCATGTAGAGAGGTTATAAAAAATTTCCAGAATATGCAATATAACTTCTTTATAGCTTAATCAGGTGCTAGTGTGCACAGGGCTGACTAGTCAACTTGCAGCTTGCATTAGAAGTAATGGTGACTTGTGACCTGAAATTTATCTTAAGGCTGTATATTAGTTTCACCTTGCTTGATAACGTATGATCTCTTAACAATCCTAAATAAATATTTTGCATACAACCGTAACCAGGCCCTTAACAAAGCTGCTACCTGACAAAATGTGTGTTTAACACAGAGTTTGTCTTCAAAGAAACTATCAAGTTGCTTGCGTCGATGACAGATTAAAATAGAACGGTGACTGATTCTCCGAACTACCAACTTACCAGTCATAGGAACTGTTCAGTAAATGATACTTAATACTTGGACACTTGATACAGTGGCTTTATTGTTTGAAGCTTAAGTAAAAAAATGAATATTCATCACATGTTCAGGGACAAAAGGTATATGCCAGTTGTGTATAATTTATTAAATGCCGCTTGATATTTGGATATCTACTGTAAAATTTAACAAGCGTTTTCCTGTACGGCTAATTACTTGAACAGGTCTCAATACTGGGGACATACTGTTATCTGTTATGCTGAAAAGTAATATTTTGTCTTAAAAAATTATATATAGGTTTACCATAATTTAGCTACAATTAAATAAATATTCTCTAAAAATAAAGGTCTTTGACATGAAAAGTATCCAAATGTTTGCTTCCTCTTATATCATATCAATTTGCTAATGGCCAATAAGGCCGTCCAGAAAAGTCACAGTTTAAAAGCAGTCCGCAGTCTTCTGCAGCAGAATTTTTCCAAAAAGAGCCCTCACTTGACTTTACTGGTTGGTTGAACAGGTCTCAGTCACCCCCTGCAGTGGATAGGATTAAGGTCAAGGCCTCTGTCACTGCTGAAGACATTTGACAGGGCTGACAGGTGGCTGATGGTTCTGTTGTGTCATCTGTCACCTCCCTGTCTAGTTGGTCTCATTTCAGTACTGCAGAATAGAGGCTGTCCTGTGTCTGATCAGTCGAGTGTAACATGCTAGACCTTGCTCTGCTGCCCTTCTCTTCTCATATATCTGGAGCTGCTTTTAGGTATTAAGGATTTGGCATGCTAAAGAAGCAAATGTGATGTAATGTATGATAATCTGGTTTGTAGCTTCAAACGTGATCAGTTTCAAATTAGCATGTCATGCTATGCAATATGGGCAGTTCAGTGATGACAAAGGAGTAACAATGTGTTCCCCTAATCCGTTTGTGGACAGGCCAAGCAGCTGCAGAAGCAAATTGGTGCAATTAAGTGCTCCTGAGCAATGAGCTCCCTCTGAGTCTGGGCCTTTTAAGAGCTGTTGGAAACAAGCAAATCCCATCAAAATCCGTCCCTAAATGTCAGAGCAGGCCTTTTGATGCAATGCCACTCTCCCCTTGATTAAAGAAAAGTTCCTTCTTGGGTCTTATTTTCATCCCCCACAAATCATTCAATACCACACAGGAGCAGGCAAGCTAGACCACTGGTTCACCTCATTGGCCCCCAAGTAAGAACCCACTTTAGACCT
The DNA here is from genome assembly GCA_028565595.1 of Duopalatinus emarginatus. NCBI lineage: Eukaryota > Metazoa > Chordata > Actinopteri > Siluriformes > Pimelodidae > Duopalatinus > Duopalatinus emarginatus. The sequence goes on from JAOVVF010000004.1 coordinate 14,767,395, forward strand.
CTAGTACTCCAAAGCTTATGGTAGGAAGGCAAGTTATTACTGGTCATTTAATTTACAACAGACTTTGCAGTGATTAAAGATCAGGCTCTGCTCAAAGTGTTGTTCCAGTGGGGTGAAATTTCTAGAGAGGCTTTTAAAAAGCCAAATGTGATAAAAATTCAAAAAGGTTACAAACATTATTTAAGGATGCAGACAGAGAGACAGCTCTCCACCCAGCCATGGCATTCATCCTAAGTTACCTCAGCCATCGTGAACTGTTATAAAGCACTTTTCACAACACTGATAAGATTACCGCCCCCGTAATCAGTTTACGCACGGTCCAGATCAGATTTCCTTAAGATCACCTACAGAGCATTACAAATCCTTGTCTTTAATCTGTAGTTCAGGAAGTCCCTGGATGAGTGCAGGCAGATTGTAAGAGTGTAAAAGCTGACAGACTGTGGAAATGTTCATCTGAGGAAATGATGGCCTCTGGCCCCAGTACCCAGCACTGACTGTGGAAGTGGCCTATTTATCTGGCTGGGTAACTGACTAATGTCATGACTTATATATTTATACATTATGTGCAATATATTTAAACTGTGAACACTGGACTTATTACCAGCCTGCAATACACTGAATACAAATACTGTGCAATATATTTATATATATATATATATATATATATTTATACATTGAGTGTAATACATTTTTGATCACTATCTCAGACTTTACTGTGGAAACTTAGGAGTGCAATTCAACTGTATATTGCTGAACAATACACTATAATAGAATATTTATTTTCTATTTTTCCTCCTAGCGTACTCAGAACCTTATCCATGGGCCATTATTTATTTATTTATTTATTTTTTAGCACATGTTTGCACTGTGAAGGAGTGGCTTTTAATCTCATTGTACACTTGTATAGTGACAATAAAAGCATTCTATCGTATTCTATTCTAATGAATGACTTCCTTTGCTCTTTGAGTGTCCCCATATTTCACTACCTCAAGAGGGGGTGTAACGATGTGCTGCTTTTCTGAGGGTCTGCATATCCATAGGAAATGCTTTTCTAAAAAGCATTTCTTTAATTCATTAATTATATAGATACAAGGATTTCTAGAGATTCTTTTATTGTCTCTAATTCCCAAAATAGCAACAAAATAGGCTACTGTAAAATCATCATGTTCATGTTAAGCTTAGTGCACACTATACAGTTTTAGTCCTGTTTTTTTCCCTGTTTTTGCTAATTCTGGGTACTTAATGTAGGTACTAGTGCATGAAGTTCTGAACAGTTCATTCTTTTTCTTAAATTACATTCAGGTCATGCAGGTTTCTCATTTACAATATCAGTAGGTGCAGCCGTTTCCTGTTCATTGATGACAGTTAGGTTATTGTTCTGTCATTCTGAGGTTGGATTACTGCAACTCATTTCTGGTACATCATCCATCCAACCCTTGCAACTTATCCAAAAAGTACATGCATGGCTTGTTTTTAACCTCATCAGGGTCTGAACATCACTTTATTGCTATGTCCCCTGCAATGGGTTCCTGTAGCTTCCAAGAACAGATTTAAAAAACACTCATGCTTGCCTACAAAGACAAAAATGGGCCAGCGCCCATTTACCCTAAACGCTCTTATCACAGCCCGCTCTGTACAGTGCCTTCTCTCTAGCACGGATTGACTGGACCTACTATCTTTATATAAGGAAAAAAGGACAACATGGTCTCCTCTCCTGTCCTGGCAGCACAGTGATGGAATGAAATTTAGCACTTTACATAAGGTCAGCTGCTAAATGCTATAAATGCAACTGTAAAACAAAGAACATTGCGGATCAACCACTGAGTGCAAGAGGAAATCAGATTACTCCGCTGTCATGTGCAGCAGATCTGAATCCAGTTTATCCGCCATCAAGGCAAGGACAAAATGTAAGCAAAATAGTAATGTTTCTATCAGATGTTAGATCACATGTCATGTCCAAATGGTTGTTAGGAGAATAAAAAAAATAAAAACCAAACTGTGACATACATTCTGATACACAGTATAAAAATAGGTCCTTTTACTATACACAGGAAAAAGTGGTTTGTCCGTTCAACATGAAAAATGACTTGCTGGTAACAAGCAATTGAACAGGGTTTATTCAACTCAAATAAATACTTTGATCCTATTATTTGATTCACATTATTTATTTGAGTTGAATCAACCCAGTTCAATAACTTGTTACCACATGAAGTCATTTTTAGGCTGAACGGACAAACCACTTTTTACAGTGTAGCATAGGTTTTGTTTGTAGAACAGTTTCACTGCCTGTGTCTCCTAAACCATTTCCTCTTTGTTTCTTTTATTTCACTTTTTTCCCGATTCCAAAGAAAATAGTGAATGAAGTTGCATAATAGAGAACGATCTCTCCAGGTGAAAGACTGTGAAGTCTGTGATTGATTGTATAGCGTGCACTTAGCCTTGATAATTGCACTCTTTGCGTGACCCACAAGCTTTATATCTAACCACTTATGCATGCATCAAAGTCAAAACCTTCTCCATGGCATTTTTTCAGGTCCCACAGGATCTTCGTCCTGATGCACACTTCTAGAAGAGTGCACCTCCTATTTGTATCTGAATTTGGAAAACATTACCTGTTTATTCTAAATAGTTAATCTGTTATTTAATTCTTTCAGTAATGGACAGTTACACAATACCTGCCTTTATGAGTTACAGACACCGACATTTTCCACATTACACTGAAAATAAGGAGATGTTTAGCTCCTGGGAATTTGACAATTATAGGAAAACAAATAGATTTATCCGAGAGAAGTGACAAGAAAAGGCAGAATGAGTGAGGGATAAAGCTAAGGGTGTCCTTGGCTTTAGGTGGGCCTGCCTCTTTGCCCTCATTTGACCCTTGCCTCTGTGCCTCTCACCTGGCCTATCTGTGTGTGCATGAATGTGTGAGTATATGTGTGTGCAGGGGGTAACAGGATACCTGTCACTGCCACTAATGGCCTTTGAAGGACCTGGCTAATCTCTAGAGCCTGCATTCAGCGAGGCATAAAGGGAGAACGGGGATCAGGGCAGGCCCCTGAAACCGTACAAGCAGTGGATTGTGTGAGCAGGAACGTCACCCAAGTGTGCAGCAGTGTGAGAAAGGAGCACAAAGAGTCCCGATGCCAGCGGTGCCAGGTCACGTTGCCCTAATTACTCGCCTAATTTATACAAAACGTCATTTGAAATGTACGATTTCATAAGCAAAACTGATGACCTCTATTAATCATTTGCTAAACAAGCAGCATTAAAAATCACAGTGATCACCACCTTACTGGAGTATGTAATAAGTTCAGGTAAGGAACACAGTGATAGACGCAGAGATGGAAAAATTGACAGCGTCAGCATTAGATGCAGTTTCCAAACCAGACCTCTTTGGTGCGTTGACTGTTCCTTTCACTGTCAGGACAGGTTGAGTGAATGTGACATAATGTTTTAATATATTGTAACATGATGAAGGACAAAAATAGAAATAGAAACTGAGTTTTGGACAGGTGTCCCGTATTATAGACTGGGGACATTTATTAGATAGGACAATATGCTCTGCAAAGCTGTTAAACTTTACTGAGTGTGACAATGTCAAAAAAAACCTTTTTTCTTTAAAATGATCAAATCACCGTAAATTTTACCAGTAGACTGGATGCTAAACAAATGTACATTATTAGATCTGACATTGTCTAGCAGGGAAATACCATAATCCCCATAAAATGTCCTAAGTGGATATTATTTAATATAACCAAAAAAATAAAACATGGCTGGGAATGCTGTAGTGATTTCATGGACAAGTGGCCATGAAGTTTACATTTATCAGGTTTCCTCTGGGACTCTGGTTTTCTCCCAGTCCAAAGACATGCTGGTAGGCAAAACAGAGATACTTAATTGTGTTTGGGTGAGGGAAAGTGTGTGAATATGTCTGTCTGTCTCTGTCCTGCAGTTGACTGGTGACATGTCCAGGGTTTTTTCCTGCCATCCACCCAGTGAGGACTGGGACAGACTCCAGCACTCCCATGTCCCAGGAGTAGGATAATTGCTCTAGATGATGAGTGAGTGAGTGAGTGAGTGTGCGTGCTGTTGTAAAAAAGTAATCAACAACAAGATGGTGTGATGTAGCCCGATCTGAAGTGAAGTTACTGTTACCACGCCATTTTTTTTTCAGTAAGAGCAAAGTGTTTTATTTCTTTTATACCACCACAAATTGTAAGTGATTGTATTTGTTAACTTTCTTACCTAACTAACCTCATTTTATTAACTAAAGAACAAAATGCATGCTTTTTATGTTACATTTAATATTATCTTAAAACAACAGCTGTTCCATTCCCAACCTCAAGTGCTTCATTAATACAAACAAACTCCAAAAAAAATTGCAGCTTTTCATGTTACCAAGATTGTAACAGCACAATGGTATAAGTATAATTTAACTCACTCTTGCCTCTTGTGCAGGTGAATGGGTTTACAGAGACAGGGTGTTATCAGTGTCAGCACTGTTTATTTCCCCCAAGAGACGGCAAGCATTTGGGACAGAGAGGAGAAATCAGACCACAAATCACTGAACTCCTTTCTTTTCCTCTCGCCTTTTGTCTTTCACGCTTTCCCGCTTTACTGTATTGCAAGTATTTACTGATAAAATGCCTTTCACATGATCCACGTGACCCTATTTAGATTTGAGCACCTGCCACATCTCTGCATGGCCCTAAGTATATTAGTTCGAAAAATGGTTTAAAGTTTTTATTGCTTTCAATCAACTGCAACAAAAATTACTGAAGAAATAAATCTTGCTTCAGACAGAAAACAATTTTTATACTGTATATTTTTTAACTTATCAGTGAAAAAAAACAGTCTGTATACTTTCAAACCCTGATGTATATTTTAATAGCAAAAATACACACTTGGAACAAATCTAGAACCCTTAATTACACTTAAGAACCACTGAGAAACTCATTTCTAAATACTGTAACCCATTGGCCTCACACAAATCGCCCACTTTCCCTTTCTACATCAGCCACATGCTCAAACACAAGTTCACTTCCTCTTACTTTTCCTTCCACTAACATTATTCTTGGTTGGTTTCTGTAAACAGTACAAATTATAACATCATTCATTATAAGAAGTTGTGTTTATTAGTGCTGTGGGGTGTCATAAGTCTTCAGTGTAATCACTGTACGCTGTGAAGAATTACCTCATTTGAAGAATTGAATGTAAAACCAGCATGTGGAAACTGCAGTTCAGTAATACTGTGTTTAAGTAAAGCAGGATGGGTAAAAGGTTGTATCTTAATTTCCCAATCAAACTCTGGAAGGAAAATGGGTTGGTTGGGGGGATAAGGATATCTAACAGTTTTTACATAAATAAATAAATTAATGAGCCAAAAAACTTCCCTTTGGTTACTGAGGTGAAGACTGCAGTAAGATTTACGTATGTAACTGTATTAATAATGATGTAAATGGAGGGGCCTCACAAGCATAGTAAATGTGTGTGTGTGTGTGTGTGTGTGTGTGTGTGTGTGTGTGTGTGTGTGTAGCCTGTTGGGTGGGATAAATGAATTTCATTGGGCTTCAGAGGCTTCCCGAGTATGATGCACATTCAGAAATGCAGAGTTTTTTCCTCACAGCTCACCCTGTCTAACGTCTCTCCGGAAAACTGAACAGCTCATAAGAACCATTTTTAAGGAGTTGTACATTTTGTAAGTCCAGTAACCCCCTGATGGAAAAATTACATATATGTGTGAAACCTTGTGAATGTAAAAACCATATGTAAATTGTATGATTAACTTTTTTGAGCAGGCTGAAAAGCCGCATGTTCGAAATAGTACACTAATATAAGGCCACAAAATGTCTCTAAATTATGTCAATCTCCATAAATAGTTAACATTAATGCTAAAATGTGTTCAGACACCTGTCATTTTGTGTCATCAGGGTTTTTTTTTTTTTTTTAGGGGGGGCACTTATATCAGGCTTATATCACATATCATTGTATTGTATCAGTTACTGGCAGCATAGCACTGCTTATGAATACAAGTAGATGAACATGGTATTGGACTGATACCTGAAAACAATATTAGTACTGATGCATGCATAGCAGAAATATACTGTATTGTGTTCTGAATATTGATCTCCTAAATAACCGTTAAATAAAATATACTTATTGTATCTTTTAAATCTAAATAGTGTAAAATAGTGCTACAGACCCAAGAGCTGGAAAAATCTTTCCAAAAGAAAAATTAAAAACGCTAAATGTTTTTGCAAATGTTACCCCTGAATTTGTGTCAGATCCGACAAACCAGGTGAGGAAAAAATTACCGGACACTTTTTTTTTTATAAGTGTTCCCCGGGAGGACAGAGCAAGCTTCACTTCACAATGACGCCATTCACCTGCTCATTGTCACTGTCCATGATGATGTCACTGCAAACCCAGCTCATTCACAGAGATCATGCTATCATGTTTCAGGTTCAACAAGCTTGAATACCAAGTGATTCTGAGCATCTCCACGGCAGCATTCTGAGTTCTGGCACAGGAAAGCTGCGATGAGTTAGTGGATGACCTAGAGGCAGTTAAAGCAATGATTCAGCTAAATGAATTAAGTAAACAGTTGTTTCTTGCTCCAAATGAAATTGAATGACTACTAACAGCTAAATCACACATCTATCTTATCTATTAAAAAAAATCTAAAGTAGAAGTATTTTGAGCAATTTGGGGGCTTATCAAACACACACACACACACACACACACACACACACACACACACACACACACACACATGGTATCTGGGAGATTTTATAGACTCTTATGCTACACATGCTAACTCCATATGCTTTAATATATTTTTTTAATGTAGGCTATGGATTTATATTTGTTTGCTTTTAAGTCATTAACATGAAATAACTGAGTTTCGAAAAAAAAAAAGTTTTGAAACTTGTTTTAAATTTGTGTGTGCATAAATTAGCTATTTATCGATTGTTTAATCTGTATATAAAATACTAAAGTACTAAAAGCTAATTATATGATTTGAAGCTGATCAATACATTTTTATATTAGTAAGTCAACTTAACTTCTTTTTTTAAATAAATGGAGTTTTTTTATGAGATGGATACAGACATTTACTTTAATTTACTGAACTTTCATGAAATGAAAACTAAATTTTTTTGTGCAAAAGCTCCTGCAAATGATTTATGAATAAATATGTTTGTACTGTACATGTTCGCTTGATAAATGATGTTTTCAGGTCCCAAAGAATCCCAAAACAGTAACTCTCATGGCACCAAGCTGTTCATAGCGGTAACTGGTGTGGTCTTTTTATGGTGTGAGATCTCACCACACACAGGCCAAGACAGGAGCCGGCTCGAGCGCACATCCGCAAAGGCAGATCAGATCAAAGGTCTTGGTCATGGCCATTAGGGCCAGCAGAGAGGAACCCAACATGAAAAGCCTGTGTTTTGAAAGGGAAGCAAAGAAGAGAAAGAGAAGGAGCAGAGAAAAAAACAACAGTGCACTCTCTTAGCAAACTGTGAAATAATTGAAAAGGTACGTCAATCAAGGGCAAGCATACTGTTGGAACCGAGAGATTCCCAGGCTTTTTTTAGAGGGGGCGACAGGCCAGGGAGCGATGCTGAAGGGGGCAACCTGTGAAATTAAAGACCTCCAGGCAAGTTGGGAAAAGCTAGAGAAACTCTGCCCAATCTTTCACCCGGTCTACCCCCTCCTTCTCTTTTAATTGAGGTGGGAGGAACCTTGCTCTTTGCAACAAAAGCTGGGTCATTAATAAGTCCTTGTCGTCTTCCAGATCTCAGGTAGGTAACAAAGGCCTATTCGGAGCAAAGGGCCAGTTGAAGGAAACATAATTTTATGACCCCCCTGACCCCTGTAACCCCCCCATCACCACCAAGACCTACTTACTACTATGTACAACTCTTAGCCCTCCCCTTCTTCTTATTCAACTATAATTTTAACAAAAGAAACCCAGTGAGAATTCTCTTTTCTCCCCCGCTTCTCTTTCTACCTATTTTCAAGGTCAAAAAAAGACCCAATGATCTGAAGATGGGCTCACTTCCAAAAAACTCTACAGACTGGGGGGTTGAAAGAGAATACTGAATGAGGAGACAAAATGAATACAGAAGACTAAGCATAGGACACTTTGAGAAATCCCATGCAAGATCAGAAGATGTCTGGTCCACAGTTGACTAAGCAGAAGCAAGGATTTGCTTAATTGACAGTTTTGGCCAAAAGGTTAAGAGAGCACAGACACACAAAATAACCCCTTTGAATGATTTTTGGCATTGCAAGCTTGCAGCATAGACCACAATGTTTTTTTTCCTGCTCATAACCCAGTTTAGTTTAAGATGGATAATGGGGCCAAGACAGAGATTAGAGATGTAAGTTTCATCTGGCACCTGAAAGAGTTTTTCCACTTGTCCATTTGGGGGAATCCTTAAGGTTTCACCTATTTGCAAAGTGAAAAACTCAACTTTCTGAAGTCATCAATTGTTGATTTAAAAAAAAAAAATGGTTACAGTGGTGGGAATCACTGTACAGTTATTAGCTGCTTTGACTGACAATTTAACTCAGTGGGTTTAATCCAACTAAAAGTAACTCCTGTTACTTGGCCAATGTGTTCTGTTGGTGGAAAGTTCACCAACCTGTTCATAAACCTGTTTGAGGTTGGTAATATTTGTGCTTTCCATTCTTTTTCATAAGATGGTACTGATTAACAAGCGGTAAGTCTGTAGCGGCTCTGTAGATGACTTCAGGCATTATAAAGGTTGTGAGATCAAATCCTGCAGCCACTTCTGGTTCCTTAACTCTCAGCTGCTTAATTGTATATATGAATATGTTGGTAGATTGCTCTGGATAAGAGTGCCTGCCAAATGCTATAAATAAGTGTAGTAAATAAGTGGTAGTATTTCTTTTTTACAAACTGGTTTTTACAAAAAAATCCAGTGGATGGGTGAATTTTTCGGATTATAAAATCATGGTGTGTTCGCTGACGTAATAGACATAATAAACATAAGCTAATATGATAGCCTCAAGCTCATTCAATATGAGTTTCAAAGGGGATTAATGGTAGTATAAAACTATCCTGCCTTTATGGATTGAGCCCCAGTTAATTTGTTATTTTCAAGAATCTCAGTGTATGACTCATTTTTCTTGAAGCTTCCTAAAGCTAATCCATAAGAGTTCAATTATATGCCAATGACTCTATGGGCTCTTACTTAATTACAGAGATTATGAGTAGCAGCACTTTCAGGCACCAGTACTTAGACTGGCTCATTCCTTGTAAACTTGTTGTGAACCGCAGTCATCTGGGATGCTGTTGGAGAGGATTACTGGCTTGTACACATGCTTCTACCACATGATGCTTACAACACCCCAAGGAAACATAAACAGGAAAAAAAACACACTGGTCTTCAAAGCACAGGCATTTCTAATGGACATGATGAGTTGGCTCTGCAGCTGGTGGAAGCTACCTGCATGCCCTGCCAGTCTGGCTTCAAGCTACAGCTGGACCTCCTTCACCCGCATGTTAAAGAAGAAAGTCGCTCGATTTGTTTATTTATTTTCCTTCTTCATCTAAAGAGGGTGATGTCTTTAACTGGCATGCATACATGGGCACTTGGGTGCTCTTCTTTTGGTGTTTTGAGAGTTATTACAAATGGAGCTAGTGACCACCTGGGTTTAAGGGCACCAAGTGACATTATTCAGTAATAAAGCATGGAATAAAACATGATAGTGTGTGTTAGTGGAAAATAATCAAATACTATACTGCTGCAAAGACTTCTAATAACAACACATCATTAATTTATTTTTCTTAGACAACAGTTTGCCAATGATTAATATTTTTTTATTTATTAAAGAATGATACATCTATTTAAATCCATTTATAGTTAATGCTGTGGAACATCCAAAAAAACAGGCTACTTCTTTTGCTCTTCTACACTATAAGTTGGTCCTCTGTTTACATGGTCAAACGCAGAAGAAATGATTTCTTTTGCATACCGTGTGTGATACGAGTTTTGAGCATAACCTGTTGTTCGATGTTCTGTTTGGAGGATTACTGTTTACTGAAGTTGAATCACAGATTGTTCAAAGATTCTTGAGTGTTTTTTTTTTTTTTTTGCAACCTAAAGAGGAACCACAGGTCACACTCTGTTATAGAGTTCATTTAAAAGTTTCCCCAAAAGATTGATCTGTTATCCTTTTGCTTCTATGAGTGTAATATTATATGTAATATAATATTCACTTTGCTTTGACTATCAGAGATAAAACCATTTGCTAGAGAAATAAAAACAGATGCGATATTGCTGATCAGATATCACAGGATGGTCAGATCCTATGAAACTTTGAATAGTCTAATGACACATCAGCCTGTGACAGTTCAGCATTTTCTTTTACCTTTTTTCATTTTATACCATATTATTACTTTTAACATGAATTATTTATCGAAATGCACTATTAGGTTTAGGTAATAACATGATTCAACTGATTCCATTTTTATTTAGATCTTTGACCTATCTGTTTATCCATCTAAGATTCTTCTTAGTACAATATTTACAAGTAGGATTACTTGAAAGTTTGTAAGATTTATATGGGATTGTCAACATAATAACCAGCAGAAAAATGTATTGCATTTTGGAATAGATCCAAATTGGATCATGTTTACAGCAAGGTCAAATGTCTGAAACAGTACACAGTACACAGTACATGAATCAGTAGCTTCGTTAAAGTTCGAAGAATAATTTATGAGTATATGAGGCATGCAAGTTGGACATAACTGGACTTGTTGTAGTTTTTTCTTAAATATACAATGTATCTGTTTTTCAATCATCACAATATCATTAAGAATTACATTTAACCTTTAACAGATTCAACACTTGCAAGAACATCTCTCATTTTTTTCCATCCACAAGTCATGCTGCATCATCTTTTCAAATTTCACTCAGTGGCACATTTACATTACATTTACATTTATGGCATTTAGCAGACACTCTTATCCAAAGAGACTTACAAAAGTGCTTAGTTATTTACTTCATGTTAGCTCAAACCAGTCTGGTAATTCACCATTTTCTCATCAGGAAGGCATTTGTACCTATAGAACTACGACTCAATGGATATGTTCTCTTTTCTGCACCATTCTGTGTGAAGTGTAATGCATAAATAATCCCAGGATGTCAAAATACTGAAATGACGAGATGGCACTGAGGTCCCATTTTCCCACATTTAATTGTTTCATTGTAAATATTAATTGAAGCTTTTAAACCCTTTTAAACCGTATTTTTATGTATTATGTAATTGTCACATGATTTGCTAATTTAATCAATTACCTACATGAATTGATGAGAACCTACATGCACTGTACGTGTTTATTCTGCTATGAAAATGATTAGTAGTAGGTATTACCAGGGTACTATATTAATATTTACAATATTATTATATAGGTGAATAAAACTAGGCAGCAGGCCATGTTTTGTCCCACAGGTAACATGTATGATCTAATGGTTTAATACCTTCAACTAGCACTCATACTCTAAAACCTTTGAATTGACCGCTGGTTTAATTCCTGCTTTTTTTGCCTGCATTTCCTTACTGGTGCTGGGTCAACATCTCATTCAGCACCTTCATGTGTTTCTTTATTTACAGTCCAGTGCCAGCAGCTGATTTGTGTCATTTCCTTTCACAAGCCTCAGCGGTGACTGGATGTTTTCTAGGGTGTTTGCGTTTTTGCTCTTTGAGTAAAGTAACACAGCCTTTAGGTAACAGGGATTATCTGAACAGATAGCATGATGCATCCTTTGTAGCTGAAACCTAAAATAGTGTTGAGAAGAGAGCCTCCCGTATAGCAATCAGATCCTATTCAGATGTTGATGGACAAACACTGAGGTTTTTAGTGGCCCATCTGCTTTATCAGTGTGATCTGGATTCCAGTTTTAAACAGAATCAGATCACCAAAGAACATGGTCTGATTTCTAAGGAGCAATTAAAGATAGATTGTGCTTTGTTAAATGATAATTTCATACAGGAGAGTGTTGACAAAGCAAGCATGACACATTTAAAATGGTTTTCACTGATTTCTACATGTCTGTGTATTGCTACCAGTTAACTACAGGATACAGATAGCTCTCAGCTGCAGGTACACAAGGAGACATGAAATACACAAGCAGCAGGTACACAAGGAGACAAGAAGTACTTGAAACAAATTCTTAATATACAGAATAATGCAAAAAGTAACTTTTTTGTTTGTCCTGTTTTTGTTCTAGTCCTATGGAAAGAAATATTCCACACACGGATGGCTGTTTTTCTAATTGTTAATGATAGAGCAGTTTTTGATGAGGGAACTCCCCCTTCTCTAACCCCGGCCTCTGTTTTCTGTTTTCTTCTCCAGGTCTGATGGAAATCCGATCTGTTAGTGTGGGAGTTGTCGCCATCAAATCTGTCAGCACCGGCCTGTACTTAGCTATGTCCAAAAAAGGCACACTCTTTGGATCGGTAGGTACATCTTCAATCGTTTTACAAGACTTTCTGTAGGAAAGGACTGAACTCCGTCCAATTTTGTGACAACTAAAAAAATATTTAGAGCAATGGTATATGGTTTCATTTGCAATATGGAACCTCCTATTGCTATAAGTAAAAAAAATAATATTTAACCTCCGTCCACACCTGGATGTGGTTGATTTCTGTCCTTCAAGAAAATGAAATGAACCTAGCAGTCAATGTAAAAGAAACGCTGCTGAATTTGCCAGAAAATAAGCGCACTGACCTAAATCCCATTTAACTGAGCTCAGTGAGCTGCCTGAGGTTTACGAGGAGTCCTTGAGGGCTCCTGCTTGTCACAGTCCTGTTCCTGTGAAAACCTGTGCGTGCCATCAGACAGTTGTTTGTGCCATGTTTAATGAGCATTTGCTACCTGAGCACTTCAAGAGTGCTATGAGACTATGTGGACATGACAACAACGATAAGACTGTCTTTTAGATATTTTCAGTCGGCAAGTAAACAAACAAACAATCCATGTTGCATGAAAACATCTGATTTAATCCCTGTTTGAATTTCACCCTAATGACTATTAATCACAACACTCACTTAGGAGCTGATCTTATCTAACTGCAGGCAGCAGGATGGCACTGATAACATCCCCTGAGCGGAAACCTGAACCACATTGTCTTTGTGCCATCTCTTCTTCTTGAGATAAGAGCTCTATCCAGCCATAGCAGAACAGCAAAATATCACTATCGTAAGGATATAACGCAATGTCACTGTCTGTACCTGTGCCACTGTTAGTGTGTCTGTATTTAGATTTAAAAATGCCACCACTGATTGCAGTCTGTGAATTCTGGCTCTTGTACTTCCTCAAACTCTACAAAAGCTTTATCAGTCAATATATATGCATGGATTGTTTTTTTGTTTTTTTTTCCCCTGAAACTTCCTAATTATTATTTTTGGTTTCTAAATCCCAAAAGACAGGCAAATAAGCTAGTAGCCTAATTTATATCACTGTGAGCCTGACCAGGCAATTACTAAGGATTAATGCAGTGACTCTTATTTATATTCACATAATAAGATAATTTTCCTAATTTTACGATTTTTTTAAAATAAGAAGCAAACTGATCTACCAATAGAATGAGACAATGTAAACCTTAGAATTAAAATTATATTTGGTTTATTGTGACTGTATGATAAAAAATACTAGAGTCAGTTGAATATAAGTTTAATATAATTCTATATTCAAAATGTTTCACTTTGCTGGTTGTATTCAAGCAGCAAAGGAAATGTTTTGCACCGAACTTGAGTTATTTGTAGTCTAAAAATTAATATATCTGTTTCTTACACCTTTTTTCATAGGTAAGGTATAGCCCAAGCTGCAAGTTTAAAGAGCGCATTGAGGAAAATGGCTACAACACGTATGCATCCTTGCGGTGGAAGCACGGCGGGAGACAGATGTTTGTGTCACTAAACGGTCGAGGGAAGCCACGGAGGGGCCATAAAGCTCGACGGAGACACCCTTCCACTCACTTCCTCCCAATGCTCCCAACATAACTGCAATCTTCAATTATTATTAACTTCATACACATATTTAGCTGTATATTTATGTTTGCAGAGGATTCTTTCTACATCTTTTTTTTTTGCATTGTCACATAGTAGATTAACTTATTCCTCCATCCCTCTTAGCTTAAAGCCTAATAAAGCTTTGGTAAGATATTTACTATAATACATAAGCAATTACCTGCCATATTTATGTTCTTGCTGGTGAAGCAGTTTACAGCATCTCTAAGCAGCTGTTGTAAAATACAGTATCATACTGGCATCATGATGGCAATAGACTAGTAGTTAACATTTCAGAAATAAAACTTCCAAAAGCACAATTTGCTCAGATATAATGAAACGGTAGTTGTGTTTTCAGTTTTGCCAAAAACTTCTGTCTTGGCTCAGATGCATATTTTTATGCTGAGTGTATAAATACGAGTGGAAGTGCTTCTAACCTCTTTGCTACAATCAAGCTACACTTAGATTAAACAAAGTTATATAGAACCCTAAAGGGTGATCAGGTTTGTCCCTCTGAGCGAACCTTTAAATAACAGTTATACGTAGTTAAATAAGTGTAAAACCAGGGGTTTCCTTTTCAGTTCACAAACATCTGAATATGAATTTTGTATATTTAAATCATTTACACATCTTATTAAATGGTTTATTTAATACATCATTATTATTATTATTATGATTATTATTATTAGACAATAAATAATACATATTTGCCACATTTATATATTTTACACATTTACATTTTTTTTTTTCAACTTGTTATG
>JAOVVF010000004.1:14804428-14816728 GCA_028565595.1 Duopalatinus emarginatus
AAACTCTTCACAATATAATACACACTCAGCAGCATATACAAACTCTGTACAATATAATATACACTCAGTAGCATATAAAAACTCTGTACAATATAATACACACTCAGTAGCATATAAAAACTCTGTACAATATAATACACACTCAGCAGCATATAAAAACTCTTCACAATATAATACACACTCAGCAGCATATACAAACTCTGTACAATATAATATACACTCAGTAGCATATACAAACTCAACAGTACAATAATACACCCTATAGCTTATAATATGCATACTATGTAGGTTATAATACACACTTAGTAATCTGTACACTATTGATTATATGCCTTACCGATTTGACAAGAAGTATATTTGTTTTGTTTTTTGTCTTCCCCGTACATTCTGTTTTCAAAACTAGGCTCACTTTGGTGAGAGAATCATGTAAACAAACACACACCTGCACACATATTCACATTTGGGGGCACTTAAACATAGCCAGTGCATCTATCGGCATGTTTTTATTGTTGAGAGGAGACCTGAAAAGTTCTAAGGAAACCCACACAAACACAGGATAACATGTAAATCTCTACACAATCAGTAACAAGTTCAAGATTAAACGAGAGACCAAATCAGTTTAATTGTTTTCATGGTTTCACTGGTGTGTACATACATGCAGTATAGTATAACTATCTTCATGCTTGACCCTTATTTGCTTATAGAAGTGTTGAATACTGGCAAATAATATGTTGTCTTCTTGTTCTTTTTAATAGAGGGGTGAAGCTGACAGTTGTAGTGGGGGCTCTTGAACTAAAAAAAAGAAAGTCATTAAAACATACAGAGGTGAAGCTTTACCACGTCCATCCAGAGTTTGACTCACAGAATTTGCTCAATGATATCATGCTGCTGCAGGTAAACCACCGGACACAATATGTTTCTCAGTATGATGAACTTGAAAGAGCAAAATAACATTTATGGAAAGTGTGAACATTTGTTGTAGCTGACTGTGGTCTGAACACAGAGTTTGAAGAGAGTTTCACAAGAGTTGCAGTGTGGTTGTGATTTGGCTAAAATCCAAAATGTGATAAAAGTCTATACATTTAATGACTGTTAAAGTTTCTGTTTTGCTTGATCTGAAGGATTCTGAATTTTTTTTACATTAAAAATCACTGATATGAATATTTCTGAAAGGAGACACTTCTTTAACATTTATGTAATCTCTAGCTGCATTTTCATCTCATATACATGCAGACAATAATACCAAATTCTCTTGAGAACGTTCCAAGATCTAAAACCTAAATAAAAAAATGCCGAAATGAAGCCATGTTATTTGCTAACAAATAAAAATAATATTCTTAATGTCATTGGTTGGTTAGTTTTCTAGAACAACACTCATCTGTGTTTAATACTTTAGATATTTAAATATCAATAAATCAAAGTCCACTACTTAAGAGTTCTTTTTTTAAATCACAGTTAAAAAAAACTGTCAAAAAGACCAAGAAGATCAACTGGATCCCAATACCAAGTGAGAAGAATCAGGATGTGAAGGCCAAGCAGATCTGCAGCATAGCAGGCTGGGGGAAACAATCTGAACAAGGTGGATCAAGTGACTTTCTCATGCAGGTCAATGTCACTGTCATAGACTCGAAGGAATGTGAGAAACACTGGGGAGCACCTTTCCCTGTCTCCGGGCTTGTGTGCACTAGTGGTCGTGGAGGATTCTGTCAGGTATCAAGCTATGTACCTTACACACCATTTTAAACACAGCCATTACACTTATTGTATCGTCTGAGTGGAGAGAAATGTATGACTCGTGCATCTTGTTACAGGGGGACTCTGGAGGGCCTTTGGTGTGTCAAAACAAGGCCGTCGGCATTGTTTCATTCTACGACTCTAAAAACTGCAAGTCACCAAGGTTACCCTATGTCTACACCAAAATTTCAAATTATCTTCCTTGGATTAATTGTATTATAAGACGCATGGAGTGAGCAGTTGGCAAATAATTTTTTCACTTTCTTGTGCTTATATGTAGAGCAAGCAACTTGCTCAATAAGCAACAATACTTATTATTTTCAGTAATAATATAATGTTCATATTATTTCCCTTTATCTTTATTTGAATTTATTTAAATAAAATTATTTATTTCTTTATAATATTTTTTCTACATTTGTTGGTCAGTAATTAAGGGATTGTTTTATATATTTAGTCACAAGAAATAAAATCAGATATGATAACCAGTGCTTTTTGTCACCTCACTAGTGGGAAGCTGGCTGTTCTTTTGTTTCAAAATAAAATGTAACTATTATGAACATTGCAAATGGTGTACTGTTTTTACTTACAAATAATAAATCTGGTTTCACACCTCAGGACTATCCCATATAATAAAAATAATAGTAATTTTATTAAACATATTAATAAAACTTGTATATAAACATAATGATAATCATTATCATCGTCATCATTATCATCATCAACAACAATAGATTCATTTTTTTAATCACCTGTGCTTCTCTCTCTCTCTCTCTCTCTCTCTCTCTCTCTTTTTTTTTTTTTTAAGGGCAGGAAGAGGAAATCCTGAAAGGTCAGGTTTAGTGTACAGGGTGTTACTAAAACGAGATGCAAACACAAAAACTTCACTACAAAAGACACAAATGAATAAGCAGGGTGTAAGAAGGTTGAATTATAATTTCATACTACACATTGTTTTTTTTTTTTTATAGACTAATTGTTATTTGAGGAAATGGCACGGTGATGCAGTGGGTCCAGGGCCCTAGGTTTGATCCTGAGCTCTGGTTACTGTCTGTGCTGAATTTCAGATGAACTGGTTGGACTCACTATACACCAATGTGCCTTATCATTAAAACCATCTGCCTAATATTGTGTAGCCCCAAAATGTTAGAAACTGACTCTTTATGTTCTGTATGTTCTGTAAGTTGTGAGACTTGTTTGTCCAGTGTATCCCACTGATGCTTAATCAGATTGAGATCTGAGGAATTTGGAGGCCAAGTGAGCACATTAAAGTCTTAAACTATTTTTGCACTTTGGAAGGAAACATTACCCTTCTAAAAGGGGACACTTTAATCAGAGAACTCTGTTGCCCTAAAGGGTTTTCCATGGTCTGTAGCAATGTTTACATAGGTGGTACATGGCAAAGTAACATCCACATGTATTCCAGGACCCAGTAGTTCTGCTTTCTTCCCATAGTGTATCCTGGTGCCAGGTAAGCTATTCACATGATGTACAAGAAATCATGGCTCATCAGACCAGGTTTCCTTCATCCATTACTTCATGTCCAGTTCTAATACTTATGGGCCCATTGTAGGTGCTGCATCTACCAAATAAATAAATTTACTGGGTGAAATTAAAGAGTAAACTTTAACTTTCACTATTTTTTTCTCTAAATCTAGTCATTCTATTAGTTACACTGTCCTAAAATTCAAAAAAGTGTGGAAATTTAAAAGTCAAATAACCCACTAATGTGGAAATATTTACGATATAAACACATTAATGAATATATTTTCATTTTCTATAAGGCTATACATGTGAAGCTCTTTCAGCTTTTTCTGACTGTTCAGACCACCACAAGTCACAATGCTGCATCATCAGAAGCTTTCCGTTGAAAGCATGTGGTTAGCTCTGAACTGCAGGGTCGTTTTTTTTAAGTTGGTGGTCTCAGCACAGACATGAGCTGTTTACCGTTTTTCTTTCTGTATATAGGGAAATGGTGTGTGGTAAGAAATTCTTACTCAGCAAGACATTGTCTGTTCAGAGGTCTACACATAAGCTATTAATAACTACATAATGATATACATTTAGCATGTGTAGCAAATAATAAAGTGCAGCGCAGTAAAAAAAAAAAAGGTGTTATACAAAACTTTCATCTTACCAATGTGAACTGTTATTTGTTCTGTGCACAAATATTCTACTAGTTCTCAGGAGGCCACTTTCATGAATTTCCTGTTCTGAGACAATGAGATGTTGACACATACTCAGTGTTAACATAATGTTTCACTTGTATAAGATCCTCAATGATGAAGTAACAAAAGTTCTTTTCATTTTTAACCATTCATGTTCCAGTAAAACCACTAGCAAAAAAAAACTAAGTACTTATAATACTTTATATACAAAAATGCAACCATTTATAATTAATATATTATAATTTATTATTAACCTCATCCAGAGGTTAATAACCTCAACCTCATCCAGAGTGACTTACAACAATGCTTTGAATAATTACATGCTGACACAGTTTCACCAGATCACAGACTAAGAAAACAATCTGTCTTAAGCTGTTAGGAGGTAATGTAGTAGGGAAAAAGCACCTAGTAGCCAGAACATAGAAGACTCTTTACCTGCACCAACTGTTACATGTCATCTTTGTTACAACCTGGAACTAAAAAAAGCTACACATATATATGGAACGTCTAATAAAGTTCTAAAAACCAGGGTTCATCCCAAACTTTTAACATCCCATGGAGTACCATTTCAGAATTATGGCAGAAGCAAAGCTCAGCCTATAAGAGGCCATCAATCAAAATCAGTTACCAGGTACTACTTTAGAGCATTACTTTACATGTTGTCAGACACAAAGACTTGCCAAGACAGGTTTGGACACAATTGCAGGTGCTTTAATAAAAGATTTAAATAAGCACATAGGGAAAGTCATAAAGACTTATCCTATATTGTGGTTGCTAAACAGATTAGGGCCGGGCGATCAGCAAAAAGCAGACTGGATGGTGTGGATTTTGGGAAACAGAGTTCAGTGTTATATTCTTTTGTTTGAATTGTGGCAGAATTGACACAGTGACATTACTCTGCCAATCAACACAAGGGGGTAAATGCATAGGCAAGGGACTGTATATGTAAAGGGTACTGCATATACTGAGATTTGTCAGCTTGAGAGAATAATTGGTGGTACATCAAGCAGATAAGTGTACATGCTGTGCTTGACTTCTGAAAATGAAGTTTAAATAGATTGTGATCGATATTCAGATAGATTTCAAAAGATTCCACCGCTTGAGAACTCAACTTGAGAATATGGAATGAAATCTGACATCATTGACGCACTTGCACTATTTTGTGCTGTCATTTTGCAATATTATGCAATTTGTGTTTATCAGCTGTTCACTAGAAAGGGCAAAGATTGTAAGTAGGAACTGTTGGGGGTTACTACAGTGAGGTGGAAGTCAGGTTTCTTTCTGCATTACTGGAACTGTGAGGTTTGGTGCGCTCGCCCTTCTGTGGCGAAACAGTGAATAAACTGCCCAGGGTTATCTCCTCCTCCTCATTACTGAGGATTGCTGATACCAGATTTCTTGCTGCCACACTCATAACGCACCGTCTGTATTCGTACCCGGTATCAGAAATTGTATATCCCATGCAGGGCTTAAATAGTCTGTTAAATTGGTGCACAGCTCCGGTTGTGCGCCCAGAGTCACATGACCCTAACTCAAGCTCCATTTATAACATTGTGTTATTGTCAGTGTTGTTTCTTTGAAGCTGCCACATCTCTGTGCCCACCTCAGTGCCCTAGTGAAAAATATTGTCTTAAATGTGCCACAAGAACAATAAAGACATAATCATGAAAGCTAATGCCTCCAAGCCTAGTGAGGGAGGCATAAAAAACAGTGCATCTCCTATTCATATCTATATTTGTATGTCTTTAAATGAGTGCTTGGTTACATCCCTATAGTGTGGACTAAACATAGCCTGATGTTACAGTTCTTGCAGTTTTTCTAATGACTGGACAATGTAAGTAACAGGACTCAGTTTCATGTCCATGCATTTCTATCAACTTCACTTAAAGCAGAGAAGGGTAAACACCATTGCCTAAAAAGAAAACCACAATAAGCAGGGCGTGCAATGAATCTGCACGTAGAGGTTCAAGGTAAGTGGTATATCTTTGACTCAGTGTGTTTTAGTTAATGGATGAAGATGTTGCACATACTGATGCTTGCTGCAGCTTTCTGCTGCATTCTGAATTTTAATGGTAAGCAATCGTGCCTTAATAATAATGCAGAATATGTGCAGATTTGAGCACATACTGATATAACTAGGCTTTACTTTTTCAACATGCTGAGGTCTTTGTATGTTATATAGTTTATAAATTCTTGTATTTAAATGCACAAATTGTGATGTAATGTCTAGTCTTCTTCATTTTTGCATTATGGTGTCAACTTTTTGCAGTCGCACATGAAGAGGTAATCATCAATGGCAGGAAAGCAAAGAAGAACTCACTGCAGTACATGGTGTCTGTGCAGTTAAATAACAAGCACATATGTGGAGGATTCCTCATAGACCCCAGCTACGTGCTCACTGCTGCCCACTGTGACACAGAAGGAGACTTCAGTGTGGTCCTTGGGACTCAAAACATCGATCCGAATAGAAACGATCTGAGAAGATACGCAGTGAAAAGCAAGTACATGCACCCATTATACAAAGTAGACCCCAGTGATGGGTTTGACATCATGCTTCTAAAGGTACAGATAAATCCATTCATCAAATGACATGGCACTTTATATTAATTATGGTATATAATTTACATATTATATTAGCAATAATTCACAAGCAGGAGTGATGTACTGAATATCAGCACAATATATGTTGCATTTCTATATGCAATATTATATAGTGAATAGTAATATGCAGTCTAAGAGCATGACTCAAAGTATGATTTCACTTTTAAACAATAAACAAGAAATTAGTATTAAATACCTGACATTTCAAATGTTAGATTTGTTTAGCTAGAACTGGAATTCCATAAAGCATTAATAAATGTATTTATTTTATGTCAGTTTTTGAATCAAATTAGTGGCCCATATAACTCTAACCCATGTACATTCTGTTACAAAAACAAGCTTTCAGTGAAAATCAAGCTGAGTAAAAATGTGAAGATTGCCAAAATCCCAAACAAGCACCAGAAGGTAAAGCCCAATACTAAGTGCCAGGTCGCAGGGTGGGGACGAACTGAAACCAAGAGCAAGGTGACAGACCTCATGGTGACTGATGTATCAGTCATAAATATTGCACTCTGTAAGAGGAAATGGGCCAAAGAGTTTCAACTACCAGCTAATGTTCTGTGTGCAGGAGGCTATAGAACCAAAAGTGGAGCGTGCCAGGTAAGATGACAGAGATATATACGCATGTTTGTCTCATATTCTTTGTGAGGACTGAAATGTTGGTAGAATGTTTCACATCAGAAAAAATGTGCCATTTGTCCTGTTTTAACAGGGTGATTCTGGTGGTCCTCTGGTGTGTGGTGGTCATGCAGTCGGCATTGTGTCCTTCAATAAACATCGAAATTGCAACTATCCAGATTTCCCTAATGTTTACACTGAGATTTCCCCATACATAGACTGGATTAACAAAGTGATCAAGGAAAATGATAAAGGTGTTGTTTAAATTGATATCATGTGATCATTTGTCATTCTTAAATAAAGATAGAGGCAGAAAATGAGAACCGTCTTGTGTCTTTCCTAGCAGTCACAACAACAATGTTTAATGAAAAAGATACAATAGGATAAAGTAAATAGTCATGTCACCTTGGCTTTTATTTAATCTCATTTCTTTTATGCAAAATACAGTTGAGTATTTTGGTGTCAGCAGCATGAGGCCATACAATCTACTAGCAGTGTTGTAAATATAGTGGAAAGCTTAATCTTTCCACTTACTTTAGATTTACTTCCAGCTTCCGAGCTCCTCCCTTTCCAGAAGAACCATCGCCAAAGCGTGGTTTCAGGTGATTGAGATATGCCTGCCAGGCCCTGCCCCTGTCCATTTTCACCCCCTAATAATCTACGTCCCCAACTCACTATGTGACCTTAAACTCCCCTGTGCTAATTTGGCCAATGTGTGTAGTTTTGCTCTCAGTTTAAAAACATATTACATTTCATTTTTACTGTTAAAAGGACAGTTTGAATGTGAATCGTTGGCCAAGCTCACTTAAAGTTAGATTCAGGTCATCTTTGGCATTGTGATGTGAGCTGCAGCCGCAGCAGCCACCTGAATCTGGCCTTACAGCACCTTCATGTGTTTAATGCAGGGCCTGGAATCCTGGGTCCTGTTTAGTGCACAGCACAAGGTGGCTCTGGTGCATGCCTGTAAGGTTCTTGATGAGGTCACAGAGTGGCTAAGACTCCATGGCCTTCCTCTATGAATTTCTTAAATCCTGGGCACCAGTGTGGAAATGCATGTAGTGGGAATGAGGAGACGGGAGACAGGCTTGGGATAGCTTAACAAAGCTGACTCTTTTATTTGCCCCCCAAAAAATTACTGTCTGTTTCTTTCATTTATTTCTTCATTTATTCATGAAAGAACACACACATGCACACACATCGCTCTCCCAAGGCACTCATTTGTCCCCTTTTTATACTCACTGGTGCTCAGAAAAACACAGAAAACAAATAAGACATGATCCCTAACCAGTGGAAATCCTCACCACTCACCTCTCCCTGCTCTAACCCCATTGATAAACTGATGCTTGACCATACACCTGCATGCACACTTGTACTGTTACCTATTACCTTTTAAAAAAAAAAATCACTGCTTACATTTCTTATTTAAGTATTGTTACTTGTTACTGATCTTAAAGGTCTTCTCCTCTCTTTTCTAGCCCATAAACAATATTTTAAGAAGCCAGCAGTAAAGGTTTTATCTTAGTTAAAGAAGTATAGCATATTGTAACTCTATTGCACTCAACCTACTACTGATTAAGTGCACAGGTCTGTATGTAAAGTGTCATAAATTCTTATTCATATTGTTTGGAGTGATACATGACTGGTCACATTTAACAGGCTAAGTTTTTAGAATTTTAACAACACATAACTAAAAGCAAAGTGGGCTGAACACTATTGCCTCACAAAAAAAAACCACAAGAAGAAAGGTCATGCAATGAGTCTATATATAAGAGGCAAAAGTATTTGACTCAATGCGTGTCAGTTGAAAAATGAAGATGTGGCACATTCTGCTGTTTGCTGCAGCTTTCAGCATTCTCAGTTTTAATGGTAAGTGCTCATTTCTGAATAATAATGTAAAATACAGCACCGATTTTAGCACATAATAAAATAACTGTACAGACATTTTTTAATAGGCAGAGCTCTTTGTTTGTTATGTACTTTGTATCTCTGTATTTGTAAAATACACAAATTGTGAATTAATATCTACTATCTATTTGCTCTTCATGTTTGCTTCATGGTAATGAATGTAAAAAAAAAAGGCAACTTAAACCAAATCTTATTAGACTAATTAAAACTTATGCAGCCACACATGGAGAAGAAATCATCAATGGCAAGAAAGCCAGGAAGGACTCAATGCAGTACATGGCATCTGTGCAGTTCAAGAACAAGCACATATGTGGAGGATTCCTTATAGACCCCAAATTTGTTCTCACTGCTGCCCATTGTGTCAAAAGGTAGACTAGTTATGTTGTGTGTTTCAAAAAAAAGCAGAAGTGTGTGGATTTAGTTCTTTTTAATATAATACGATTTCTGACATATTCTTAAACACACAGCAACCTCAGCGTGGTCCTTGGAACTCATAACATCAACCCAAAAAGAAATAATCTGAGAAGATACACAGTGAAAAGCAAGCACATACCGTCATCATACAATGAAAACCCTGGTGGTGGGTTTGACATAATGCTGCTGAAGGTACAGATAAGTCCACTAAACTGTATTCATCAAGTATTCACATGGCATTTTATATAAATTACAGTAAAGAATCCATACATGTATGAGAAGCTTGCACATACACCTACGAATGTACATATTATATATAATTGTTTTTCACCTATAATGTGAATTTTCTTCAAAAACAAGCTTGGAAGGAAAGTCAACCTCAACAAAGGTGCAAAGATCATCAGCATCTCAACTAAGAAACAACAGGTAAAGCCCAATACCAAGTGCCAGGTTGCAGGATGGGGAAAAACTGGGACCCAGGACAAGATGAATGACCTCCTGGTGACTGATATATCAACCATAAATAACACCGTCTGTCAGAAGCTGTGGAATCCAGTGAAACTTCCAGCTAACATCCTGTGTGCAGGAGGCTATAAAACCAAAAGTGGAGCATGTCAGGTACGATGACAAGAGTATGTGCATGTTTGCCTCATATTCTTATCGAACATTTAGAGGAGTGGAACTAGATATTCACAATGTGCTATTTGTCCTCTTTTTTTACAGGGTGATTCTGGTGGGCCTCTGGTGTGCAGTAGACGTGCAGTCGGGATTGTGTCCTTCAATAAGAAGCAAAATTGCAAATATCCAGATGTCCCTAATGTCTACACTGAAATTTCACCATACGTAGACTGGATTAACAAAGTGATCAAGGGAGATGCTTAAGGTGTTTTTCTTCTGTTGTTGTTGTTCAACCTGATATCATGGGCTTTTAAATTTGTAATTCTTAAATAAAGATCAGGCGGAAAAAGAGTCTTGAGTCTTTCTTAACAGCTACAATATATTTTTTTTATAATAACATTAACTGTAATATTATTATTATTATTATTATTATTATTATTAATAATAATAATTAAATTAATAATAGTAGTCGTTGCTACCACTAAAGACTGAAGTGCACATACACTCACTGAGATGGTGATAAAAGGCACAAATGCAGGTGCTTTATTAATGAACCATGCAAACAGAGTAAATCATAGTCAAAAAAAAAGGGAAAGGGTTAGATGATTAACAAACAGATTGGACAAGGCTTAGATTCAAGATCAAAAATGTGAACAAGGACCAATTACCAAGAGATCCAAATCCGTCAAAGATCAAACATGTGAAATCCGAACAGGAACACAATCCAAACAACACAATCATTGGGCTAACAGACAGATGACGACAATGAACATGAAACATGAGGCAAACAAACACAACTAAAACTCCAGGGGCTAAGAACAGATGATCAGTGAATTATTGGGAATAGGAGTGGCCATCTCAGTAGGCTGCCATGGATTCTAAGAGTGTGAGTCTGGAACAAGGCAGGGATTAAGTCCTGACCATATGCATTCCTTTATGTTCACAATTGTCTCATCTTATAGTGACTACTTCTAGTGTCATGTCATAATGAGCTGAACAGTGAACATCTTCGGCACAGAAAGCCTGGTGGGGCACAATAAAAACTTTATGGGCAGCATCTGACTCATCAGTGAAACTGTCCTGTTGCAAACGTGCTGACTAAAACAAGCTGCTTGAAAAAAGTTTCTTTCCTTCTGCCATTATTGTATATAATACAATAATAATTATAAAACACAGATGCACATATTCAGTCTAGATGTTATGGAGCCATTAATAAAGGCTTTATCTCGGATAAACAAATGTACGATATTGTAACACTATTACACTCAGCCCTTGATGATAAAGTTTACAGGGCACAGGTCTAAATGTGAAGTGTCATACATGCTTGGTCACATTTTTTGGAATGGTTTAAGTGACAGTTCACATTTACCAAATCACATTTCGAGGCTTCAACAGCATGTGACAGTGGGCTGATCCCCACTGCCAGATTAAAAAAAAAAACCTCAATAAAAAGCTCATGCAGTGAGTCTTTAACTTAGATGTGTGAGTCTTTGTGGTAGTAGAAGAATGAAGGTGTTGCACATACTGCTGTTTGCTGCAGTTTTCAGCATTCTCACTTTTCATGGTAAGCGCTAATTTCTGAATAATACTACAGCATATAACACAGATTCTAAAAAGACTAGAACTAAAAATCACTTTTTTCAATATGCTGAGCTCTTTGTACTTCGTATATTTTTAGATTTAAAATACACAAATTGCGATTTAATGTTTAACTCTAATGTTTTTTAGTCCACTCCTCTGCATTTTTGCTTCATGGTGTGTGATTGTGATAGAAATGGCAACTTAAGCCAAATTTTACTAGACTGACAAAACTTTTTGCAGCCGCACGTGGAGAGGAAATCATCAATGGCAAGAAAGCCAAGAAGAACACACTGCAGTACATGGTGTCTGTGCAGTCTAATAACAGACACATATGTGGAGGATTCCTCATAGACCCAAGCTTCGTTCTCACCGCTGCCCACTGTAACCAAAGGTAGCCTAGCTGTGTGTTTCATAAAAAAAAAAGCTTAAGTGTGTGGATTTATTTCCTCAAATATATCTGCCTCATTCTTAAACACACAGTGACAGCGTGGTCCTCGGAACTCATAATATCGATCCAAAAAGAACTGATCTGAGAAGATACACAGTGAAAAGCAAGCACATAAACCCATCATACAAGAAAGCCCGTTTTGGGTTTGACATCATGCTCTTAAAGGTACAGATTAATCATTTAAACTATATTCACTAAGGAACCTTATATTCATTA
>JAOVVF010000004.1:14816828-14826852 GCA_028565595.1 Duopalatinus emarginatus
ATAATCTTTGGATTTATAATCTAAAATGTTTTTGTACTGACTCAAAAATGCAGAATTCATAAAGTAAATGTCTACAAACACATTTATACTAAACATCATATAGGGTGCCTAAGACTTTTGCACAGTACTGTATATATATATTATTGGTGTTCTACCCTATCACACTATCATTCAGGTGAGAGTAAAGGGTTTTTCTTAGTGTGTGATATGTTCTTGATTTTATGTCAGACATAACACAGGTTTTGCCATGAAAGTCACTTTTACTTCACAATTTGTAAACCTGAATGTCTACATTGCCAGAGTCTCTGAAAGGCACAAAGGTGCTGGTGACCGGTGCGAGTACAGGGATCGGGGAGCAGATTGCGTACCACTATGCCCGCATGGGTGCTCAGATTGTCATTACAGCAAGAAGAGAACATGTATTAAAAGAGGTCAGTGGATTGTACATTACTGAAACATTAGGGTATGGTTAAGATCTTACAGAATAAAATCCAGCTAAAAACCACCTGGACTTAAACAATATATTTCATTGCTCTCAGTCCCCAGGAATGTGCATTTAACCAATTCCTGTTTGTCTGGACAAACAAGTTTTCAAGTTTGCATACTTGTATAAATCTTTGTTTATTATTTGTTGTTCTGCATTATTGTGTTCATTTGTTTATTTTTCTTTTACCTATATGTCTAGATTAACTTTTTATTTTACTTTTGTATTATTCTAATTTATTAAGCACAGTTAGCGCCACAAAACTGTGTTACATAACGGCTGAAAATTCACAATGTGTATGCATTTTGCTGATCCGATTGCAGGTTGTAAAGAAGTGTCTGGATCTGGGAGCTCAGAAAACCCTGTATATTGCAGCGGACATGGCCAAAACTGCTGATGCAGAAAGGGTGGTCGAGTTTGCTGTAGAGCAGCTTAAGGGGCTAGACTACTTAGTGCTTAACCACATGGGGCCAAGTCCATATGGGATGTGGGATGGTGATGTGGATCACGTTCGATGGCTCATGCAGGTGAGGCAACGTAGTAGAGCTACAGCATATGCTATATTATACAACTTGAATCTCTGTAGTTAGTTGTTTGGTGGATGTAGGTCTGGCTCAGGTTTCTCTGAGTCAGGGCATTAACTACTTATTATCCTTATTGGTGTGGAAAAGCAGGTAAAAAAATCTTTAAGTGATAATATACAATCATGTGTAACAAGTGTTGTGTACTGTCTGTGTAAGATTGTGTAAGATTTATTGCATCTGCTTTTATGTGAAGGTGAATTTCCACAGTTTTGTTGATATGGCTGTGAAAGCTTTACCAACCCTTGAGAAGACTAATGGGTCGATAATAGTAGTCTCTTCCTTGCTTGGTAAGTAAAGAAATATTAAGTCCTTTTTAAAGACCTGTTCTGAGAAAGTACTCATTTTAACAGAACATTGTAAAACTTTGCAGGTAAATTGTGTTCCCCTTATGCTCTGCCATACGCCGCTACCAAATTTGCCCTGAATGGATTCTTCGGGGGTCTCCGGCATGAGTTGATTATGAAGCAAAGCAATGTAACCATCAGTGTCTGCACCCTGGGCCTCATAGACACTGCGTCAGCTATGGAGAAAGTCAAGTGAGCCATGATTAAATACATTAGATATTTTCTATTTAAAGGAAACTGTATAAATGTGGTATTGGAGAAAGATGGGAGTCTTTTTTTTACTAGCAGTTACTTGCATCCTACCTTCCCAATGTACCTCCCATATCCCTCTATTGCACATTTATTAGTTGGACGCACAGTGTACACAGTGTCTGGATGAAGGGCAAGTCAGTCGGGTGAAATCCAGCGGCAGGTTACATACCTCAGCCGGCAGGATATCAATACCTCTAGTACTATGGAAGCAACCTTCAGTGCACATCTGGGTGAAACGGAAGCTGTTGGTGAAAGGTAGATAGGGAAAGAAAATGGAATTGGGCAAAGACTGAAGGTGAGATGGCCAGGTGCAGGAGCTATGGTAGCATGGAAGAGTGTTAATAATGATCTAAAAGGTATAATTGCTGGTTTAAAGGGAACGTCAGAGAACAAGTATAGGATAGGTAAGCATAGTTATAAGTATGGCATGCCAAGATTTGATATCGTAGAGAAGATAAAAAATAATCAGGACACAAAATCAGGCGGCAGGTAGAAACTCGTTAAGGAGTTAAGAGTGTTGAGAAAACAGTGGAAGCGAAAAAAGGAGGAAGACAAAGGGGGTATATAGTTAGTAGTTTAGTAAAATTGAGGAGAGCAGAGGTTTTAAGGAAGAGGAGGAAGAAGAAGGAGCATGTTAGGGCTGCATTTTTTAAAGATCCATTTAAGTTTACTAAGAAGCTGTTAAGTAAGCACTAATCAGGCAGCCTAAAAGTAGAAAAGGAGTTAGAAAAACATCTTCAGAGTTTACGAAAAAGGAAGGGGAAAACGAGCTGGAGTTACCAGCAGATATTCCACCAGTAGGCGAGATACTGTGTGAAATGGATGTAAGTCACCCTAGGTGGAGTGCGGTGCAAGACGTATTGAAGCACGCAAGAGCAGGCTCGGCACCAGGGCCATAATGGGGTGCCATATCGCGTGTATAAAAGCGCACATAACGTTTTGAGTTCATTACAGAAAACTTCACAGAGGAAAACGTCATAGAGAAGCAAACTTTGTACAAAGTGTGTAAATAGTTAACTTGTTGTGTCACATTAGATGCTATAAGGGAAATTACTTACCTTCATTTTTGCAAGTGTCACTAACTGCTGCTTCATTCGAAGGCAGTACAGATAACTTAAACCAATGGCTACCAACAACTTCACACTTCAGCTTATAGATAGGAGCCAGACAGGCATTTGTAACGTATAGTTTATATACTATTAATTGTTAAGATTTTTCCCGATGAGGGCAATTCAAAGAAAAATGGGCACCATGGCCATTGTGAGTGAAAAGGCACAGGTACCTATATAAAACCTACCTCCCCGAACGGTCCCTGGTTGTAACACTGTAAAATGTGGAAGTTCAAGAGGAGTGAATACTTATACAAGTACTGCATTTTTGTTTTTGTTTTTTTTTTTGTTTCAGAGGCTACACTGACGTGCCTGCTTACCCTGCACATGAGGCTGCATATGAGATCATCAAGGCTGGAGCACTTCGACAGGATGAGGCCTTCTACCCCTGGTACACCTACTACATAACACTGGTCAGAGACTGGTTCCCTTATTACAGAGATCAGGTCATCAGGAAAAGTTACAACTACAAGCCATGAATAGGTGCTGATCACTGGGAATGTGCAGAGCTTGCTGAGGAATACAGTGATGTAGTACAATGTGAAGAAACATTCCTTGTCTGAATGCCTTGACAGCCATAGACATTATAATAGACTTATAATTTTCTTACCTTTCAATTGGATGTAAATGTATGTTTTAAATGGTAAAATATATGTGTGCTGTATTGTGAAATGTCTTTAGACTTACCTCACTGTTAGCATTATGTACACCGCCACTGTTGAATGTTTGGTTCTGATTATTTTGATGTTGAGTAATTAATGTAACAGTATTTTTTTTTTGTCATAAATTCTCAAAAGAAATGCACCTGAGGAAATGACTTTATATCTGCATAAAAACTATCAAGTTGTTTCATGGATGTTCCACAACATCAACCATGACTATAAACTGACAATGTTGTTAAAATTGTTATTGAAAAATTGCTGTGGTATTAGAGGACACTTCAGGATGTCCTTTTATGTCAGGACTGTAACAGTAACTCTGACTTACATTCCTTATTGACAATGAAAGGGAAATCTTAAATAGACTTTTAAAGTAGGCCTACTTTAAGTAAATCTAAAAAGTAGACTTTATTTTTTGTATCGATTGACTTTGCCTTTCCATTGGACAGTGTGAAAATCTTAGTAATTAGTGCAATCTTAGTAATTAAAATCCACAACTGTCTGAACCCTGGTCTGGGTACCTGTGTTCATTTCCCATCACATAGCAGTACACTTAAGGAGTAGATGGAACTTTAAGCATTAGAAACTTTAAACTTTATTATTAACTTTAAGCATTATGAAATTCACAGGATGTGTTTGACCAAAGCACTATTTAGTAGGTTTTAAGCACAGATGGTAAATAGGTTTATGACTCATTACACCATGAACTCACTGACTGACTTATCACTTGTAGCTCTTTTGTATTATACAGGGTGAGTCTAAAGTCGCAGGGCACATGACCACCTTCCCATAGGAAAACTTGCCCTTGATCCAATATGGTGGCTTTCAAGATGGCGGCCATGTTCCGGACATATCCTAAAAGATAGGCCCCCTAACCCATTACCTGCTGGGTTATTTAGATATGCCATTTTCCCTTTTGTTTTTGGAAAGGGGAGTCCTGTGCTTTTTGACTCTGTAAATGATCGAAGTAATAACATTTTTACTAGAAAAATTAGGGAAATGTAATACTTGTGTCTCTTGACACCTTTAACAAATGCCCTGACTTCTAATAAAAAGACTAAATGAACATCCTAAGGTGTGCTGAGGTGAGATACCACGCAGGAATTATCGCAACATTATTCTTATCGCATTGCTGATTAGATATCGTAGCAGAAGGATGAACACCTTCAACTATTAGCCCTTTTTAGACTTTCCTCTACAATAAACAGAGACCTTACTGAACTAGTCTTATCTGATATGCACCATTCAGTGATAGAATGTGATGCCTTTAGCTACTAGCATTAGCATAATTCAGCCTTTACAAACTAAAGATGTTCTGAATCTAAATACCTATACTATGCTAATATCCTTCAGGTCTGAGTAGTTCAGTCAACCTGAGGAAAAACCCATCTAGCTAGCTAATTATTGTACTTAGCTTTTTGCTGACTTTAACTTTCAGTTAGTAATGTTGTATATATTAATAGATCAGTGTTATTGATTTTTTCTTGGTTTTGGAAGACCAGCTTACATGTTTTCCTGCTAAACTGGAGGTATAATAAGCTAAAAGTCAGCTAAGCTAACTGGCAGCAGAGAAAATCAAGCCTCCTGCGACTTAATTAAGATAATAATTTTCAGTGATCTCCTCAGTGTTTAAACTAGGAAATCTTACTCTAGAGTATATATTCAGCTAACATTATATTTATGCTATTTGGACAGACAATAGACACTAGGTTTAGTTACAGGTATCACCTGATTACTTGCAATGGTTATATATGTCCACTAGGTGTCACTGGTGTATTACAATAGTGACAAGGTCTTAAGTGTTTGCCCACATTTTCTAGGTCAAAATATAAAATATGGTAAGATTACAATCTCCTACTATCAAGTTGCATACATTTTTATGTATGTACAATGTAGGCGACTATATATTATGCACATAGTTTCTGTAACTGGAAGGTCAGTGAACGTTTGTGATGCTACTTCTCAGTTAATTAAGTATTTTTAGGGTGAGATTATTGCAGATAATAAAATAAGATTATAAATCAATCATTCATTTATTTCTATGATGCATGAGATTGATGATAATCAGCACCAAGGATAATTCTTCTCCAGCTTCCCAGGGTAGAAAAGCCACACTCATTATGGCAGGAGTTTATTATAGAGCTATAGGTAGAGAAAAAGTTTTTTGTAGTGGGATTCTGGCTAATTTATAGGTTAACCAGCACATCATCTATTCAGATGTAATCTAAAAAAACGACAAAAGAAGCCAAACAGGCACCTGGGTTGTCTAAAAAAAGGAAAACCAAGGTAGCAGGGACCTGCATGCTTCTGCAGCTCATGGACAGGTATTTACATTCTGTTTTCTATAAACCCACTTTTTCCATAAACGTTCTCTTGTTCATTCACACTTACACATGCATGGTGGGGCCTCATGGGGTACAACAGCAGTCTTCAGTGCAGCGGCTAGCAGCCTGTAACACCTGCAACAGATTAGTGCTTCTAATGTTGGGCAATAAATCCCCTCCCCCTCTCACCAAATCACTACCAGTAGAACACACATCTGTCTGTCTGACTGTTTGTCTGTCTGTCTGTATGTCTGTCTGTCAACATATCCTCACTATTTAAGTAAATTCCATTAAATTCAATTCATTTTATTGGCATTACCATTACAGCCATTACAGAATTGTCAAAGCACTACAATGATATTTTATATCCATACAGAAACTGTCTTAGTATTAATGTACCTGCCTTTTTTTCTGAACCTATATCTGCTTTTTGTGTGCTTTTTTTTCACTACGAGCCGATCATCTCTTCCAGCTCCTCCAACTGTGAGCTTTTCAGTTTAGCGTTATTTACTACACAACTGCACTTATTCTGTAGTTTAGTTATTCTATATCTGCTCCTCAGGTTAACACGGTCAGTGCAGGTTTTCCACTTCTAAAGAAGCAGCTGGTAAAACACTTCTGAGGTTGAACCCCATGAATCTCCTGTGAGACAGAGAGGAAGAGAGGAGCTGCTGGCGAGGCAATGCTACGGCTCATACATCAATGTCTCTGCTGTAAACGCATGTCACTGTGGGCCCCGCTCATGCATCTTTTCCCATGTGAGCTTTTGTTTGATTTTTTTTTTCAGGTGTAAGACTTAATGCTTCAGGCATTAAGATAAGGTGTGTGGGGGGGAGGAGGGGAATTAAGGTTAGTGTGCAAATATATGTGGAATATATTTGCGAAACCTAGAAAGTCATCTGTGTAGACGGAAAAAGTTACACCTTTACCTCTGACTGTTACAAAGCGCTAACAGTGGATTCCTTCTGTACTGCCAAAACAAAGTTATACAAACAAATGTTTCACTATTATTTCATTAATATAGACAATCCATGTTAAGTCCTTATGCACTTTGTCATTATAGAAATTAGCACATTAATAAAAACCTTAAACTACTTTTATAGCTTTATCAGTGAACAGGACAGTAGTACTAAGATATATGGAATCTGGGTAACATGAGTCTTGTGCTTGTTTCTTACTGTTGATAGATGAGATAGAGGGTGACGAACCATATATAGCCACAGATTTGCTACAATCTGTAAAAACTGTAATAATACTTATAATAAAAATACTTAGAGCACTTTTCTAAAGCCCAAAGACGCTTACAATCATTGGCACAAAAGAGATAAAAAAGTTTAACACACAGACAATTCAAGTTCATCAGTTACAAAGAAACATCAACCCAACAGTACTATTACAAGTCATGTAAAGTTATCAGGTTAGAGCTATGGGAGGCCATAAGCAAGAGAGAAGAGGTGAATCTGGAGATTAGATTTAAATATGGAAAGAGAAGGAGATTGTTTAACCATAGCTGGGAGGGAGTTCCATGTTCAAGGAGCAAGCCTAGAAAGCTCGAGCACCAAATCTACTAAAGCATCCCAGCAGTGGAAGATCTGAGAGAGCAAGAAGGTTTGTAGGAATGAAGAAGATCAGACATATAAGGAGGTGCCAGACTGTTTAGAGTCTTATAGGTAAATCAGCCGGTGAAGGTCCTGCAAAACAGGTGTAATGTGGTCATGAGTGCAGGTGTGAGTGAGTAGCTGAGCATCAGAATTTTGAACCATTTGGATAAGCATATGTGCCTGTATGGTCAGTTCACCTGTGAGGATGGTCAAAGAGCACTGCCAACACTAATATCCTAGCAAGTAAGGATATCTTGAGTAAAGGAATTCTCTATTATGAGATTATTATTACATAAATGCAACACGATTACACCTATTAGACATTCTTACAAGTGTTTAGCTTGAAATGATGTTATACTATTGCCGGAAAATTATGCATCTTTTAAACAAAAGTATAAGACAATTTCAAGTTTGAAACGAGTATCAAAATACCCCTAATGTGCAGCAGCAAGACTAGGGCTCCCCTGAATCTCTTACCAGTTCACTGGTTGTCTTTTCTTGTAGCACTTTTGGTAGGTATTAACCACTGCACCAACACATCAACTTCGAAAACTGACCCATCCCTTGTCACGTGCCACGGTAACCAGATAGTCTGATCTGACTTACTTTGACATGGACCAAATTGTGATGGGTTTTTAGGTCTTGAAGGATGTTTCCAGTATGCAGTGGTTAGTACCTACCAAAAGTGGTCCACAAAAGGACAACCGGTGAACTGGCAACAGGTTCATGTGCATCCAAGGATCATGTGTGTAGGGTGCGAAGGCTAGCCTGTCTGGTCCAATCCCACAGAGGATTCATAAAAGGATCTGATGGAAATGTCTCGGTGCTACATAGACCATAAAAGACCTTCAAAGGTCTTGTAGTGTCCATATGTTTATGTTTCGGCCGCTGGTGTTAATGTTATGCTGATTGGTGGCTGGCTGGCTAGATAGATAGATACAACATGGCATAACTTTATCTTTTTAATCTTTTTTTTATCTATTTAATGATTGTGCTGAATGATAATGACAACCTTAACATTTTTTACATTTAAGCTTTTGTGGTATGCATATAAGAAAAAAAGCTTTCATGCTCATTAAAGACATTGGGCCATTCATATGCTTCAGTCTTGAGTAAATCATTGTCAGCATTGTCCACTTTTAAAATAATTTTGAACAGAGGCCCTCAATGTAAGCTGTATTCAGGCCTCAGCAGGAACATGGTTCACATCAGCATTGAGAGAGGGGAAGGAGATGTAGGGGAGTGAGGAGGCTCGTCTCCTCCCCCTTCTCTCTTTCTGTTTCTCTTTCCCCCCCCATGATGCTATTCAGAAAACACACAATGGTTGACACCTGTGTCCTGTCAGAGCGAACACTGTTATTGTTTATGTGCTCAGTGGAGGGGAGGAAGAGGGCCAGAGGTGCTGTGAAGCAGGCCAAAGCCATGCTCCCCCACTCCCTCTCTCTTTCTTTCTTTGATTTTCCCTTTTTCTCTGCCTCACCCTCCCACTTTCTATTTAAGTTTCATCGTCTGTGTCCGAGGGTAAGGCCTATATGAAGCCATCCTTCTGCTTTTCTGTCATCTTGTCAGTTTATACATATTCTTTAAAATACCAAGCAGTCCAGGACTGTGGAGGCCACAGATAATGTTGTTGGAATTAAGCATTTTCAGCCTGATTTTGTGAAGTGTAAAGATTACATTTAGGTTTTATGTGCAAAAAAAAAAAAATCAGAAAAAAACAATTCATAAAATCAGTTGATAATTAATTAATTTAAAATATTTAATAGATAGATAGATAGATAGATCAGAAAAGTTCATTAGAATCTTTTTTTTTTTTTTTCAAACGTGTCCTACAATAACACAGGGTGCACTTTTGAGTTTATTCCTTCTCTTTGCCTCTTGCTGTTCTAAGCAGGATCAGAGTGCATGGGTTGCAGGGTGGGGGTGGATGAATTCTTTTTCTCTCTCTTTTTTCCTCCTCTCTTCTCCATAGAACAGTGAAAGACCAATTAACAAAGGATAAGAAGTGAACCGTAAATAGCCTCAACAAGGCCCAACAAGAACAAGAGCTCTCTCTCTCTCTCTTTTCTCTCTCTCTCTCTCTCTCTCTCTCTCTCTCTCCCACACACACTTTCTCTCTGCCTCTCTCCTCCTCTCCACCTTGCACAAAGAAAAGGCTCTGAGTTTACAAAGTGCCAATTAACACTGAATGTTTGCCCCTCGCACCTCCCTCCCAGAGCCGCTGACAGCAATAGTGTTTGGGTTAATACCAAAAGCCCGCAAAGAATTATAAATCTCCTCCTTCAGCCCCATGTCTCCCTCCCTCCCTTCCTCATTCGTTCCCTCTCCTTCACAATCCCTTTATTTTGTTTCCAATGGGGTGGTTTTACAGTTCAGTGCACGTTCAAAGAATGACATAAAATGACTTTACAAAGAATTTTTCATTTGGAGAGAAGCAGAGGCTTGCATGGGTAAAGGTGGGGTAATGGCATGAGGGAAGAGAGATAAAGCTTGGTGCAGATGGAAAAGTGATGCTTCTCATAGTTAAACATAACTCTTTTGTGTGTTGTTTTATGTCTTTACTTGTCTATATGTGCTTATTTGTAAGCAAGACACTATAGGTACATCAATCATCTTATTGTTTTTTAAAATATATTGAATATATTTATATATATATATTTATATATA
>JAOVVF010000004.1:14847437-14859937 GCA_028565595.1 Duopalatinus emarginatus
TATCCAGGGTTTTTAACATACATCAATCTCTATACGAGGACAGAGGAGAATGGTCATTCTGGTTTGTGCAGACAGGAAGGTTACAGTAACACCAATAGTCATCCTTTACCACCGTAGTAAGAAGAAATGCATCACAGAATGCATATACATGTATGTATAGTGCATACGTGTATGTATATGTAAGACTCAAGTCCTGTCATAAGAATCGGAAACATTAACATTTATGGCATTTAGAAGATGTTTTTATCCAGAATGACTTACAAAAGTGCTTAGTCATTAACCTGGAATATCTAAAGCTAGTACTGATAGACCAGAATTTAAACTACTTAAAGCTAAGTTACTGCCAGAAATTAGCCATACTATACCCAATATATAACTTACAGAAAGTCCTAAACCCTAAAAGTACTACTTTTAACTACTACTAACTACTTACTGTATTGTGTAGAAAACAAGACAGTAAATACAATAATCATACAAATACAATACCCAATGTTTATTCAAGTGCTGTCAAAAAAAAGTCGCTGTTTAAAGACAGTGGACAACATTTTCCCAGTCTTCAGCTGTCCATTCTCTGTGAACCTGTGTCCCCTCCTTTAATGTGAATGAACCCATTGCTCAAATGTTGTATCATTTTGCTGCATTTCTGTAAACAGAGAAAAATGTAATTGACAGGACTTGGTCTGTATTAAAAAACATGATGTATTATCATTTTTTTTACACAAAACATCTGTATCAAATTCCAGTATGCAATAACAGTGGCCTATAAAGTTAAGTCTAACAGTTTGCATATCCATAGTCTGGATTTCTTGATTATGGTAAAACTATAGGTATCTCTTTGCTCTATCCTGATGTCTTGTAAAACTGCAACATCATAGATTGTTGAATACAGAAACAAGCCCTGTGTTCCTAATTGAACTCTTTTTGCCAGAAGTGATGTTAGAGTGAAGTCTGGCAGTTCGGACCATTCTAACATCCTTCACATTCTTTCCATTTAGCATTTCGGTCATGTGCTCCTAGCATCCAGAGTCTTATGTAACTTTATTTACACAGGCTATTTAGAATTCCTGGTGGTTGCCTAATCTTAATGCAAGAAGACTGTGTTTAAAAAATCAT
Organism: Duopalatinus emarginatus; assembly: GCA_028565595.1. Classification (NCBI taxonomy): domain Eukaryota; kingdom Metazoa; phylum Chordata; class Actinopteri; order Siluriformes; family Pimelodidae; genus Duopalatinus; species Duopalatinus emarginatus. The sequence continues at coordinate 14,848,551 of JAOVVF010000004.1, forward strand.
TTGTGTGTTTTAGTTGTAGAGCAGAGAACTATAATGTGTATATTAGAAATTAAGATTTTTCTGTGTTGTAACATGTCTGATGAGTTATATCAGGTGTAATTAAGCAGGATAATCACCAAACTGTTCCAGACTTCAGATAAATATAGCCACAGTCTAGCTCTCCTTTCTTTAAGTTGAAATGTATATGAATGCTGAAACAATGAATATTAATACAGGAAGCCATTAAAGTAATAAAGTATCTTTTGCACTCATTAAATAAAATGGAACCTCAGGTCTCCCTTGGATAGGTAAGGGTTCTACTTGGTCTCTCTTTTATATGGAAACTCTCAGTTTGACAGAGAACCTTCAGAGGGTTCCCCAGGGATCTAGGTTTAAGTCGACTTTAATACTATTCCTTCATAAAGCGGTCTTCTTTAATGTATCTGAAAGCAAATTGTTCAAGACAGGCTAACAGTAATAAGGATCTGAGAAGCAGAATTGCAGAAGAAAGGAATCACCATCCTATGCTTTGAGTGCCAGATCCTCTGATTTCATTACAGCCCACATGAAAAGAAGCAGCTGCCAAAGTTTTCCATGACATCTATCAGTCAGATGAGTTTATAGGGAATCGACAGCAAAGCAGTCACATTCACCTGTACACTTCAATACAAGACTGGTATCCATAGAGCTACATGACACCTGCATAAGCTGTTTATGACAACTGACCTACGTAAAACTCCACAATTATTTATATTTATACAAATAACACAGTATTTCTTTGGTGCCAGCTGTCATTAAGACTGCTTTGGTGATATTTGATATTAATTGACATTAGATTGTCTTATGACAAAGTATGTCTGTTGAAATTACAAATCTGATTGATCAGACAGTATTGATAAATGTTCTGTAAGAGCAACTCTCACAGTAGTCCTAGTTGCAATTCAAATAGTAGTATATATTAGTATGAATGGGTGAATGTGCATGTTCATATATTTTATTGTTTCTAAAGTAACAGCTTATTTAAATTTGCATTTAATTATGAAAAATGTCTCATCATTGATATTGTGACACTTTCTGTACATTTATGGAAGGATTCTCTGTGTCAGTTTTCCGCCATGAGACAGATGACCTTCTGGGTTCTCTGTAACATAGCAATTTTTTTCAATAAAGAGACAATGGTAAGGAAATGACTGTTATAAGAGCTGCTATACTGTATGTTATAACATCAACACAAATTTATGTCACAGACATTACATAATTGTACATAACTATAAAGTAACTATAATTGTACACGTCATGGCATAACACTGTATTTTTACAGGATTATGTATCATCTCTTTATGCTAAAGTAGAGTTTGATTTTGATGCGTGACATGCCACAATTTTGTCATTATTTGACATAGGAGAAGTGCACTGACCTACACAGTCAGATGTCATGAATAAATCAGCTTTGAAAGTGTCGTAACAGAATAAAATGTCCTCAACAGTGTTATGTCAACTGGACAGTAAAGTTGACAAGACACTTTTTTATGACACTTGTTGGAATAAACAATGTTTATGTTTTTGCATATTATGGCAATTGACATGAAGAGCTTATGTATGTGTTATGTAGCCATATAAGTACATAAAGCACTCCAAAAGTTAAAATCGGTGTTTGTAAGGAAGGGTAAATACTTCAAATTAACCAAATTACCCACCTACTGACTTCTCCACTTTTGGCTGTAAGGCTGCGGGAAATGCTGATAAACTGTTTGACCCTGTTTTGCATTACAAAGCCTCAGTGACTCACGCCTTTTGCCTCTGGTTGATACTCATATAGACTTGGCCTGTCTGTGAGGCTGTGCCACTGAGAAGCTTTTGTAGATGAGGGTGCCTGCATGGTTCAAATTACGGCCTGGGTGCAGGGAGGATTTTATTTGTCTATCAGGTGGTATCAGGGGGGTGAACCCTAAAATCTGACAAATTGCCGAAAATTGCAGACATGCACTCATTCCTGTTTGGACGCTCTCGCTCCATCTGGTTGTGATTTCGGCACAAAGGATCCTCTGGAAAGCCTGCACCCCCACTGCCCAACCCCACCCCCACTAAATATCCACTTCAGTGCTCCTCTACATTTTCCTCTTGACTTAGAGGAACTGCAAGAAAGATGCTCTTCCATCTTTTTCTCTCTCCATCCCTCTGTCTTTTTTGTCTCACTGGGGGTATATGGCTGGATGCTTGGCAATCTCTTCAGTGAATTTGAACCGAAAACCTGGGGGGTGAAGGCAGTATCACAAGAGGGTTGTACATTTCAGTCAGTAACTTGAAGCAGTAGCGATAAAAGATGTGCAGATAGATTCAGTGCGCTTGGCCACACGTGGGCCATGCACAAACAATTACAGCTTCAAACGGCTCAGACTCCACTGACAGGCTGATGGAGGCTGAAAAGATCCATTAGACATCACTACTAAATAGCTGACGTATGCGCTGCATACGACATGTTCATGTTCCTGCATTCTGATCATAATTCATACTTATATGTGTATCATCACAGCGAAATTGTATCAGTTATATGCAGAATTATAAAAGCTACGTTTTTTTAGGAAAGAAATCATGCCCAATTTTTAAAAACAAACTGAGACAATGTTCTAGCAACATGGAGGAGGTAAAAGCGAGCCGGTACCTTCAGCAGGATGGACACCTGGGACCAAACTTGTGATCATACTGTCTTAGAAACAAGGTCCAATCATGTTTCTCAACAAAAGTAAGATCCAATCATGTTTGATTTTGAAATGTCAGTCAGTTTATTGTTCACAGTGCAATCTTCTGTAAGATGTGTCACTCGTGCCACTTACTGGGATAAGCACTTTTTTTAATGAACTTTTTATTATGATTACTTTTTATTATGAACTATTTTCATTCTGCGATACATTTCTAACGCTAGTGTTACTTGTTCAAATACTTCACATACAAATGTGACCAATGAAAACAAACCGGAAGGCCCAAATACAGGTTGCTTTATGCCCCACACACAGCTGCTTAACTCCTCTGGTTTCAGATTTGTTCATTCAGCTTCCTACCTTGCTAGCAGAGCCCTTACATATTCCCACCATAACACCCTCACCCACACACATACACACCACTGACAGCGGTGATGTCACCCGTGGGCTCTGCTCGCCTTCTTTTTTTTGCAAAATAATTCTTTCCTAAATAAAAGGTGCACATTTTCAGCTTTGGCTCTTATCTTCGTTAACATCACATCTGGTTCAGTTTGGGTGGCCTCTTGTGTGTTTTTTCACATGTTTGCATTTCGTCCATGTCCATTCTCTCAGAGCAGGGTGGTGGACACACTTTGATCACACTCAGGCCTCAGTCCTCTGTATGTTCTGCTGCTTTTTTAGTTATACTCCTAGACTTACTGAGTCATCTGTATCTTTGCATTTAAACCTTTGCACTTTTATATGGGATATCCACATATTGTGCAGCTGTACTACAAAGACTACAAAGTTTAATTATCTGTTTTTAGAAGAATTTCAAGTAATACATTACATGTCACACTGCTCAGATATACACCTTCTCTTGTTCTTCTTTTGTTGGTTTAACACTTTTTCATGCATTTTGGTGCACAGTTTGGTGCATGCTGGTTAGTTAAATCCATTCCAAAATATGTATTTTTTTTTAGAAATCCTTCCTGTTTCTTGTTTTATATCATACATCATGTCATGTGGGCTTTAGTAACACAAGTCCTTCTTTTTTCACTGCTGATATGCTATCAATACCAGAACTCTGAATACTGGTGATACTGGCTACATACTGTACAGCCTATTGCTGCACAGAGAATATTTCCTTGGATATAATTTAAAGAAAATAACACCTGGGGTGTAATCAGTGACTTGTCTGAAGCACATGTTACCATGCAATCAATAACATGATTACTGAAGCAGCAGAACACTAGGAGAACACAACACCATTTGCTTTGGCCAAATTAAAGCGCCTTGCTGCTACATTATGGTAACATACCCCACTCCTTCACTGTACAGCCTGCAGCTCATTCTTCAGCTCTTTATATAGACCAGCAAATTACACTCTGGGGAGCAGTTGGGGGATTATGTGCCTTGCTCAAGGGCACTTCTCTTGTCTTGTCCATTGTAGGGATTGAACCTGGGACCTTCCAGTCACAAGACTTCCCACAAGGTTCCCTAACCACAAGGCCATGGCTGCCCCCACTCAGTTTTTTTGTCTGTTTGTTTTCTGTTATTGTGTATTCTTCTCTTAATCATTTTAGTTTCATTTTAGGTCATTATTGTTTTCTTTTGCTCAGAGCATTTATGTTGCTCGGTTTATTATGTATAGTTTTATTAGACTATTAGACATAGTTTTGGGATTAGTGTTATAAACAAAAATACTGTTGTATATCTAGACAAAGTTGACAATATTCTGATTCCGCTAAAAAATAGTTTATGATAAACTAGTATTGTGTTTGTTCAGTTAAATGTTCTCTAGAGATTATATATGTCCACATCCTACCTGCCTCTTCATCAGTATGTTTTTTTATGAGAAGGGACACATCTAGGCCAACGTAAATTTGCTGACTGGACAGGTGTCATAGCTATGAATATGCATAAAGTTCAGGGTCTCATCATGTAACAATTAACAGGTGGCATTAGAAGACAAAAGGTCGGAGTATTATTGTAGCTAGCATGTAGCTCTCTAATGGGGTTTCCCATACTGCAGGCTTGCTGAATACAACTTTCAGGTTCAGATACATTCTGCACAGAAAATCAGCTCTCTGGTTATATGACAGTGATATAGCACCAATTTAACAAATTACATTCAAGCACTGAAATGTAGCTTCTGATGTTACTTTTACATCCTTAAATTCTTCAAATTTTAGTTTAGATCAGGATAAACAGCTTCATCTTGTGTAATTTAGGATAAACCTCCATGCTCAGTGAAAGACACATCAAATACAAACCGAACCACTACCATCCAATCCCTCAGTAGAGCCACTGCAACCCCAGGGCTGCACTTCCCTTAAAACGGAACTGCCTCATACAGAGAGCTTTGTTGTTTTTATAGCCAGAGAGAAAAACAGATGGACACATTAACTGGCATTGTTGCAAACACATTTGTGCAGCTGTGCTCCTGCATACCACTCCACAGCAAGAGTGTGACACCATTTTCCATTCTCATCACACGACAAATGCAAATGCCGTAACAATAGCAGAGCTGTTCTCCCAAAAAATTAAAATAAATAAATAATAGGGAGAGAATCCACCCTACACCTGCTGTTTGCACTGAGAGCAAAGAACAACTGGAGACATAGTTTAACTGTGTGTGTATGATGTGTGTGTGTGTGTGTGTGTGTGTGTGTGTGCATACCCAGAAATGAAATGCTCGCTGCTCATTTTAACCCTCTCGTGAAAGCCAGGTTGTCGCCATTGAGGCTTTAGATGGTCACTGAGAGAGAGGTATGGAAAAAATGTGTCTGACAGTAGGGCAGAGATTAAAAGACTCCTGGTGGGTTTGGTCTATTAAAACCTGTGGAGCCGTCCACGATGCCACAGTCTGGAGTCTTCTGACTTTGAAAAGTATGTTTACCCTTCCAACCGCACCACTCAGACACTACTTAGTCACCTTATGTGTTAATTTTTGTCTCTATCACTCTCAGTCTTTTTCAGGGTCTGTGTGTTGGGATGTATTATTATTTTGGTAGGGACCAAATCTCCCTTTAAGTACAAGAATATCTGGCAGATTTGACTTTATAAGGAAAATTTTGGCTGGTCCATGTGAGGCAAACCTTTTTATTTTTTTCCCCATAAAATGGCATATGTCTTTTATAATATGGTTTTGTTTAGGGTACTGAGGTTAAGGACATGGTTAAGATCATCTGCTGGGACCAAACTTTGGATAGGAATATATGTGGAGACATGGTTCCCATTAGGAAAGAAGATGGTTTAATAATAATAATAATAATAATAATAATAATAATAATAATAATAATAATAATAAGTCCAACGTTGTCTTTTCATTACTGAGGTTCAAGTTAGATTTAGGTTTAGGCATAGCTTAAATTAGCAGCATTAATAATTTCATCGGTTGAAGTTTCTTATAAGAATAGCAAGAAAAATGTGTGTGTGCATGCAACCAAGTGTGCTCATGAGAGCACAAGAAGGAGGATTACTTGTTGAAATAGCAATGGATCAAGTCAAAGACAACATTGGCTTGATTTGTAAGCGCCTCCATTGGAATGAAAGGCCACTGCAGCTGTCTATTTGGACAGCTGCTCATTTTCAACATATTTGACCAAAACGAAAAGGAATCTGAACAAAGTTAGAATAGACTTCTGCCTCCCTTTAGATGCCTTACTTAGAAGCCTTCAATTGTTCTTTCATGGCCAAGTTAATGCATGTTCAAGTAATCCTATTATATTAACATGCAGGGCTATATTCTTCACATTACACACACAGTGACAGTTACGTTATATGCACGTGTACATAAATGTAGATAGGAGCACGACACAGAGCCGTCATTAAGTTCCTACAAAACTTCCAAGCAACCAAGTTAAGAGTATAGCCTTGGCATACATTCACTCAGAGAATATGGGACGCTGGCCAAGGGCGAGTCATATTGTCAAAGCTTGTGTGTGTGTGCATATGTGTGTGTGCATATGTGTGTGTGTGCATGCATGTGAAAGCGTTTGCATTTTCCCCCTAATCTCCCTTCCATAATATCCAGGAATCACAGAACATCTCTCAACTAGACACTAATCAAAGTGCCGATTCTTTAAAAGACAGCTGTTGTCATGTGTGTTAATTCAGAGCTATCTCCCTATGCAAAGCCCTGCTGGACATAGTCACTCTGTGCGATCGGCCCAGAAACCAGGGTTAATTTTCCTCTCTCATTCACGGTAAGTGACATTCGTTTATCCATTTGTTTTGGACTACTCTTATTTTTACATCAATTTTTTTTTAATTGCACCTACACTTTAAATCCATTATACTATTCAATATTTTTTCTCTCTTGATGCATCATTTTAAAACGCTATGTTTATTCATTTTTTACTTTGACTATAATTTAATATATCTTAATTTTATTTGGTCTTTAATGCACATCCCAAAAGTAGTGTAGTGAGTGCTTTAAAGCAGCCGTGTATAAAGTTTCAATTAGTTCATTGTTTCTGTTTTATCAGTTGAATGAGTCTCTGTTGTCAAATTTAATGATGCCATATTACAATTTTGATGGTATTCTGTTTATAATTTTAAATCTAATTAAACATCAGTACATGCTCTTCATAGAGGACTTCCAAAGATATGACAGTTTCATTAGTCTCTAATTATTCACTTTTCTCCTAATTTGTTCTCTAAGTAATTTCACAACTGATTTAATAAAACTAAACATAAATTCAATTGAGATAACAAATGATTACTGTAATAATTCAGGGATCAATATGTTATATAAAAAGTTTGTCTTATATGTATAACTTAAAAAAACATCCTAAAACACACAGCTTGATCTAAAATAAAACCATCCTATGGTGCCTTTTCTTTACAGGAAATTTTAACACACAAAAAAATCCTTGTCTTCTTTCTGACTCTTTCCTAAATCTGGAGAAGGGACACCTTGACCGTCCTTCATACTCGGAGCAATTGCTCATCAAAAGGCCTGCAATATGTCCTGAAATTTTTGGCCGGGTCCAAACAAGAGTCTGAGAGTGAGGTCACATTTGATTCCAGGGATTTATTGAGGCATTGTGTGCTCCCACACACCGGACTGCAACAGCTGAAGGGTTTGAAATGAGATCCTGAGCAGGTGCATGAGTGGGAGAGAGGGGAATTTAGGAGAATTTGTCCTGCTTCTCTTCCTGTCGCCTTCATCTCTACTCATGTCCCTCACCATTATTACAGAGAAAATTAAAGGACCTGAATTTTATTTGAGTTTAAAAAGGACAGCAGCACGTGTATATGTAATCCAGATACAGCAGCAATAAATAAGTAGATAGGAAGAAACTGTATTATACATAAATGCACAAATAAAAACTCATTGTGTAGTGTTGTATCTTAAAATGAATATACTAAATCTTTTAATAATGACAGCATATCAATCAGTGGTGCTGTATAAATATGGCTGGAATATAATTCTACCCCCAGAAAAGAAATGTAGACAATAATATAAATGTAGGATCTGCAGAACAGTAATGAAAAAGTAAGGAAGGAATATGACAAATTGTGGTGTGTGGTGATAGGAAAATAATCAACAACAGGGTGGTGTGATGTAACCCACTGTAAAGTAACCAGCCAGTGCAGTGCTATAAACTCTTAAAGATCTAAATTCTGGGAATAGTGGGTCTGGCTAACAATTTTCATTCTAGTTCATCACACAGGTGTTAAATAGGGTTCAGGTTAGGGCTCTGGTAGGGCCACTCAAGTTCCTCCGCACCAAACTCACCCAACCATGCCTTAGTGGAGTTTGCTTTGTGCACTTTGTCACAGTCATGCTGGAACAAGTAAGGGTCTTTCCCAAACTGTTCCCACAAAGTTGGAAGCATACACTTGTACAAAATGTCTTGGTATGCTGAAGCATTAATGTTTCCCTTCACTAAAACTCAGCTGCCTAGATCAACCTCTGAAACAATCCCATAGCATTACAGCTGGCACAATGCAGTCATACATGTAACATTCTCTCTGATTTGCCAAACCCAGACTCGTCCGTCAGACTGCCAGGTAAAGAAGCATAATTCATCACTCTACACAACACATTTTCACAGCTCCAGAGTCCAGTAAAGGCGTTCTTTATAACACTCCACCCGATGCTTGGCATTGTTCTTAGTGAAGTAAAGCTTGCATGCAGCTGCTCCACCATTGAAATCCATGACATGAAGCTCCTGGCGCAGATTCTTTGTGCTGATGTTAATGCCAGAAGAGGTTTGGAACACTGCAGTTAATAGTAACCCTGCTCTGAAACTTTACATATTCTGCCAAGCTTTAACTTTTAATAAAACTACTCACAGTTGATCGTGGAATATCTGGGGGGAAGATATTTCATGAACCGACTTGTTACAACACTGGCATCCTATTACCATAGCGTGCTTGAATTCAGTGAGCTCTTTAGAACGAACCATTCTTTCACAAATGTTTGTAAAGGCAGACTAGGTGTTTGGTGGTTATACGCTTGTGGGTGTATAAATAGGAATTGATTAAGAGGTGTCCTAATACCCTTGTCCATATAGGATATTTTAATGTGTGTGTGTGTGTGTGTGTGTGTGTGTGTGTGTGTGTGTGTGTGTATTTAAACCCAGTGTTGCAAACCCAGGTCAGTATCATCTGCTGTTGGGTAATGTATAGAGATAGAGGTAGTGAGGCTCCATAGTTTGTGTTGACCTGCTCTATTGTTCTGTGAGAAAAGATCAGAGGTTTTACCCCTTTATCTCTTGTTTCCTGACACCACCTTACCTTAGCAAAGGTAGGAGACCCCGTGACCCAGTGAATCTAAGGTTACATGTGACCTTTTGATTTGGAGTATTATGTTAGCGATGCCACAAGTGTCACGTGAGCTAAATAGCTTAAAAGGGAGCAGGAAAGCAGCTATGAGCTGAGTATATGGGTTGTGGATCAAAAGTAAAAACAAAAGTCAGACATTTTCCTTATATTTAAATTCAAGAATTGAAATATACCCCATAAAGTGTTTGCTGACACACTGGAAGGTCCAGACTTACATCAATTACTGTTAAACCTGCATGTTTTACTCAATGCATTGAAAAATGCATAGTAGGTTAATTTATTAATGATGCTTTACAATGAACAGGTGAAATGCAGATTGTAAAGATGTATGCATTCATTTATCCTCTAATCTATTTCGCTGTCTCTTACAAAGTATATTATCATTTTGAAACGATGACAAAGGGAATCTTGTCAGTATTTTTTAAAACACGTCTTAAAGAAAAAGTAATGCCAATCAAACTTTCTATCCCTTTTTCTGAGGTCTTTTAATTACAGCCTTGAAGCATTTCACGATCATTCTTCTCTACTAGACTCATTGTAAAATAATAAATTGTCAGTGTCAGAGATAAAAAAAAAAAAAAGAGCCACTTGAACTGCCCCCAGAAGGCCCCACTTCCCTGCCTCGCCTACTCACAAGAGGCTGGTTAGGCATCAATCAAAGCGACTAAGTGGGATTCTTCAGCAGAGATGCTATCAGCAGCAGCCTCTTACAGACCCTCACACTTCTGTCTCGCTTATCTGTGATGATAATTGCTCTGAAAACTGAGTCTCTGTTTCCCTTCAACGCAAATCCCTCAGCTCTACTTCAGACTTACTCAGCCAGTGAAGTTTTATTTAATGCTCAAAACGACATGAAGCCACAGCCTGTACTAGTGTTTATGCCCAGTGATGATTAGTGTGTGGTTTTGGTCTTAAATATTGGAGGAGGTACTGTCATGGCAGAGGCTGTGACAGTACCCGGGGATCTCTCGGTGTGTGTCTGGCTGAATTCATACCGCAGTATGATGGTCCTAATAACAAAAACAAGCAGGTCGGTGTGTATCTGCTCCCACCATGTGAGTGCCATAATAAGGACCAGATGTAGTTGCCCAGACATACAGTCAGTGGAAACCTGACACCTCTTCCACTTTCTCTCTTTCTTTCTCTTCTCTCTCCACATCTTAGTCTTGCTTTGCTCCACTCACACCTCCATTTTGCACTTCCTTTTAAGGCTTGAGAAAAAGCTCACTTTGTCTGCCAGCTTTGTATCTTTCAGCTGCTCTTTGTTGATCTGATCTCATATCAAGAAGCAACATTCTTATCCTGCTGTCTTTTTCACTCACACCATCCATAAATGTAGCTACTTTTCTCCTCTCCTTCTCAAACTCTTCAGCGTTCTCTCACACTCATCTGGAATTCAGGCCTGCTGTGAAGCAGAGGGCTAATTTTACCAGCCTGACATCATTGCTCTATTGTATAAGAACAAGTGAGTCAGTGTCAGGAGAAATGTGCTGGCCCTATTCTTTCTTTTCCTCTTCTTTTCTTTCTTCCACCCGATTCATCTCAGTAATTGACAAAGCCCCTCAACTTTCTTCAAGACCGGGAATATGTATATTCACTGGATCATGCAATGCAATATGCTCACAAGCCTGGGGGAAAGAAAGAGGCCTTTCTCCACCCATCAGCCTCTTCAGGCCGTCTTCTGACAGGAGATACTTGTAAGAGGCTCACTCATCCATCCACCTGAGTAAAAGAAGTGTTTGCTTCAGTGCTCTGTATGTGAATGATGCCTCTATACCATCAATATCCTTACAGGCCTGTGAGATGAATGACTTTATGAGACCAGACTGCCCTGCAGAACCACAACCATGTAATTACTGTTGCCACACACAACATTAATGCACTCATTATTGTGAAAGTGGCTGAGATGCTGTTTCTGGAGAAGTTTGG
>JAOVVF010000004.1:14864937-14874817 GCA_028565595.1 Duopalatinus emarginatus
TACTTCATCTTCATGAAGTATTGTGCAATATTGCTGTTAGGGATAGTCGCAATGTATGAATCTCAAATAATTAGGCTATTATATAACTTTATTTATATTATCCATAGGTTATCAAGTCACTAGGACACATTATTGGGAAAATCAGTTGTTTATAATATTGATACTCGTTTGTATGTTATTGCATGTCCTACATGCAGAAGTTTTGAGCAGTTTATAATTTGTAACTGTGTGGCTGGAAGTGTATTTTTTTTTATTTTATTTTAATTTGGTCAGGTTTATCATGTTTAAGTGAATTTTATCTCTGTCTCGTTTACAGTTTGCTGTCAGTCATGTCGGATCCAGCGATGTAATGCGGAGTACCTGGCATCATTCTCACCCGCTGCAGGCATTCAGGAGGATGTGATGTCTGATGTGGACTACTGCACAGCTCTAAGAGCTTACTCCTTGTGCACCAGACGAACGGCCCGTGGCTGCAGAGGAGACCTTGTTTACCACTCGGCCGTGTTCCGAATCAAGGAGCTCTTTGCTCAGCACAACTGCTCTAGTGAGGGTCCCACATCTTCAGTGAAAGCCCCAAGCACGTCCAGACCCACCGCAGTGGACACATGCGATTTTGAAAGCCGAGCGCTGGCCTTGGGCCCAGTAGATGCACAGAAAAAAAAGTATGCACACTGTGGACTATTCGGAGACCCTCACTTGCGCACTTTCAAAGATGAGTTTCAAACGTGTAGGGTGGAAGGCGCCTGGCCTCTCATTCACAATCGCTACCTCTCCGTTCAGGTCACAAATGTGCCTGTTGTTGAGGGATCAAGTGCCACAGCAACCAACAAGGTGAGATCAACACTGACCATCCTGTCATACACTCTATATGGCAGTCAGAGGGAATTCTAGACAATTAATGGGTTAGAACATCATGTACAAAACAATTAATAGAAACATTCCCAATTAAAGTATGTATGTTTTCTCCAGGACTATTGTGGGGTATGACTCTGATTATAGTAGTTAACAGCTATCAAATGATAAAGTACTGTTTTGACAATGAAAATAGATCAAGATGACTTTGGCTGTTTACTAGGTGGATATAAATTTCCAATAGATACTGTTAATTATAGGTCATGAGAATTTATGTGTATGATAAACAATTAAAATATGACCAGAACCACATAGCTAAGTGGTTACATAGGACAAGATAACCAATTATGTGGAACATGATGACAAGATGTATCTATATTTAGTGCAGGTGGTCCCTCTCTAAAGAAATTTGCTTGCTGTTGACTAAACTCTAATAGATGTGCTGGTATTTATAACAAATAAAGAAAAAATCCTGGAGAAAATGGGAGAAACTGCAAAGTTTATATACTGTATATACTGTATTTGTAATTATTCTAATCCTATTTCTGTTGTAAAACAAACGAGAACATCATTACTTGCATTAGAGTATATCTCTTCTTTTTTTTTTAAGTTTGCTATAATCCCCTACTGCCTCTCTGTGGTGAGGTTTAATACTTCAATCCACTCTTTTATGCAAACCATACTTATAAAATTCAGCCACATGTCTTTTGGCTCTTGATTGGCCTTACTGTGCTGTGGAGTTTAAAATCCAGTGCATGCACGCCTGCCAGTGTTGCCTGTCTCATTGGCTTATGTGTCATATTTTTGTAAAAAGACAAAAGCGAATAATTAAGTTTTAGTGGGTCAATGACATTTTTCTAAGCAAGCAATAAGATGTGCTGTTATTGAAAAATAATTGTCAACGTCAGGTTGATCTGAACCTATAAAGACGAGCAGCACAGAAACGGAATTGCTTTACTATCTCTTATCGGTCATTATGTGTCGTCCACAGATAACAGTCATATTCAAAGCGTACCGTGACTGCACCGAGCAAAAGGTCTACCAGGCCACCACAGATGACGTACCCTCTGCCTTCCAGGACGGCACGCGCAGCGGGGGCCATGCAGGCAGCCTACGTATAAATGAGGGAACTGGACATGGCGGCGTGCGTCAGGTCACCATCAATGCCCGTTACTTGGGGACCTCCATCATCGTGCGACGAGTTGGTCGCTACCTCACCTTTGCCATCCGCGTTCCTGAAGAGATGGTGGAGGAGAGTGGTGGCTTACAGCTCTGCCTGCATGGCTGCCCACGCAGCGAGCTTATCAACGCTCACGTGCTGAGCCGAGGAGAGCGCCAGGAGGAAAGCAATGGACAACTGCAGCCGGGCAGCATGGGTCATGCTGACCTGCTCGAGCGTGCTACCTCCAGATGCAGGGAGACTCTGCAGGTTGAAGATGTTTACTTCCAGTCATGTGTCTTTGACGTCCTCACCACTGGAGACATGCAGTTTTCTATGGCAGCGTTTGCAGCGCTGCAGGACCTGAAGGCTCTTCCTCCCAGCACGCTGGAGCAGACTGCAGTCAGGACTCCACAAGTTTCTAACAGTGCAAGAGAGAGCTCTTCATCACTCCCCATCATCACTGTGCTCCTTTTGCTGGTCTTGTTAAAAAGGCCGGGCTAGCGGAGACATGGGAAAGAATGGATTTGACCAAACTTTGGGTTTAAAGCTCTTTTCATTCATCTTTCTTGAATTTGTCATAAGCACTCGAATCATCTTTCCTCACACTACCACATTAAATCCAAAAGTGCAACACAAGTCATTTAAACTCGCATTACTCTCTGTAATGGAATTATGTCACGATAATCTCGGTACCTTGAAGAAGGCAGTACAGTCTGTGAAGGCTGAGGGCAGCTATTCAAATCTAATTAGGATGGACATTATGCGAAACAACGCCAACAATGATCCTGGAGGATATTCGCAGAATATAGATGCATCATGGACACAGCTCTGGGACTGGTATATAACGACATCTCTGCATTGAACATGGCACTTAATGCTACTCCTTTGTAATAAACACATTAACAACATAGGATCCAACAACTAAATGAAAATACTACCTATCCATTTAGTTCTACAAGTACAGTAGAAAACACTAGGTACAAAAAACAGGTTACAGGTACAGAATAAGAACAGTAAGTCCCAGTCCCTCTCTGCTTTCCACATTACTGTTTATGGCTAAAAAACAAATTCTTTATATAATAATATATTGAAAGTGTGTAGATATGTGTGTATAATGTGTACATTCTCCTGTGTATAGATGATTGTAAATGTGATGTTTTGCAGCTGTTTTTCTTAGATTTTTTTTTTAACTGTCAGAAGTAACTAATATGTAACCCTTGTTTTTACATATTAAAATACGTTGTCACACTATCCTGAGGTTTTTCTGCTGTGTGGTTACGGCTGTGCCTAACATGGCTGATAGCCAACTGTAAATGAAGTCTGCACACTCACTCTGTACATTTTATCTAGTCTATAATCACTCTCAATTTTCCCCCAAGAACAATCACAATTACCACAAACAAAAAACCCTTTGTCGTCTAATATTGTTGGAAATGAAATCAAACGACACAGACGCTTGTTTACCTACCCAAGCAGGTAATGGGTGGAGGAACTCATAAATGCTTTGGTATACCACAAACCACTGTGGGGACGATAAAAAGAAGTCTTAAACATCTGGAACAGTTGCAAACTTGCCAAGGGGAGGATTTATGTGCAGTGTTTCTCTAACATAGGAAGGAAAAGTGGGAAGAGCAGAGAAGGGGCAGAGAAAAATACAAGCATCAGTTTGTGATTCACACTTTAGTGTCTTTTGTGTGTGTGTGGTAATTGGTTAAATTGTGCACTTACACTTTATCAGTACTAGTATATCGCAGTCTGGTTAAAAAAAACCTCACATTTTGTTCATTTTATTGTCATGTGCTGAATTTGGTTACTCCTCTTTATAGACCCTTAGATAGTCCAGCCCATTGACTAGTTTAATATTCATCAAAGAATCTTCAGTTTCAGTTCTTTAAGTAAAGGGACTTAAGTTATTACTAATGCTACTTTTATAGTGTTTCTGATAACAGGGTTGAACAACAGTGCTACCACTTTTATACATTTGTTGCTAGGTTTTGCGACATTTTACACCGCTTGGGTTTTTTCCCTCCAAATCTTCAGCTATTCAGCTCACATCACAGCTGTTGGTTATACTGGTTCTACCACCAGTGTGTACAACCTGAGTTCCTAGTATTTAAAAAAACGAATCTTATAGATTGCGGGAAATTTTAATAATTAGAATTAGAGATCTTTAGATAGTAAGGAAATTATTGTGAAAATTAGCTATTATGCCAAAACCTTGAAAAGACCATTCATTCAAGATCATTCGAACTAATGACAATATCTTAAAATAACAAGATAAGTAAAGATATGGCATGTTGGATTTATGACCTACTCACCAGCCACTTACTGGAAAACATTGGCAGCTCTTTCCAATCTTTCCAGCTGTCCACTGTAGCTTCAGATTCCTGTTCTTGGCTCCACCTACCTCAAGGTTTATTGTGTTGCATACTCACCGTTTTTTCCCTCACCATGCTTATAAAGAGTGATTAATTGAGTTGCCGACAGTCTGGACATGCTTCTAAACCTCTAGTTTCCCCACAGAACTGTAAGTGTTTCTTACCATTCTGTGTTAATTCGAGATACTGTTCTGTGTAAAAAAAAAGCCAACAGATCAGAAATACTCAAATCAGCAGTCACCCTGTTTAAATCATTTGGACGAGTGCCGATAATGTCGCTTATGAATGCTTGCCATTTTTCTTGTGAGCTACGTGCCACTGAAGCAACTAAGCACATCTGGGGACACACAAAAGGTCTGTGGAAAAAGTGAAACTGTCTGCTAATTTGCACCTCATTCATCGTGCTACGCTACATCTCCTCCTGCAGAGCTCTTCACCCGTGTGTTCCTCCTGCAGCCGCAGTGCTTCATCACCCTCAGCTTTAATATCATCCAGCGTAGAGACAGGAGAAAAGGCCATTTTTCAGCTGTGCCAAGACCTGTCACAAATCATTTTGCAGAGCTCAACTTAACAATGACCCTCTCAGTCCCTTTTAGCCCCTCTACTTATCAGGAGGGGGTTATAACATGCGTTTACTTTATAACGTCTGATATTCCCTGCTGATGACCGGTTTGCCCTTAATTACTCCAGCGCAGGTCACATTGATTGGAATTTCTTCACTATGTCCTCTAATAAACAAGGATAATTATTGCTTGATGATACCCCCACCCCACCCCCCACCCGAGTGATTAATATTTGTAATGAAGGCTTAATGTAATATTAATAGGGTGTATGGAAAGATAAATGGATGCTACAGACTTTACAATAGTAGTACAACAGTATCGTTGAATAATTTATAGAGTGATTAGATATCGTTCAGTCCACTGAAAGTTTTTTCTTTTACTGATAAATTACTAGATTAATAGTTGTGCCATATAATCTAATCATTGTTTGCTGTTTATGAAGAAATACATAAAAATAAGTATAAAGAAATGATTCAATGATTTGAATAGATCATGGCTAAAATATAATCTCTGTCAAAAATTTCGCAATGACACTATTACAGTAAAGCTATTATGGTTTAGCAAGTCAGTAATTCAGTAATTTAAAAAAATGCTAGTCAATTAATATGAGTGAAAATGTTGAGATAATAAATAAGAATTTTGAGATGATACGTAATTTCAAGATGACATTTTTTGAGCTATTAAATAACAAGGAGAAAAGTCAAAGAGAGATAAGTGAACACGCTGCTGTCAGAAAGTGAGGCAGACTACAGCAGAGGAAGGTCTCTCACTCAGATTTATGAAATTGAAAAGGGGCAGGAGTTGCTAGTTGATCTTAGGTCTCTCCCACTGGAAGCCCAGGCGATGGGGAGCTGAGGAATCAAGTAGTACACCTCTAACAATTGTACAGCAATTAATCAGTCACACAACAGAAGGTTTACAAATAAATATCTGTGAAAAAAAAAAAAAAAGTTCATTATAATTTGAATATATATTTTTCACAGACACATTGTTCATTTCTTTTCTGGTTTGTGTGAAATTGTAATGATTAAAAAAATTATTCCAGTTTACACACCACCAAGGTCAATTGGTGTAGTCTCTTGGTTGACAGTGTTAGGGGATGAATGTTCTAATGCCAAATCTGCAAACACAACTGGATATGAAAAGGTCTAAGCTGTTTACTGCCCAGATTGGGAAAATAGTGAAAAGAAGAAGATCTATGCAGCTGTCACCTCTTTATGAATATAATAATACTCATGTAATATAATAGTCTAGTGTAACACTGATATTTGTTAGCCTGTGTGAGCTGTTGCATGGGTTGCTATGTTATTATACTGTCTAGCTCGCTTACATAACATTGGATATAATTTCACACAGTTTCATCATGATAATGTGTGTAGCCTGCAGCAAAATGCTCTCAGCCTAACTAGCACATTATTAATTTGGTTAACTTTCACCCAGGTGACATCATGAAACGTTTCTGTGATTATATCGACTAGGTCCTGAGCTCGGTGAAGGGAATTTCTCAATGCTGTAAGCCAACTTTGATTAGCTTTGGTATCCTTTGTGCTACATTAAGTCTTTTTATATTTAATGTTTGATTAATATTTTTATAGTTTGTATTTGTTTGTCACTGGTTGGTGGTTATTTAGATTATGGTGTTTTTTTATTTATTTATTTTATTTATTTATTTTGTCCTGCCATACAAGCTAGAACCACCACTGCATGTGACTGTATTTCACATATGCTGTCACAATCACTGCTGATCAATCGTACACAGCAAAGTAAATCTAGGGGAATCTACAGTCTGGGCTAGTAAGAAATCAGCCTTAACCTCACTCTGTGTTTTTTTTTTTTTAAATAATGTTTTCCCGAATTATACCAAAATCCAAAATAATCCTCTTCAAAATATTTGTTAACAACAACTTATCTGATGTGATGTGGATGCCAAAAAATAACCTGATGTGTTGAAAGCCAGGTGTCCTGTTATCACATTAATAAAAGCCACTATTGTAAGTATAGTAGTGTAATCTATAATGCACAATTTCTTTTACAGTGTAATTAGCTTTACTACACAGAGTACACAAGTGTATTAACTCTACTGTACAATTAAAGTACCGCACTCACTATCCTCTCTATATTTCAGGTCATAAGCGTACGCCTCTAAACTTTCTAACAAATGGCCCTCCCACACCCCGAGCACCGAAAAAATCCAACTCAGACATTAGGCGTCTGTATCATAAATCTTGGAAAGTTATAATAATTTGCAATTCCCTCCCTCATCAAAGACAATATTAGCCTAATTTATTATCTCCGTGCGTGTGCAGCGCAAAGGGGCCACAGAGATAAGAGTGTATCAGGAGGGGGATTGATTTTCATTAACTGATTGTAATAAAGATGAACTACCGGGCCTGTGCGCTGACCAAGAGCCACACTTTATTGTAATTGGGCCAATTTATTTCAGGAGCCGCTGCCTGCACTTTTTATGCTCCCTCTCTCTCCCTCTCTCTCTCCCTCCCTCCCTCTCTTTCTTATCACTTCATCTCTCTCCTTCCATCCTTTCACCTGTTTCTCTCTCGCACACACATTTCTGCCCTTAATGTTTCCGTCACAGCTTCTTTTATCTCTATATTTCACCCAGTGTGTGCTCTGTACAATCACTGATACAATCAATGATACAATCTGATTCCTTCTCATTAGAATGGACTGAACTGAATTACATGTCCTTGCATTCAAGCATAAAAACAGGACTGCATGCACAGAGTATTGTTTATAATGGATTGTGGCGAGGCAGCATAGCCCGTCCTTTAGCTACACAAGTTTCAGCATGTAGGTTTTGTCATTAACACATGGTTTCATGACGCCCCCTCCTGGAACTGGTACAACTAGTACATAATATTAGCAACTCTGCACATACCCAATGAAATGTTCTCTCTCAGAGACTGGAATACTTGTATTGCTGTCTCTTCCTCATCTCTTTATCTGCTTGGTACATATTAATACTGTTTCTGTTTGGAGCTTCTATCCTTGTGTGTCTCTTTCTGTTGTTATGGATGCCCAACACTGTAAAGACTGTTTCCCCAAAAACAATCAGGTTATGTCCGAGTCATACCCTTTATGGCTGGGTGTCTGTCAGGGAATCTTACCTGAATACTGTAGATTGGTACATAAGACCTGCTTCAGTAGTCATACAGACTGTCCTGTGCTCATCCCAAGACTCACTTACGATATACTCATACTAAACATGCCATCAGCACATCTTATAATGTTTGACATTATAGTACATTTACTGGGTAGGGAAACCCCAACATTTGATAAAACTGCTCTTACAAAAGAGAAAAAGCAATTTTAGCACAGAGTGACTGACAAACCTGACTATGCCTTTGCGAACATTCATGTCAATGTTGCCTGACCACTTGGTCTCTAGGGTAGTGCTCCAGTGCTTTCTCTGAGAAATCGTGTGGCATTTAAAGGCAGAATGTTATTGCTTGGATGGGCAAAAGGGGGAGCTCAAGCACTTTTATTTATCGCCCATGCTTGCAGGCTAATCAGCCGATACTGATTACCTTCATATCGGCCGAATTAATCGTCCAGGCCAGGTACTCGGTCACCCAGTATTTTTGTGTCTGGTTCATTTAGAGAGGTTTATTCTTCATGTTGTCTTGGGAAGTTTTTTTTTTTTGCGGTTACCTCAGGTAACTCCTGCCCCTAAATCATTAGGGGTCTGAATATAAATATTCTATAAAGCTGCTATTTTTCATCTTTTTTTGCTGCTAATAGAATCAAATTGAGTTTCAGTCAATGCTAATTTTAATCCTCAGAAAGTTTTAAATAACTCCACAGGATGTGAAAACAAACCTAACACACTCCAGCCAAGAGGATGAAAGCTTGTTTTATAAAGTTTGTTCAGTATCTGCATCTGCCTCTCTGGGTGTGAACCCTTGTACTATTTTACTGCCTTTGTGAACAGAATCAAAGTAAATAATCCAGCAAATAATCCAGAAAAAGTGACAATAGTACATAGTTAAGACATTTTGCAATAGGGTCAAAACAGGGAGAGATCAGCACAGCAGTCAGAGACATACATGTTTAGTATGTAGTTTAAAAATTTATTGTAAAATTGAAAAAAAGAGAAAGAGAAAAGCCCATTATGCATTTCCTTTTGATGTCTTTTTTTATGTAATCCTTAAATAAAGTAACTCATGATCACACAAATCAACCAATAAATAAATAAATAAATACATAAATAAATAGATAAATAAATAAATAAATAAATAAATAAATAAATAAATATTGATTGCCAGAATACTATAGAATTTGGCATGACAGTAAATCTTTGCAAATACCTGAAAAAAAGTTTTCACACTGGAATGTTTGGCTCCTCAGAAGAAGACCAAACTGCATCTGTTCTGCATCATAAAAAATAATTACTACACTGCGTCTCATTTTAGAGGTTTGAGCAGAACATTATTTTTTTACTCTTCTTGTTACCTGAAAACTAGGAAACAATTAAAGCAAAATAAGCAAAAAAAAAAAAACCCCAAAAAAACTTAAAGAAATAAAAGCGACTGTAAACAGCATTGTCTGGTCCGGGCTGAAAGTGTGTGTGACCCGGACTTCCTGCTTCACCCATCACATGTCCACGTGCTTTTCAGCAATTCCAGTATATATAGACTTCCATAGGTTTTGTGCTGAGAAACCAGAAGTTGAAGACGGTCTTTTAAAGCAAAAAACCCCACAACCCCACCCTCCCCTCTTCACCCAGCGGAGAACCCCTGAAAGGTTCCTGTGCTCATGTTCCCTAATATACACATTTTAGATCTATAATAAGCTACTTTCCTTAGCATACAAACCATAGTTAATTAATTAAAGAGTCATATTGTTAATACGAGTAGTACCGTTGATATACTTTACCCCCCCTCCCCTCCCCTCCCCCAAACCACAAC
>JAOVVF010000004.1:14889394-14921107 GCA_028565595.1 Duopalatinus emarginatus
ATAGCTAGGTAGACAGATAGATTAATTGGTAGATATAATGCTTAATGCTTATCTTCCAATAACTATGGCAGCATAAAATAAAGCTGGTTCATTACCTGCTTCATAGTTTACTAGTCAGAAGATGTCCTGAAGTGAATAGTGTAATAGAGCTATATCCTACCTGTGTACTGTTGTACCCCAGTGAAGGCCTGCTGCAGTGTGTCTGCAGCAGTGGGGCTTTGGGTGGAGTAAGGGGGCAAGCCGTTGGCATACACAGCTTCCACTGCTGGGTGGCCGTTGGGCTGGTGAGGGATGCCAGTGAAGCCGTTGACGATCGGAGTGACGATGCTGGGCACGGCTGAAGACGTGATGTTTGTGGGTGGTGAGCTAAGGCCTGTTGGAGAAAAAGCAGAACCTCTATAACACGGGTTTCACCCTACATGTACAGCATTTAACACAAAAACACGTCACTTTAATCTGACAGAAAAGTCACATGGTACACACCAGAGAATTTTATTCTAAACAAAATAATACTGAATACAGAATAAAAAACCTAGATTATAGCATTTAGACTTTTTCAGCAGTGTTGCATATAATGGACAGTACAGAGCAAAACTCTTAGGCACATGCAAAGAAAGGCCTTTTAAAATTAATCACATTAAACATCTCTACATTTAAAAAATAGTATCAGCATTAAAAATGAAGTTATTTGTACACAGATTGGGTGTGATAACCTAACAAACCTAACATCCTTCATTATGTTTTTTTTTCCCCCTGAAAAGTAGTCCCTTATGTAATATGTAACTTACTGACCTACAAACATTTTTCTGTAGCATTTACTTTTATGCTGGAAAACTAATGTTTGGAAATCTAACATGATTTTGTACTTCCTCACTAATGTAAAAGTCATAAAATACAAACCTATAATTAAGATTTACTAAAAAAAAAAATAGGGGGGGCTATTTAAGACTTTTGCACAGTACTGTACATACATAAAGTAGTAACAGAAGTTGCCAAGTTCATTGTGTCCTGCGATTAAAATCAAGAATAAACAAGAATAAGCTTCAAGATGTTCAATTACACCAAAATATAAGACATAATGACTACTGCAGCAAAACTGTAATATTTTCCACTATTTATTTATCACTACCTGTATTATGTATCGCCACATATGTGGGACAGTCTCATGGTGCTGTCTGTATATTACTGTCATATGTACATTGTGTTAGCTGTAGAAGTGTCTTACTGCAACATAAACATCCCACTGTTTTCATGTAATTGCTTTTTTAACTAGCTAGGAGCGACGCTTGTGACGGAGGAGCTAGGAGCTAGTTAAAGGTGGCTAGTGAGAGAGATCTCACTGATGTGGCAGTAATGGTGTTTTGCTGATATTGTTCTCCAATGAAACACCCCTCTGGAGTGACAGAGGTACCAGTGTGGGTGTACTTAGTGATGTACAGCACAGTCGGTGTATCATCAACAGACATATTGTGTTTTTATTAAATTACTTTGGTATGAATTGTCAGTTGTGGGAACACAGACAGTACTTTACACCAGCCGTTACCTCCATTACATCACAGAGGTGGTGTACTTCTACACCAACTGATTCTCTCTCTCTCTCTCTCTCTCTCTCTTCTTTGTCTGTATACTCTGGGACATTTTGAAAAGAATTGACCTCTTCATACGTTTGTACTCATCCATTTAGCACAGTAAGTAGGTTAAATATAGTAGACTAGTGCTTTTGTGAGCTGTGTTTTTTGCAGGTTTTGCTTGTGTGCTATAAATTATATCTAATGATATAACCAAAATACTTTACGTTATAAACCAAAACCTCAGATAAAAATATTTAAGGCATCAGGGAATGGAGTTGTGACCATTATAGTGGTATAAAAGTGACCACTTTAATATAAAAGTTCTACAAAGTTCTAAAAAAACAATTCGCATACTTTGGTATCTTGATGAGCTACAAAAGGGAAGGACTTTTTAAACTCATTGTTGAGTCATCTATACAGCACAAGTGCTTCAGCTCTGCTTACTACAAACCAGGCTGATAAATTACCCGTTGAGTCTAGCTGTTGTTTCCAAACCCTGAGAGACTTCTGGTGTCTGGGTAGATCTGGCAACCGAGCTAAACACGACCACACATGCTCCAATGCAGCAGCAGTAACGCAGCCTCTTCATCACTGTACTGCAGCTTGTCTGATTTGGTTTTATAAAAGTGCCCTAGAGGTTTTCCAGAGTGAGATGCCTCTTGCAGCACACTCTTAGCTTATAGAAGCAGCACAGTCACGTAAGGGATTGGAGATTTGGGTGACATAGCTGAGAGTGGACGTATCTATAAGCAGCGTCTATTTCTTCAGCATGTGAGAACAAACAGAGCTCCAGAGCTTCATAAAACAACAAGTCGATTCATCTAAGAAGCAAACGCACCACATGTGCTAAATCAAATCTCCCTCATCCGGTACATGAACGATCCCAAAAGTAAGTGAGCCAGATCCGAGCTGCCGTGTCATTTATCACTGAAACACATTGGATTTATCATTGAACATCCTTCACTTTGACACGTTTGTGGCTGCATATGGAATATAATGCTACATGTGCAGCGCTCTTTCGCAAGTTCAGTGGAACTTAAACATGTATTAAATAGATGCATACATGTGTTACAAGTGTTACAAGTGTTTTCACAGACACTGATCCCTCCATGTGTCTAAAGAGTAGATGTGAACCCTGTGTTTGAAAATTGGTAATGGAAATAATTCGATAAATATTTTGTGGGAGACAAAAATCTGTCACCAGCAGGCTGGAAATGTAGTGTGTAATTATGCAGCAAATATTCCTTAACCTTCTGTTAAGGAAGTGATGTCTTTTCCCTGTCACTGGAGTGAATATAGTAGAGGAATTAGTCTCCATATGGCCCAAAAAGATTTAGCATATAAATTGTACATATGCAAATATTAGAAAATGAAATAGTACTGCACTCATTTTTCACTTAGTCTTTACTACTAAGTCTTCTAGCTTGGATTTGCTTGTGACCCCTAGTTCCAGGTCTAAAACGTCCCCAAAACATTTACAGCAGCTATCACTTTGTCCGGAAAAAAAAATCTCAAGGTGAATGTCATCAAGCAGGCGATCAACAGAAATGATCCGAGCCCCGGCTCCAGCTTACAAATAGTCTGTCAGACACCTCATTAACTCAAATTGTTGCTTTAAACGCAACATCATGAATATGTTCATGCACAGAGCATTTCTGCTCCATCTGTAGACACCTCAGGACAGAGAGTTCACCCTCAGAGGAAACTACAAACCCAGTGATGATTCAAAATATAGAAATACCAGAAGCAGTGTGTTCATACTGTTCTACACTTAAGCAATAGAACACGAGAGGGAGTATGTTATCGCAAATAACATCACGGCTGTGATTTGGTCACAGGCACGAGGCGAAGGCGAGTACCATAGATCATCATAGCTGTGATGTTATTTGCGATACCACAACCTCAAGTGTTCTATTGCTTTTACACAATTTTTTTTACACAAGAAAGAAAGAAATTAAAACAAAGAAGCCCAGAATTGCAGACTGAATATGCTTTAATATGGACAATACCTTCTGCCAAAAAGTAGTTCCACAACGAATGAGTTGTTGCTATGCAGCAGTAAAATTCACTACACTACCAACTAATATAAAAAATGCAAATAAGTGAAGATGAAAGGAAAGGACAAAAAGCTAAAAGTAAAAATCATTAAGAATTTAAAGATTGTTTGTTGGAAAAAGTTGGAAAAAAAGGCTGCTCTGTAGGATGTGCATTGGCATCAAACAGCCGAGCTGGCTTCAGAGTCTGACCAAACAGGCTGCAGGTCAAATGTTATCTGACAGTTATCTATTTTTTTAATTTCTCATTTTGTATAAGCACAAATACAAAACAACTATAGTTTGTTTTGTGCATAGTAGTGCGTAGTTTGTGTGCATAAACCTTGCCGTTACTACCAACACATCAGTTGGAGGGTTAGGGGCCTTGCTCAAGGGCACTTCATTCGTGTGTTGTCCATTGTGGGGATGGAACCTGGGACCTTCTGAACACAAGACTGGTTCCCTAACCACAAGGCCCCACATCCCCCACAGTGGACATTAAAAGCCCACAAGAGGCTGACTACAAGTAACACAACTGACTTGCTAATAAGAGCACAAGTATAAATTGGTGAGTATTCTATGCACAATAAGGTAAAGTTTGGTGTTCCACAAGGTTCTGTTTTAGGCCTGTTATTATTGTCTAATATTATTTGTAAAAACGGTATCAGCTTTCACTGTTACGCTGATGATACACAGTTATATGTGTCAGCACATCCAGATGAGAGACACCAGGTAAGTTGAGAAATATGTGAAGGACATTAGACACTGGATGTTGAACAATTTTCTTTTGCTAAATTCTGATAAAACAGAAGTACTAGTATTAGGACCACAGGCAGCTATCATGCTTTTTCCTCTAGGTTGTATTATTGTAATGCCTTGTTGTTTGTTTGTTCCAGTAGGTACATAAACAAACTGCGGATAGTCCAGAATGCAGCAGCCAGAATCCTTACTATAACCAGAAAATATGAACACATAACCCCTGTCTCATCTACACTGCACCGGCTCCCTGTCAAATTTGGCACTGACTACAAAATACTACTGGAACTGGAGGCTTCATGGTCATAGAGTGTTTTGGTAAACTGGGATGTTTGGATGCTGTCACCCCCATAACCACCCCCCCCCCCACTCTTTTTATTTATAATTGCACTAACTATGTCACCAAATGAGGATGGCTTCCCTTTAGAGTCTTTGTCCTCTCAAGGTTTCTTCCTATTGTCATCTCAGGGAGTTTTTCCGTGCCACCGTCACCACTGGATTGCTAATCAGGGATAAAATTTCTAAAAATGTATAACTTGTGTCCTGTTATTTCTGTAAAGCTACTTTGGGACAATGTCCATTGTTAAAAGCACTATACAAACAAAGTTGATTTTAAAAATTTAATAAATTGAAGAGTCAGTCCAAAACAATACTCCTATTAAGTTTCTATTACAATCCTATTATGAAACATTTCTATCCTAATGGGTGTGGTCTCTTTCAGGATGACTCCACCCCCATCCACAGTCTCAGTGAATGGTTTGAAAAGGGTAAAAATAATGTAAATCATATGCAATGCCCTTCACACTTACAAGTTCAGTATACAAGTAAACACGTGGGAGATTTTGGAGTAATGTGTTGGAGACACTCTCCACCACTATCATCCAAGCACTAACTGATAAAACATCTTTTAGCGGAACGAAACTGATCCCTCCAGGACAGTGTGATGTTTACAAGGTGCAGTGAAGCTACTTTGACTGCTCACGGTAACCCAACATTCTATTAATTTACTTTATGTTGTTGTGTTGCCTTTAATTTTTCCTTTAATGTATAATGCTCACCATGCATCACGGTACCGATACGTGCTCTAATAGAGGGGACCATCTGGCTGAGAGTGTATGCACCATCAAGCTTAAGTGCTTTACATCTGTTGATGGAGCAGCCGTGCTTTTGTTTTCCAGAAGCCCTCTTCACCTTTTATCCAATGCAATGGTTTGATACGCGTGTGCATGTATATATGTGTGTCTGTGATAAACATTAATACAGTAATTGTATAGTTGACAATATCTAGTGTTATGTGAAGGCTTTACATACAGTATAATATAATAAGACTTTTATACTATGTTCTCATTATGTTATATTTTCATCAGTAAGCCTGGGGGTGCCCATGACCCTGTCACTGGTTCACCACTTGTACTTTGTTGAAGCCCTTTTGGTAGGTACTAACCACTTCAAACCAGACCACGCTCAACAATACCTGCTCATTTGGTGGCGCTGTGACCCAGTTGTGTAGCCATCACAATTTGGCCACTCAAAGTCATTCAGAATCTTGCTCATTTTTCTTGTTTCCCATGCATCAACTTTGAGAAATGACTGTTGATTTACTGCCTAATATATACCACATTGTAACAACAGCCGCTGTAATGAGATAATCAATGCAAGTGAAAGTACATTTTGCCTACTGTGTACTGTGTACTCTTGCACAGAGATAAATGTGACCTCTGCATTTAACCCATCCGTGCAGTGAAACACACACACCACCCTATTCTGAACTCAGGACCTTCCGGTCACAGAAGAGTAGAGTAGAGTAACAAGAGTAAAGCATTGTGGTTTTAACGTTATGAATGATTATTAAAGAAGCTTAATAATTAGCATCAAAAACAGAAGTTATACACATGTGCGTGTGTGTGTGTGTGTGTGTGTGTGTGTGTGTGTGCACTCTATATAACGGATACACCTGCTATGCCTTATTCTTTTTGTGTTTTTTTTAGTACCTCTGAAGGTGCACTACTGAGCCTTTTTAACTCACTCTGAAACGGAATGCACTGAGTACAGAGTACAGAGAATTATTTTAGCTGTCTTTTCTACACAGCAACTTTATAGCTGTGCATCTGTTCAACGCTCTAAATAACCTTATTCATTCATTTATTCGTTTTTTTATTTGAACACAACCACAACACTCTGAACAACACTGGGGGGAAACTCTGGGTTTAAAATGGCAGCACTGTCAGCATGGTGTGTGAATTCTGGCTCTGACAGTGCCCCAAACTCATCCATGTCACTGCGGTGACGGACCACCTAGTGCAAGGGGTGTCACATATATATATATATATATATATATATATATATATAGGTATGTGCAGGAAATGTCGCAGCCACCATATAAATGAAAATGTTGCCTTTGATTTTCTTTTTCTGATTTTCTTTAGTCTCACACTCCTTCTTCCTTAACTGTATGAGTGTTTATGAACACTCATATTATCTTTTTTGTTTTTATACCTGTATGATTAATTTTTTTGTTTATCAATAATGTTTTTATTTCTACTTTACTGTAAGTGTCTGTTCATCTGTTTGATTCAGCAGACTATCACTGGCAACACTGGCTGCAAGACTGGAATATACTAAAGATACAGTCCCAAAGTAACACACACACACACACACACACACACACACACACACACACACACATTTAAACCTAGGGGTAATTAAGCACTGCCAGTTCCCCTTATTGCATTTTGTTATAAGGTGGGGGGAAACTAGAGAAGATGGAGGAAAGCCACATGAACATACGCAGAACATATTAAAATGAACTATTTTGTCTTACTGTGTTTGCACACAGAAAGAATGTGACCAGTGAACACACTTGCCCAGAGCAGGGGGCAGCCCCAAACCACAGCGCCCGGGGAGCAGTTGGGGGAGTTAGGTGCCTTGCTCAAGGGCACCTCAGTCGTGTCTTGCCCTGGGTGGGGATCGAACCTGCGACCTTCCAGTCACAAGACCGGTTCCCTAACCACTAGGAGTGCCCCCCTCGAGTTTGAACATAAACTCGAGTTTAGGTTCAAACAGGGGAATCTCTGTAGCTGTGAGGCTGCAACATTACCCACTGCACTATTTAATTATCCTCATATGCCTGAATTCTCTCTTCTGTTTTTGAGGATGCTTTAGAAATACATTATTTGAGTATATTTGTCTTTTTTTTGTACATATAAACATGTTCTCAGTCCAGTTTAAATGACCACTGCAAAAATTACTACGAGATCTCGTGATAATTAGAAAAGCATTTACAGCAGTGCTTTAGTGATTTTCTAATATTTTCTGTTCTACACGTGTGTGTGTGTCTGTGTGTGTGAGAGACTATGAGGGGCAGATGTGATGAATAAAACCAGCGATGCTGCCTGCAAGATGCAAATGAATGAATGAGTGAATCTTATTTATTGTAGTCCTTGGAATATTCCTCGCTATCTCGCGCAGGATTAATAATGCAACAGACTCCAACAGCTTCAATAATAGAAGGCAATCAGTGGAGCGGAGGACACACAGGAGCATGTCAAATGGTGCGCATATTTCAGCGCTTCTCCGGACTACACCAGCACCACACAGCGCCGCTGGTCTCTTTCAATTAAGTAAGTGTAAAAAAGGACAATTTGGCCCGCCAGCTGTGTAGCATATTAATATGACACAGGAAAAAAAATCAGATGAGTCCATATTTATCTTAGGATTTAAACAAACAAACGATATAACACTGTGACATGAGGTGAATAAATGATTTAGTTATTCTACAGATACAAGGTGGTATGTGAGGAGCTGGTTTAAAACTACTGACTAGAACAACAGTCACTGCCTGGACAAACCTAAACATACCTGAACTTATGATGTATGCTGTTGCTCTAGAAAAGTCTCTGCCTTGCATGAAGTTTGTTTCTGTCAGCAGTTTCTATGTTGATGTCTGTGCTCTGAGAAGATGTCTGACAAATTGCAACGCCTGTCTAGTGTGTAATTTTAAGAGCAGAATGAGGAGATCTGCATGTAACGTCACACATGGATGCACTAAGCCTTCAAGAGAAGACTCGCCTAACAATCTCATGTGTTATATTTAATTGGGCAGCTTGCCCCTTTCTGAACATCGGCTTGTCAAAACGGAGTCAAAACCTCAGATGGACGAAGCTCTTTTACACACTCGGCACGTGTTTCTGCTTTATAACGCACCGAAATGCAAAATGCAGCCCATCAGTGTACGACAGGAACATGTACACTCTCTATATGAACCATTTTTTACAATGTTTGTGAACTTTTAATGCACGTGTTCTGCTCTAATAGCTTAATATCCTCTCTCTAACTCTCTCTCCCTGTGTATGTGTGTGTGTGTGTGTGTGTGTGTGTGTGTGTGTGTGTGTGCATGTGTATTTTTTATTTTGTGTGTGTGTGTGTGTGTGTGTGTGTGTGTGTGTGTGTGTACAGAGAACAGAAAGGGAATGTTGCAGCATCAGCAGATTTGAGACGGTGGGCATTAAAGCTCTCCTGCTTTTCTATGGTATGATGAGGACGATGCTCAGAACTCACACTGCTGCATACTGCTCTTCAATCCTTCACTTCAAGGTTAAAAATATCAGCTGACTCAATACATCTACTCACTCATTTCCGTTAATTTATCTAATTACAGTTTAAACTAGATTTACACATACAGAGCTCAAAGAGACAGAGGGATGGAATAAATAAAGAAAGACTGGAGCTATAGGAAGAAATAAACACTGCAAGACTAGCAGGGAAAAAAAAGTAAGAAGGAAGGAAGGAAGGAGGGAAAGAAAGAAAGAAAGAAAGAAAGAAAGAAAGAAAGAAAGAAAGAAAGAAAGAAAGAAAGAAAGAAAGAAAGAAAGATTTGAGGAAAGTGAGAGGACTAAAGAAAGAAAAAGAAAGAAAATACCTAAAAGAAGAAGAAAAGAGGGATCAGTAAAAAGAGAAAGACAGAAAAATATGAAAAACAGATGGAGAGAGGTTGATGTGCATGAAAGGGGAAAAAGGAGTAAAAGAGTGAATAAAAAAGGGAAAAATAGAGAAGAAAAATGTGAAAGTGAAGAAGGAGAAAATGAGAGATGAAGGAGTTAGAGCAGAAGAAGAAAAAGAAGAAGAAGAAGAAGGAAAAGAAAAAGAGGAGATATCCCAGTGGAATGAGTGAGCAGGCTGCATCTGAAATGGCATATTCAAATACTAGTTAGTATGCATATTTAGTATGTGACACGATGTAGTGCGTCCAAATATCTAGTAGGTATCAGGTAGTATGCGAAAGGTTCCCGGATGTCCTACTAGGTTGGGAGAGATTTGCTAGTATGCTCCCCCGGCACACTATCCGAGCCTGACATATCCCATAATTTACTGCGAGCGAACCGCGAGCCCATTTTATCTGTAAACGAGATGAAGAGAGTTTATGAGATTATCCATGTAGGCTGAGCTGAGGTTCAATTAACATTGAAACTATAAATAATTGTGTGGGGCTCAAGTGGTGTGACGTCTTGGGTCAAAGGTTGTTAAGCAGTATGCAGTATTCGCTCCAAGCTAGTAGGTAGTATTCAAGTTTGCCATTTCGGATGCAGCCTGGGTTTGAGATGTAGACATTATGACCTCCTGCATGTTCGGTCTGTGAGGATGGAGAAGTGGAGAACTCTGCATGGCTGTGTGTGGTTTCTGTTTCTACACTCAGCTCATTACAGCGTGTGGATAATTACATGAGCTGATGAACTGAGTGAGCTGTGTGTGTGTGTGTGTGTGCTCACAGCAGGGAAAAAAAAAAGAACCTCTGTCTCTCTGCTCAGACCTGCACAGTGCAAGTCCCAGCCTTCACCCTGTCCCCATAAGAGAGGAAATGAAGCACAGTTGCTCACCCAGAGGCTGATGAAACTCACCCGACACCGGGGTCATAGGGGTGGCAGGGAGGCTGTTGATGTTCAGTGCCCCCATCTGGTGGATCTGCGTGGCTGGGAATGCCACGCTGGGGGTCAGGTAGCCACCGTGACTCGCAGCCATGAGGGCTGCCTGCTGCTGCATCAGCTGTCCAGGAAGAGGAAGAGAAAGAGGAGAGAGGTTAGGAGAAGGAAGTGGGCTATAGCGAAGAGTGATGGATGGCTAATACATGCTAGGGTGGAGGAGAAAGTGGAGCGGAAAAAAGGAGTGAAAAATGTGTCAACCAATGTTTAGAGAAAGAGAAGCGTCCATCTTCTCAGTACAGCAGCTGCCACACACATCCAGAAACATTTCAGGAGCTGTTCTTCTCCCTCTTTCTAATAGAAGACCTGACTTCCATAGTCCTAGAGTTCACAGCTAAAGATTTGGTGTGTGTACGTGTATAAACTGTAATGGTTTCTTTATGCTGCTGTGTGAATCTCTCTCTTTCCCTCTTTCTCTCTCTCTCTCTCATCATTTGCTGCCAAGAACAGCAACTGAAGCATCTTGTACCTCGTCAAATATCCATAATTTCCTCATCATCAGTGGAGCTTCATTAAGAATGTATAGCACTGCCATTACCAGTATTGCTGCATCTATAGCAAAAATGCTTCCAGAATGAGTTTTGTCTGTATAGAAAACATATAACTGTGTGTGTGGATGGGGTGGGGTAGAAGAGAGAGAGAGAGAGAGAGAGAGAGAGAGAGAGAGAGAGAGAGAGAGAGAGAACAAATTTCTATATCCTGTTATTAGTTTAACACATTATTGGGAAATAACAGAATGAATCAGATAGGCATGTTCACCCCAGTGCTTGTTGTAATACTGTGAGGTGCTCCATGTGCTAAATGTTCCATCTGCACCCAGTCCACGGACAAGCAAACAGCCGATTATTATTTTCCCACAATGCCCCTGAGAGGTAGCCTGAAAGTGACCATCCTGCACCTCATGCTTCACTGACACCATCTATTAACTCCACCTGTCGTTTCCTTAATTCCATCAATATGACTAGTGAGGATCATCCATTTCTGAAAGAGCAAGATGGAGTGAGCTTTTACAAGGCTAAATACAAGATTACAAACAGAGAGAGAAGGAAAGAAAGAAAGGAATGAAAGAATAAAGGAAAGAAAGAAAAAGTAATGATCGAGAGAATGCGACAGAGGAAACAAGGGAAGAAACATTCAGCAATTAAAGAGTTAAAGGATAAATATAAAGAAAAACTATAAAGAAAAAAGCACTTATTTGACAGTGAAAGAAATTTTAAAAGTAACTAAAAGTAAAAGAAAGAAAGTGGGGCAATGCGAAAGATGTAAAACAAAAAGAAATGCAGTAGGAAAGAAAGAAAGAAAGAAAGAAAGAAAGAAAGAAAGAAAGAAAGAAAGAAAGATGCAGATAAAAACGGAATATGATAAACAGAAAATGAGAGCTAGAGAATATGAGAGACAGGAAAAATTAAGAAAAAAGAAAAAGAAATGGAAAGGCTTAGGAAAAAGTGAAAAGAAATGAACATGAGAAGGGAAAAAAGTAGGAAAGGAAGGAAGGTAAGAATCAAACAATCAGGGAAAGAGAAAGAAAAACTGCTAAAAAGAGAGAAAGTAGAAAAGGAGAAGAAAAAAGAGTTTCTAAACGTTACTGTTAAATGAGTATCTAATACGGAGTGTGACTATGTAAAAGAGGAAGAGAGGAAACTGACTGGAGTCTTTACACACTCTAGTTAAACTGGAGGATTAATGATGTAATAGAGGTCATGCTGGTGCGAGTCCTCCACTGACACACTGACGTATTTAATAAGTTTACATTAGTACTAGGAAAAGAAAGTTTTCTCTTTGCTCTCTATTAGTTCTGTCGGTGTGGCAGCGTGACAGTAATCAGGATCTATTGTAAGCATCTCCTGGTCCAGGCCTGAGCTGTGAATGAGACTTGCAGAGTTAAGCTGACTGAAACTATCTGCCTGCCAGTGTGCTAATGCTCTTTAAACACACAGAGCGACAGGCTGCGGACAGCACAGAAAAAAAGGAGCTGAAGCCTTCCGTATTCAGATTTCTCAGCATGCACAGCTTGGCTAATATCCCTTTTCATGCCGACGTCCAGATTGCTTTAGATAACAATGTGGCGTTCTGTTCTGCTCTTCAGGAATTATAACACAGCAAATTGGAGGCTGGAGCATGTAATTATGTCGGGGGGAAGTGAGCAACATCGATTCGTTCTTGGGTGAGGAAAAGGAAGCAAGAGGAAGAGGGAGGGGGGAGAAAACAAAAGTCCATCGACTGGCTGCTCTGACAAGAGTATTCAAAATCTCCCGAGCAATTTCTTTGCTTTCACTCCTTAAATTCGCAAACAGTTCCCAGGGTTTGAGCAGAGATAGCGGACGCCTGCTTCCAGGGAATCAACCGAGGCATCATCATTAGGGTCGTAACCCTTCCCAGAATGCTGCAGCCAGAAGAAGATGCTTCAGTGACAGCACACTTTATCATCTAGGCATCAGGTTTTTTTATTGCTGGCTGATGGCATTGGATGGCATTAGGTAATCACCTCTTTATCACACACCAATTATCCGTGCAGCTGTGCTCTGAGGCTGCTCCACCTCCACCTGAATTACGCACACAGTCCACACCAGAGATGCAGAGAAAAATAGACTACGCTTATTAAAGTCCCTCACTGAAGAGATGTGGGGCAGAAGAGCTGAATGTTATCCAGCTCACATTGTATCATCAGGACATTTCGTCTTTTTTTCACATATACTTCCAGAGCAGTGCAGCAGTGAATATATACTGACAAGAAGCTGAGACTTAAATATAATAACTTTCTGTTTCCTTTCATTTGTGCTCCCTATGTATATATAGATTAAAACTGGAAAAACATCACCTTGTCTTTTTCTCATTTTCAACTGTGTATTTATATAGCGCTTTTAACAGTGGACATTGTCCCAAAGCAGCTTTACAGAAATATAGAAACCCAGATTTTACATTTATATAATTTTTTCTCTGATGAACAAGCTAAAGGGGCAACACACTGGAGTCACAGGTATTGTCTGTGCTACACAGCTCCGGGAATCTTAAGTTCTAGGTCCAATCTTCTCCCTGACTCTGTCTGTAAGGAGTTTGGTGTGTTCTCCCCGTGTCCACATGGGTCTTCCGAGGGTGCTCCAGGTTCCTACCACCTCCCGAAATACACATGTGCTAAATTGCCCTAGGTGTGAGTGTATGTGGGTGTGGTACCCTGCAATTGATGGGAACCCTGTCTGTTGGGTATTCCTGCCTTGTGCCCTATTAATTCCAGACAAAAGCAGATAAGAGAATGGCTGACTTATTGACTGAACAAGCTGGAGTCGATGGTGGCAAGGAAAAAGTTCCATGAGATGACAAGAGGAAGAAAAACTTTTGGGGGGAACCAAATTTAAAAGAGAACCCATCCTCATTTGAGTGACATGGATTATGTTATTATAAATAATCCCTTCTATAAGTGTGTGCCATATAGAGAAATGTGCAATTGTACAGTCAGGTGTAGTTTTATCATAAAGTCTGATTTTAAATTAAATTATGTACAGTTTTGTGTTGCATACTTCCAGCAGTGCAGCCTCCAGACATACACTGACAAAAGGCTGAGACTTAAAGTAAAAGGTAAAAGGTAGGACCAGTTTAGGTAGGACTTTAAGCAATAAATAATTCGGAGCTAAGAAACAAACAGTGACTGATGATTTAAAGTGCTCAACAGGGGGCGTTGTTAAGCAGTATTATTAGAGTCCGTCCTGTCCGCCCTGCCATTCCCACCACACCCCCTCCAGAAATGCCAAAACAAACACTCCCCTTATTTATCCCTGGCCTGAGTGCTTTCAAGTAATTTGCGTGTCATATGAATCTAATGCATCGTCTCTTTAAAATGCCGTCAAATAAAGAAAGCATCTTTCATCCCCCCTGCCACATCTCACAACCCTGCCTTTATTCACATCCTCCTCCAAAAAAAAAAAAAAAATAGAGTAGCAGCTGCTTATGGAAATACACAAGCTCAAACATGAAAAGAAAAGCTTTTAAAAGATATCTAGCGGGGTGCCTGAAAGCAAATTAATGTTTTTTTCTCTTGTCATATATTTGTGGCATTTGAAGGAAAAAAAAGAGGATCTGTTTGGTATGTGGAGCATCTATGTGATGATAAGCTGATTGCCTGGTGAAGAAATAAGCTGCACCTTTCGGAAAGGAAAAAGATCTGTCTTTTGGCATCGTATTGTCAGGGCTGTTGCCCGTTGCCCCCAAATTTGTTTTCGCAGCCCTCCCTTTTCAGCTTTGACTAAAATCCAATTTGCTGGCTGTCAGCTCTGCCCACTAATCCCCTCCACAGCTGTGTTTGTGAAGGAGCTTCCTAATTTGTGTATTCTCAGTGTACATTTGGAACATTTCTGAACATAGCTGTACATATATGCTTAGAAACGAGCTGCTATATGTATATTAAAGCTGCAATTAGAAGGTTAAACTACTTCAATAGGATGGACAGGGAACATAGCTGATAATCTTGTTATCAAGCAAGAACCAAATAGCTGCTTAATTTTTTTTTTACATTTTAGATACATCAGAGCACTTGTTGAAAATGGTGATGCAGGCTCAGGTTACCCTACACCTTCAGATATAAAGATACTAACACCTAAATCCTTTTTCTAATAGTGGTCCCTTTTACCTGGAAACATGAACATACAGTGAACATAGTGTACTGATATAAATTAGGTACGGTACATATTTTGAGCATTTTTACAGCTTAAAGGTTTACCAAATGTACCTTCTCACAGTGGGCATAGGTTCATTCAAACTACAGGTAGGGGGCAAGTGAAAGAAAAACCCAGTTACGATTTAACTCCATTGCACAGTAGGCAGAAGAGTAACTTACTCACTTGTCCGCTTAGATTGAAGTGTCACTACAAATCAATGCATGTTCTTCTGACTGATCACGTTTATCCTATAATAAAATAGGACGATGCCACTGTTCAGGATGCCATTAATAGGGCATGAAAATAAAAACTCACTCATCAGATCTCAAACCAGTTAGACAGCTATAAGTGGTGTTTCCATTTCCAGAAACTTGCTGAATCTATGTTACAGTGAAGCTGTTCTGGTGGACTTAGCCCAACACCTTACTACTTTACCTTTAATTTGTCCCCCATCTGTATAAAGCTTAAAACAGAAAAAAAACATTGTCCTGTCCAGAACTGTCCTAGTTTGTTGAGTCTGTACCAACTGTAGTCTCAGATTTCTGTTCTTGGCTGTGACAGGACTGGAATCAGACGAATTCTTTTGGCTATTATAGTCCATCAACCTCAAGGTCTGACTCTACTTTTCCTCTCATCATGCTTGTAAACAGTAGTGATTTGTGACACTATAGCCGTCCTGTCAGCTCAAATCACTCTCCTCTGAGCTCTCTCATGGACAAGGCTTGTTTTGTTTTTTTCGGTAGATTTTTTTTTTTACACCATTTTATGTAAACACTAGAGATAATCCTAAAAGATTAGCCATTTTCAAACATTCCTGAACCAGCCCACGAGATGCTCAAAATCAATGTGATCCAAATCTTGATGTCTGATGTGAACATTACCCGCATGTTTTAATGCATTGTGCTGCTCCTACATGGGTGGATAAATGAAAGATTGCAGAAATAATGTTGTACAGGTGTTCCTAATAAATTGGCTGTTGAATATGCAAACTAAAGGTACAAGAGCTGTACCCTTGGACGACACCCTGATGAGAAAAAGGACAGATTGGTACCTTTATTAGTGAAGGTGAGGCAAGATATTTTTATATGGTTATTTACAAAGTAGTGACCCTGATTCATATTCCTCCGTCCGTCTAGCATGAAGTGTATGTAATGTCATGTGACTCTGTGTGCCGAGTGTGTGGGCAGCGGTTCTGTCTGGAATGTTGAGGCATGGAGACAGTGTCAGAGCTGGATAGTTGCACACTACTGCACACATCTCTGACACACCAGATAAAACTCACAGCCTACCTGTAGGAGCCACACTGGCCTGCCTGCCTGCCCTCTTGTACATTTACATTTCCACACACTTTTCACGGACACCCTGCATTTCATGAATCATAATGAGTGTGGTTTTATTCCATTTTTACTACACGGCCGGGTAATTACTGTAGGACTGTCTGCTAGTGTACCTCTCACATGGCCTCCCACAAATCTGTGATATGAAAATGAGTGTGATGGATACATCCGCAGAGACTATGCCGATTCTCCAGTTAATTCACTTCCTGTGCTAATAAAAATGCAAATTAATGTCTACACACCTACTCCAAGTATCGAATTCATATACGGTTAAAGTAAAGTTCTGACAGGCATGAAACTGAGCCTCAACATCCCAATTTCCTTTCTGCTTCTTACATCAGAAGGATCTTAGCATGCAGGCTAAAAATACATGGAGGTTTTTTTCGGTGGAATATTCCACATCATTTCTGTCGTCTGGTAGGAAAAGGTATGATAAGAGAGAACGTGTAGGCAGAAAGACGCTGTAGAAAGAAGAAAAGAAAACTGAGGAGGAAATAATTAAGTGTGACTAAGAAGATCTAGAGAATTAAAGGAGATGGAGAAGCAGGTGTGATGCAGAAGACAAAATGGGAGAAGAAGAAAAAGGAAGAGGACATGGAGCGGTACGGAGGTGCTGGAATTAAGAACATGAGGAGATGTTTGAGCAGGAGAAGATTGAGAAGCTTAAAAAACAGGAACGGGGCTTGAAAGAGCAGCAGCAATATGGAGGTTCAGGCACAAAGATCATGAGAAGCAGAAGAAGAAGACAATGAGGTGTGAAAGCAATAAGGAAGTGCTGAGATAAGTAGGAGAAGTACAAGAAATGGAGCAGGAGGAGACTGAAGTAAGAAAGAGGAGATGTATTTTTAGCGATATGGTGCTTGAGAGGGAGATTTAGGATCAAAAAAGGTTGAGGAAGAGATTTGGCAGGAAGTAGAGGGGCAAGAGGAGAATGAATAGACTGGGGGGGGCAGGAGAAAGAGTGGATGGAGGAGTAGAAGTTGATGATGGAGCAGGAGGGTAAGGAGAAGGTTAAGTAGTGAG
Organism: Duopalatinus emarginatus; assembly: GCA_028565595.1. Classification (NCBI taxonomy): domain Eukaryota; kingdom Metazoa; phylum Chordata; class Actinopteri; order Siluriformes; family Pimelodidae; genus Duopalatinus; species Duopalatinus emarginatus. Next base: position 14,906,739 of record JAOVVF010000004.1, read on the forward strand.
TGATTGATGAGAAGGAACAAGAGACACAGGAGCAGCAGAATGAGTGGGAGGAGGGCGATGAGGAGGGCGACACATGGACTCTACTCAGCAGGGACACAGGAACTCACCGCATGTGCGTAGCTGCTGTAGGTGCTGAAGGGCAACGCGATGGCTGGGTTAAAGATGCCGAATTGGCCCACCATCTGCTGCATGCGCCGGATGGTGCGCTCCTTGTCTGTATCAGCAAACTTGACCACCAGACTGGATGAGGCACCCTGGAAAGGGACACAAATGGGGAGGATTATTGATTGCATTCTGTGTTAAGTGTCTATCCAGTAAAGTAGTTCCCAGTGCCAATTGGTTAGTGTTGAAATCTTCCTAGTAGAAATGTGAATAAATATAAATACATTATTTAGATGTACAGATAAATTATAAACAGTGTACAAAAAAAAAATCTTTCTGTACAGGCCACACCTACTTTGGGGTTAAAGCCTAATACAGGTACAGATTTAAAAAAATTAAGTGCTAAACAGATAAAAATATAGAAACTGGCATTATCTTGCAACTATACTTCCAAGCTTTGGTTGTAGTACATGTAGGGAGCTGAAGATATTGATTATAAATTAATTATAATTATAAATGATTTTATATAAGCGAAAAGAGAAAAAGCTAAAAGACTTTTGTCATTTAATAACAAGGAAAAATCCTTCCTGCAGGATTCAACCACAAACTATGAACCTTGTAACCTTGTTGCATTAGGCTGATTGACTCCTTGGACCTTTTGACCATTTTGCACAACATTTTACATCCTCGTTCGATAAAGCTTAACACTGCTTACCTAAAGTCTGACATAACCACTCATGGCCATGATCCCGTTTTGACCTTGCAGAGCTTTCAGCTAAGCCTGTCTTTTTTTTTCTTTTTTTTTTACTGAAGTCCATGATCTAAAGTACAACATCAGATGAGTTTCAATTGTTTTAGCGATTTGTTTGGACCTTCATTTAGTCAGCTTATCAATATCAATAAACAAATTTATACAACCCCAGAGATGGGCAAGCTAGATATATAGTACATATATATCAATCAGCCATGACATTAAAACCAGCTGCCTAAGAGTTGGCAGAACAGCTCTGAACTGTCAAGACCTCTGAAGGTGGGCTGTGGTATCTGGAAGCAAGACGTTAGCAACAGATTCCTCTGTGGATCTTCTGTGAGATTGGGCCAGAATGATTAGACTTCTCCCCCAGTAAGCCTCAGGTGTTGGACTACTTTTGGTAGGTATTAACGACCGCATACCAGGAACACCCCACAAGACCTGTTGGAAATGTTTGGATATGTTCTGACCCACTTGTCTAGACATCCCAATCTGATCAGATAATTTGATCTGAGTTTATTTTTGTTACTTTTAAGAGTCTTCATAGGCAATACAAGGGATCAAAGCACTGAACTTCACTGTGCCTTTAATCTAAGACCATTCTGCACATGTTATTTTACAAATTAAATATATTAATAAACTGTCGAAATAAAAGCATTTTCTTTTTTTAAATGTAAATTAAATTAAATGTAAATTATACAACATGCTGCTGGCTTCTCAATAATGGATTAAATGGTTAAATTTATGTTGTTTGTTTATACAGAATGATTTTGTTAAATCTCACATTTTAATACAGTATAGACATATTTTTTTATATTATTATATTCGTATATTTTATATTATTTTCCAGCTTGAGATATTGTTTTATTGGCATTTATTATCTTTTAATAGAATGTTTTAAAGTAAGTTTAGAAGTTTATTACTTAAATTAATTATATTTACACTGAAGTGACAGAAAAACTTCAGATTGGTGGTGGCTCCATAATAGTAGAGGGTTTGTTTAGCTAGCATTCCATGGGACCCCTGGTACATCCACAAACGCCTCTGACAGACGAACACTATGTGTGCCTTCTTTCTGATGGGTTTCACCAGTTCATGTCCTGCATTTATTCTAATGAGTTTAGCCTCTGAATGAAGTATAGTGTTGATTGCCTACAGTATATTTCCACAAGCTTGTGGAGTCCATGCCCCATGAGGGGCCTAGCAAATATAAGACTGTCGTACCAGTTTTTCTACAAAATACACTGTAACATATTCAAGATTTTTTTCACTTGGTAAGATTTCTTCATTTTATTTATTTACTATAACTTTCAGTAATAATTTATACACAGAGACCATAGTGGACACCACCTAATCTAAGGATAATAATAAACAGATTAAAAGCTGCTGGTATTCAACAAAGATAGGCTGATGCTTTCTATAATTAGACATTTACTTTACATGTATGGAGGGAATTGTCCAAGGAGTGTTTGCTGAATGAAATGAATTTGTGTCTGTACCTGTTCAGAATGAAGAAGCTGAACTGTTGCAGCAGTCTGACAGGACTGAAAGATATAATCTGAGACTCTTACTAAGATTGCTCTGAGGCTGTCAATAGCTGGTGGTAGTGGGAAAGCTGGACTTTTATACGACTCTCACCCTTTATTAGCCATGTGCACAAACCATGTGTACAACAACATCCAAACCCAATCATTGCCTATCACCATGGTTTAGGGCTGGTAATAGGGTATAATCCTGCTTCTCACACTGATTGGTTGGGGGGATGGTTTCCTTTCCTTTATCCCAGAGGAAACTAAAAGCAGAGGCTGAGAACACATCAATCACATCTCATTTTCCGGTTCGATGCCTTTGTATTGTATATGTGTGAGCTTTTCAGGGTTCAACAGAAATAATGGGAAAAGAAATACAGTCCACTCTGTTTTTTCCTGTTTGAACTGATAGAGGGTTTTTTTTTGAAAATCGGGGGAAGAAAGCACAGTTCGTGGCATTGCATCTAACGATTGGAGCAGAAGGTAGAGATCTCTTCTGTCCATGTATAAAAAGACAAAAGCCAGGCTTATCCTTGCCTGAGTCGATAGTTATTTGCTTCAAACAGCCATAGTTCCTTCCATCTCCAATCCTCCGCACCAGCGCAAGGCTGCACGTCAGTACAAGGACTTATCTCGTGTCACTCCAATTTTTTATCACCAAACCTGTTAAAATGATTGCTGCGTGTAACTCTAAGGGAGACTGTCACAGCGTGAGACTGGAAATATCAAAAAGTGCCTCATGCTGTTCACATTCAACCAATGAAGCATTTTAAAAGCTGGCCAGCGCCTGACTGTTGAAGTAATGAGAAATGGAGCAGGTCTATTTCTTTTCTATTACTCTCTATTCTATTAATAGACCTTTTTATTCTTCGTAGTTATATGCTAAGGTTCTTCAGTTGCTGAACTTAATCTGCAGGTATTAAATTGCCTGAAAGCTTTAACATGGTGCTGCAGTTTTAAATAGACTACCATATTTATATGCACTATATATGCAGTGTTTATTTACCAAGGATGGCAGAACAACAGGTCTGAAATGTGTCTGTACGTTTAACTGAGCGATATATCTGGGCAAAAACTCTAATCAATAATCCCCGTCTATACGGACGGTGTACAGATCATTTTTAATAATAATCGATTTGGTTGACCCTATGGTTCACTGTTGACACTATGGTTCACTATGGTTCATCTGTGCATAATTATGTGTGCAATAACTCAGAGGTGCAATAATAATTTGAACTGTGTTACTCATTATGTTCCATATTTATCATCTCAGCCACTGTTTTATTGTATTTCTAAGAATCTAGTGTAAATATTGCAAATTTGAATTTCTCTTTATTTAAATTAAAACAGTGTTTATTCTTTGTATAAAGGGGTGCAACTGTAACAAGTGCAGGGATCAATAAAGTATTTCTGATTAGCTTATGCTAATTACAATTGACAAAATTTAATTGTTTAAATTAATTCCATAACACTGAAGATATAAAGGCTGCGTGCATTGCAATGTTTCTTAGCTTATACTCACCACAACAGGATTTGCCTTAAAGAATAAAGCATACAGTATGCCAGAAGTTTTCTTTCCTGTATGTGTGGTGCCTTTCAGCAAGCCTAACAATAATATATCAGGCGTGCTGGTGTGGAGACGGAGAGACAGAGATAGAGATAGAGAGAGAAGTGGGTGAACAATGAAGTAAAACTCTCATTAAATTTTAAGGCGCTGAGTGACCGGGAGAATTCCCACTAGCCGTGGGCCTGGAGAAATGGATTCAACTGTGAGAAGAAAATGTGCAGGAAGAAATAGGAGGAAAGAGGGGCTGTGGAATCAAAAAAGAGGAGTGTGGAGGAGTGTGTGTTCACAAGGCGCCCTTGAACAAGGGCACAGTGGTCCTTTTCAAGCCCACAAGGTGTCTGCATGAATGAGGTGTAAAGAAGCTAACTAAGCTATATATCTGATATCATGCTAACGCCACAAATCTGTCTCTGTGCCTTTGCTCCGAGGCAATAAGGTCGGATTATCCTGCACTTGCTGCTTTTCTCCATAACAACACACAAGCCTATAAAACCCGCTCCAGATCGCAGGTTCGGCCTTTTAGTGTAGTTACAGTCTTTTAGAAGGATACGTCTATTCATCACCATTTTGCTTTAAGAGATATTATTGAGATTCTGAGGTTTATATATTTTTTTTATAGTAAACTTTGAAAGGACAAAAGATATTAATAGATACCTTGTGATTCTCTGTTGGACATTTATACACTGATTGTTAAGCATTAAATTTAAAAGAAATGAAAATGTGAGATATCTAAAACTTCTCCTGTTACTTGTCCTACTCGGATAACTACGTGTTTGAAATAACTTCACATGGTAACACGAAACATGGGTGAAAGTCGACCTGCCAAATGCAGCCTCTGTGATCAATCAGGACATTTACGACTGAAAAATCCCAATTCTCCATGCTGGTGTCATTGTATTTAGTTCTGCTTGAGTGGTGAGTATCAGACAGCACGGTGTCAGTCAAGCGTTCTTATTAAAATATGTGCGGCAGGCTGGGAAAAATCCCAGTTTAACAAACGCAGTGGGGAAACAAAAACAGTCAGTCTGCTTTGAAACCTTGGGCACTAAGTGTTTTTACACAGTCAATGTCACACCTTATTATGTTACTGGACAGTTACATGCTGTAACAGAAAAGGTGAAGAAGAAGAAGAAGCAGGATCAGTTTTACGTTTTACAGTTTTTTATGTTTAAAAAATAGTTAGAATAGCATGAAATGTAGCCAACAAAGATAATTGAATTAATCAGAAATAATTTTTCCACTGATTTGATATGACAAATTTTATGTTTACCTGTCATTGTAAAATTCTGTACAATTTACTATCATTTTTTCCATAAGTAGATTAGGTTATACAACTATATTATAACATATTAGACATATTACACTGTATGTTAGCACGGCATTTGTTGGGCAAGTATATGCAAAATTCACAAATTTCATGCAGCATCCTTAATGTTACATTTGCTGTCATTCACTGTGAATCACCACATCTTAGCAATGTGATCGAAAAAGTTTTCTTGACAAAAAACCCCACATTATATTTTTATGTTGGATGCGTTTTTCTCTCAAAATTGGGCTTCATATAGCTGCACAGTCACAAAGAAATACTGCCTTACCCAGCGGCATTGTGCCTCGGGGCATGAGCATGAATTCCTCTGCGCGCAGCAGATCTTAATACCAGATAGCTCCTGCAGTTTAATTTTTTTCCCCCTATATTTGTTGAGATAGGGCTGATCCCTAATGTACACACACGGCTGGAAATGAGAGGTCAGAGTTTGCACGACCCTAAACTTCTCTGAGTGTAATTCCGTCCCAGGACATGCATCGTACAACTGCCTTCCTGAAGCCTGGCAATTTGCTCTACAGCATGAGGGTGTAAATTTTTAATTGTGCCACGTCCAAAGCATGAGATGAGGAGTGAAGGAGAAACGGAGGGGACGTGGTGCGTGCCTGGAATGAAGAGCGTGTTATGACCAGACATCTGATCTGACCTGTCATTACCGTGGGACGCGCACACACACACACACACACACACACACACACACACACACACACACACATACATATATATATATATATATACACAAGCCAGGCACACCTGCACAACATATTCAGCTTTACGGTCTTGCATTCTCACTAATGCATTCACCTACAGTTACATCTAGGCCTAAAAGAATCAAATGAATTCAGCAAGAGCTTCCTGAGATGGGAAATCAGATTAATGTGCATGGTCTGACCTATACTGATATGACAGTGAAAGAGACTGAGACTGAGTGAAGGAGAACGAGAAAGACAGAGAAAGTGAGAGCATGCATGTGTTCATGAATATAATGCTTAGACAGAGGAGCTGTAGTGTGCTTTGGCACAGGGATGGGATCCCAGTGAGGGATGGATGCTGCCTTTGTGAGCTACAGTGTTTGCATTCAAAATGCTTACACCTCAAGGCCACTGGATCTCAAAGCAGATCAAGTTATGAATTAAAAAAAAACTTCCACCCGAGTCTGGACTAGAGCTGTGTCTATGGGTGATGGATGGACACTGACCCTTCATGGTTCATAATTAGTGGCCTTCAGATTCAGTGTTAAATATGAGTACAACAGTGTTCATGTTTGTTTTATATGTTGAGTAACATGAAGAAAGGAAACACTGGATTGCATGTGATGTACAATTAGTCTGAGGAATCATCTGAGCCAAGCATTTGTTGATTTATTGCATCATTCCTAATTTCTACAGATTTCAGAAAATTTTGGTCCATGCTGTTGTTTTGGTGTTTGTTGCTGTTACTAAATGTTCACAGGCTGCAACACGATCCAACAGGGTTCAACATAAAAAAACAAGAACTCTCCAAAGAACTCCAAAGCCTTGGAAAATGTTCTTCACTAGCGAACCTCTATATCAAACCCACAGTCATATTTCATGTATTAGGTTTAATTCTTATTTTTGTACTGTGCTGGTTTTTAAAATGTTCAAACCCCCTCTCCACCATTCCATATGTTCAACATACTGGAAGCCAGGAGGCCCAGGGTGCGTGACCTTTGACATGCAGCTGGAAGCGAGCTGACATTTCTCCCATGATGCCTTATGAAGAAGCAAACTGCTTGGACTAACCCTCCCTCTCCCCGAAACTGAGGAGCAGACAGGGTCATCCGCCTAACCTCCATACCTCGGTGTGCCTGATTTTATGACATATTTACCTGAAGAGAATGCTATATGCATGTTCAATTCGTCGTCTTTATGCCTGCAGGTTCCTCTGTCTCTTTCTCTCTCCAGCCTTCTTTTTCTGCTCCCCACGCTTATACAGAGATGAATAATTCACTAGCCGATTTGGTGAAAGGTGAGGTAAACAAGTCTATTGCCTAATATCCCAGGAGGGTGGAGAAAGGGGAGCTGTGAGGGGAGGGTGTGTTGTGTGAAACCGAAATATATATACACACATATATATGTACACACATAAATACGTACAGTCAGGACCATACGTATTTGACGGTAAAATAATAATGTATTTGAACTGATGCAGTCAAGACTTTCAGCTTTCACTTCACGGGTTTGACAAAAATAATGGATTCACTGTTTAGGAATAAGAGCAATTTTTACTTTCTCTCCACTGAAAAGTAAGTGGACAAACTAACAATTATAAATATTGGGTGCAAATACTTTGTAGTCAACGTCTGCATGACATCTGGAGCCCATGGACATCATAAAATGCTAAGTTTCTTCCTATGAGATGCCTGTTTATTTGTTTTTTACCCCAGTAATGGCCTCCTTCAGCTGTATTGACACCTATCTGGACCGCATAGTGAGATCCCATAACCTACTACTAAAGGAAAATTCAACACTTGGATTCAACCACAGACCTCTCATCTCCTTAGTTTGTCATGAAATAATGAGGAAACAGGTCACACCTGATCATAACACTGCTATCACTCAATTGTCTGATTACTTTTGAGCCTGTAAAAAAGGAAAGACTATGTAAAAATTGGCTGCAATTCCTAAATGCAAAATTTATGCAATATTTCTGTTAAACCCTTTAAATGATAGCTGAAAACTGTAGTCTATGCTTCAATCACATCTTGATTGCTTCATTTTAGATCTATTGTGGTGGTGTGGTGCACAGAGACAAAATTACAACTGTCCTTGTCCAAATACTTATGGACCTGACTGCACATACTCTCTCTCTCTCTCTCTCTCTCTATATATATATATATATATATATATATATGCACAGTGATTTACTTTTCAGTGCCAGTAAACTGCACTTAATCTGACCTCTGTCACACCAAAACCTAAGGCTTCTCCTCCTTTTGATTTTCTCTCTCTCTCTCTTACTCTCTCCTCTCTCCTCTCTCTCTGTCCTCTATCTCCCTGTCTCTCTAGTTAATCCTTTTCAAATTCAAGTAAGCTTTAGCAGCATGTTCAACTCATTTGTCTTTTGTTCTCCCTGTCTATAAAAACATGCACCCCAATATGGCACACACTGACAGCTTCAGATTTTACTGCCAGCAGGAGTTTTATTTAAGCAAACACATAGATGCAGACGAGAGCAGGACTCCAGAGCTATTTTCGAGTCCTCAGTAATGAGTGTGAAGCAGAATAGTTTGATTGCTTCTGCCAGGTTCAGTGTCCACTCCTCCTTAATGATAAAACTTTATGAAAATGACTTGATTATAATTACTATTATTATTATTAAAGTGATTATCATTATTATTGTTTCAGTATTAAACAATTTACAAGGCCCCTTAATCACAATAATTAAAAGATAAATACAATTAGATGGATGGACGAGTGTGGGTGGATGGACAGACAGACTGACTGACAGATGGACAGACGGACGGACAGACAGACAGACAGACAGACAGACAGATAAATAGATAGCCATATATCACTATTGATTATAATATAATTCAGTGTGCAGCTCTATAATGATTCATGTTTAACAATGAATAATAAAATTATGCATTAAAAGTTTACTCCACATGTATGATTTGTTCAGAAAGGTGTTTGGTGAGATTTTGGAGGTATACTGTCATGAGATCAGAGGCTCTCGTACATTTTTCAGCTAGGGATCCCTTTAAGTACTAAATAAATTCCCTCTGTAGGTGATCCAACTGTTCAAACATTAGGCTCATTATTTATTTGCCAGTTGCACAGGGAAATGAATAATAAAACACTAAATAAATATAAAAACTTTGATAATGGAGGGTTTGTGATATTAAAAAGCACAGTTCTTTTTTTCTTTTCTTATAAATACATGCTCTGGAACTTTATATAACTGTGGTCATGTGTGGTTGCACCTGTTTGCATGAGAAGCCTTTATTTTAAACAGCAGAGATTGCAGTGTGATGGTAACAATGTCATAATATGGATGAAAGAGAATGAACTCGTTCTCACCGGCATGGTCTGACTGCCGTGCAGGGCGCTGATTGCAGACTGAGCTTCAGCATGTGTGGAGAACTTAACAAAGGCGCAGCCTGCGAGCAGAGAGAGAACGAGCGAATTTATTAAACATTGTGAAGAGAAGCGCATCGGAACATTAGATGGAGGTGCAGGAGCTGGTGGAGCACAGCAGGCTGGTCCTCTGCAGGCTGTCTGTGCTCCAGGCTCAGTGCTCCAGACTGCACTGATTAAACAGCAAAGCTAGTTAGCGCCACATGCGCTTCTTCGCATACTAAACACAAACACAGAACAACCGATATCATTTCATCATTAGTTCACACATCAATCAAAAAGAGCTCCATGTTCCACTTCCTGAGGCAGGTAAAAAAAAAAAAAAAAAAAAAAAACAGCATCATGTTAAAGTGCCTGAATGATTGTGATTATTCGTTTACTTTCTTTGGAAACTCAGGAATCTTTAATACGCATACTCGTCTTTGGAGAAATCAGAATTGTTTTGACAGTCATCTTCTTCCTCTCATCCATAAAACTGCAGATTCACACAGCTACTCCCTTAGCTGCAGAAATAATCTCACAGCAATTTTCATAAGAACTAGCAGGGGAAAACTACAACTCCCACAGTGCTTTGCTAAATGTCAGGCTATATTAGTGTCTATCAGTGTCCTCAAAGCCTCAGTGGGCAATAAATGGAGTCTGAAAAAAAAAGGACGAAAAAATAAAATAAACAGGCTCAGATATGCTCTTATGTCTCCCTTACGGCTATTACATGTCCCTCATGAAGCTTTCTTTCGTATAACAACCCATTTCAAAGCCAAATAAGATTTCCTGGCAGATTCTCCACACAGCTATCTTTATGCATTAGCACAAATGGGCCTACCTTTACTGTTCCCATCAGGACCTCTTAGCACAGTGCACTCCTCAATGACTCCATAGGGCTCGAACAGGCGATAGACATCCTCCTCCGTCTGTTGTTTGTTCAACATCCCCACAAACAGCTTCCTGTCTTCTGAAACAAAGAGCACACATGGTGTGAAACACTATTTAGTGCTTTTTTTCCCCCCACTTTACCCCTTATTCAGCAGCCCAGACTGGACAGCACTCGGTTTTCTGGACCGTGACCATGGAGTGAACACAGGGACTGCTTTGGTCTGGCACATTTAGCTTGTAGAGTGGAATCTTACCAGCCATTGTTCTCCGAGCCAAGGCTGTTAATTTTAATTTGAGCGATAATTAAGTTCGACCCCCTACTGAAAAACGTGGCCAGGCCTGTGGGGTAGGAGTGTGAGGTAATGGTACTAAGTTAATGGCTTGAAATGAATAAATAAAAGGTATATACGGTAATGGCTAAAAATAAATAAATGATAGGAGAGAAGAGCAATTAGACCTTCATCTATCATTTCATATCCATTTTTTAACTTTGATTTATAATTTTGCTGTTGTTTTTGGTGAACGCTGAGCTAAAACTAGTACACGGTTCACCATATCATTAATATTTTCATATTACCAACATATCCAAATGACATACTACTTTCAACAAATATTCAATATGTCATTTCCTTTTCACCTGATACAGAAACATAGCTTTGCCAAACATGATAAGCATGCTAGCTACCATGATATTTACATTACACAAAAAATTCAGCCTATTTTTTCCTGCTTTCAGTCCTTCTTCCACTGCTTTGTGAATCATATATTTGGGTCACCATGAAAATGCTACAAAAAGTACAAAATATAGTGCATGACTGGATATGAATGACATGTTGTGACATGCCTGTGTAGTATTAGATATGGTATTGTTGTCACATGGTATGTAGCATGCTGCATATTGCATATTATGACAAATGTACTAGTGGTTACACAGACTAGATCAATAGTCATTGTGGTGGAAATAAATACAGTCATGTAGAAAGACCAAGCCTCTCTGAACTCCATTTCCCAGAACACACTGCGGCCTAAAAACACGACCACCGAGATTCGCTTATTTTGTAGATCATGTAGCCTGTTCCTGTTTTTGAAGATGAAAGTGAACTATTTGCCTATTGTGTTTGCATACAGAGGAATGTGACCTCCGCATTTAACCCATCCGTGCAGTGAAACACACACACCAGTGAACACTAGGGGCAGTGAACACACTGGCCCGAAGCGGGAGGCAGCCCCAAACCACAGCGCCCGGGGAGCAGTTAGGGGAGTTAGGTGCCTTGCTCAAGGGCACCTCAGTCTTGCCATGGGCAGGGATCGAACCCACAACCTTCCGGTCATGAGACTGGTTCCCTAACCACTAGGCCACGGCTGCCCAACATTGCCTAACATTTTGTAAAACTGTGGATTAAACAAAGCCTGCAGTTGCATCCAAACTAGGTTGTGGAGACTCCCATGACACCAGTAAAACAGCTAAATGCACATTGTTAGTCTGAAGGAAGCCAATTTTGTAGTCATGTGAACAACAGGCTTCTTTCATTACATTTTGCTTAAAGAGAAACATTGTATACTGTGAAATATAATTCTTGTATAGTGAATTCAAAATCAAGATGTGATCAAGACTATATTTCCAGTGCATATTAAGATAGGACACCCTAGACAGAGCATCTTTCGTTTAAAGAAAGACCACTTAGTGTTCTATAAGAGGGCTCTGTTCATGGACATGAACCTTCATGATGCATGCTCTCAGTTCCAGTAACTCAGTTAACATAGGCTGCAGGGGGATCCATAAGAGTGCATACTAACAACTGGTACCTACTTAAATATAATGTAAAAGTCAACACATTTATATTCATTTTTAACAATGAAATTGTTATAAGACTGTTAAATGTGCCAATTGTTGCATTCTTCAGTGTTGTTCATCAGCATTTAACTGCAATAACAGACTAAAAATAGAGACGTCTATTTTGGCACTTTCTGTGCATTACAGTTTGACTGGTGTAGTGCAAAACACACAGTATGCAAGTATACGATTTCAACCACAGATACTGTGTGGGGGCAACAGTGCACCAGTGAACCTCCCATCATGCCTACAAGCCCCTATGGGAGCTCTGTCCGTGAATGATCCAGCCCACACACGGACTCTTTATCCTTTGTGGCAGGATCAGAGGGTATGTTTCAAAATAGAGGTGATGCACTGTGACATCTGTCAAAGTGGATTTCGGAGCAGTTATCTACAAAATCCAGAGCCCTGAACTAGGAAAGAAAAGGCCAAGCTGGTCCTTCTGTATGCCTTTAGGAGACACAATGAGCTTAAGGTGCTCTAGCAGACGCGTCCTTCTCAAAACAATCAGGATGCAAATCTGGCCTCCAGCTCGTCTTGGATGTTAACGTATGACCCGAACGTATGAATCTCATAACATAGAATGCAACCCGGTGATGAATGTATTTCACGAGCATGGCTTTGGATGCAGCTGTCCCCTTTCGGAAATTTCACTAAGAACACGCCTTTGGCTAAATTGAAATAATATTTATGTTCGAGTGCAGCAGAAACACATATTCTCATCAGAGCGCAGTGGGAATAAGAATATGAAACAACAAAGAACCTTTAAAGTTGTCAAAACCTGGCCTTTGGGTTCAGGCAGTGAGTTTCTGCAATAAAGAATCACCATGGGATCTTCTCAGAAACTTCAATGCTCCTGACATGAAAGATAATCTGCTCTCCCCCCCCTCTCTCTCTCTCACACACACACACATACACATACATACACACACTTTCTCTCTTCAGCCTGCTACAGTAATAATAAATCAGCACATTTAGGGAGCCCCATTTGCTGTGAGGGTAAATGTTGCTAAAGCATTTAGCAGCCGACCATCATATGCTGCAAATCTGTTTAATGGGCTCTACAGAAGCAAGTAAACATCATATGACAGATCGTTTCCAGCTATGGACAATTTTAGCGAACAAAATGTAATTAAGCTAGTGTTAGACTTGGTCCCTGAACCGGCCTATCCGTTTCTTGTGCATTTTGGTGCAGATGTGGCGCATAAACCATATGACGCACCCTGCCTTACATTCCGAGCCTAAGTGTTATTGACTGCCGCTCCCAGACGTGTAACCTGAGTTTTGATGGAGTGCTTTTGTTCCCCAGCCCCAGTGCCACTGAGGTCCTCTTCATTTTCATCTTCTTTCTAATTGACTCGAGCTACATGCATTTGCATAGCTTCCTCCCTAGTGTCCTTGATGCTGGGCACAGCCCCACCAGCTGTGGTGCTGCATCCAAAAAATTACACCCATCAAGCCTCATCAACTTCACCTGCCATAGACGAGTTTTGTTTAATACCTTGCAAATGAAGCAGCACTACCATGAGGAGAGAATATCACACAGCAGGGCGTGAGGGATTTTACAGGGGAATAAAACTTTTTTTTTTTTTTTTTGGTACGTTGCAATGAATAATAAAATTTCAGAACGTATGTGAAAGCATTCAGAACATAAGTGTAGAAAATAAACAGGTATCCATGCATTATTCATTCACAGATACAAACATCTTCCAAAATAGTTTGTTCCTGTCCTTATCACATTCCAAATAAAGACATTCATTTGTTTATTCATTCAATGTATAAACGGATACCACAAAGCTGCTTATACACAAAACTGACAAAACGCAGCTCACTTTTGACTCTCATCTTGTACTGTTGTCCCAGTAGCTTATATTTGATCGCTGTAAAACCTTGTTGTTCATGCATAACTGAAATACAAGCAATCATTGTTGATTTTAAATTGTGACAAAATTTCAAGGGCAGCACTTTGTCCAGGAATCCGGCAAAGTCTCACATGCTTTTTTACCATCGATAAAGTGACTTCAGTTTAGCGTTCCAGATTACTGATGCCTCCTGGTGGTTTACCAGGTTATGTCGTCTGTCTGTCCAGTGTTGCTTCTTGTTCTTTTGTATACGGAGTGAAAATCTGCCTATATCATAAAGACTAAGGTATGTAAGTGCCAGAAGAACTGGTACACCAGTCTAATACTAAGTCCTCCACAGGGCATGGACATTCAGTGTTCTTTATGAGTGATCTCTATTCATACTTGTTTACTTTCAGCACTGATTATTCTTATTACATTAACCACA
>JAOVVF010000004.1:14943910-14954564 GCA_028565595.1 Duopalatinus emarginatus
AGAATTTAACTAAGCACTCTTGTAAGTCGCTCTGGATAAGGGCGTCTGCCAAATGCCGTAAATGTAAATGTGAATGTAAACATGGCAGATCAAGTGCGTCCGAGGTGGTGTTCATACTACACGCTCGCATACTAGAAGTTTATAGTAGATTAGCGGTTAAATAGTACATACTCGCTCCAAACTATTAGGTACTATTCAAGTATGCCATTTCAGACGCAGCCTTTATTTTCAGAAAATGGATTATGCAGACATTATGTCCCTTAATAAACTCCACCCTTATGCAGAGGTTATCAACTCAACTGACATTTCAACATAAATCAATATTAGTTATATATATAGTTATTATTATGTCCTAAAGGTGCTAAAATGAAGGTAAAACTAATTCTACCCATAAGCACAGAAACATATATACACCACACACAGGGAAATGTATTTCTTTCAAATTCCCATGCATCACAGCACATCACTGCTGAACAAATTCCAGTTAATTATAAAGCAAAGTGACTCTGAACGCTCCCTAGACCTTTACACCCAGCTTCACTGCTCGCAGCATGGCTCCACCCAAGTGACACAGCTTCATCACCGAGTGTTTCTCGCACTGTGTCATAAAAAAGCAACACTTGTTTCTCCTCTCTTGACTTTGACCAATATCGGGGCAGCACACACACTATTCTAGCCGCAGAACTTTAATGAACGGTTTTGCTGCGATGCGCTGCCTGCTTGGTTGGTCTAATGAGATCCCTAACTGTTCCTGCCATCTGCCAACCTGGAGACATGACATTAGCCATTCAGCCTGCCTGCATTCATCCATTTTTGTAGACTATTTTCACTTAAGTCAACAAAAGCCTAAGTACATACTTACGTTACCCCCTCCCCCCACACACACACCTCATCCACCCCCTCAAGAAAGCATGACTTACAATGTATATGACTTCACACAGACTATATTAGACCAAACTATCCATTTATTTACTTTAATGAATTTTTAACATAGCACAGATTTTTCAGCATTTATAAAAGGTTACTCTGTCGAGATTGTGCTACGGACTAAAAGGAAGGATTATCTTTTATACCATGTTTTGAGAATTTTGGCATTGTGGACGAGCTGTAATGAGAACAAACCCGGCCTGTACTCTGTCCGACTTTTGAAATTCAGGACACGGCCCCTGCAGTGCACTTTCCTCCTATCCGCAAAGTGTCACGAAGATAAGAAAACATTTGTGAGATTAAGAAATATCACTGCAGTGGTCTTTTTAATTTGTCTTACTTTGCCCTACTTGTGACAGTGTGAAACGTCCAGCAAGGCTGAGCTTTAGATAAAAGTTGTCTGTAGCTTTTCAGGGGCACACGGCTGTCAGGCTGGCGCTGAGGTCACTGCGTGATTGAGGGGAGAAAAAGACAGTGTGATTGACTTGCTACTTAAGGAGGAGGAGGTAAGTTGGCCAGTAGGCACAGCCCTCTGCAAACATTCTGTCCTTCAGAAAAGTAGAACTGCAATCTGCACTGTGGCCTGAAGAAGAGAGCAGGTGTGTGGGAACACGTCTCATCTCCTAGTTTCAATACACATTGCTTACTCCACATGGTTTCCAGGGTTAACCCTTGGTGAGTGGAGTTTCTCTTGTCTTTCTGTAGTTAGATAGTTCTTTACGTATAAGCTTGTTTTTAGACTATTTTGTCATTGGTGACATGATCTAGATTTCTTCTTTTTTTTACTCATCTTTTTTTTTTTTTTTTTTAAATGTATGGCTTTTTTTATTTTTATCTCAAGCAGTCGAGGGTTAGGGTACTTGATTGTGCATTACTCTTTCTCCCCTGTCAATCACAGTGACACTAGCCAATTCTAAAGCATCTTGGAGCTCACGTATGCACAAGATGGTAGGTAACGCTTTCCTCCAAATGTACTATGTTCTTCTGTGATGCTGCATAAGCAGCAGTTCAAAAAGATGCAGCTGGCTGGCTTTACAAGTCTCATCAAGGCCACGTGTTATCCTTTACCCTCCTCTGTTGGTAGCTGTCATATGATTAAGAGGAGTTGGGTGGGAATTGGGAAGTGATCAAATTAGGATGAAAATACATTTAAAATAGGTCAGCTTAGAGGGAAGGATAACAGGACAGAGATCCTTTGTACTTTCATACAGATGTAAGCAAGCTGTCAAATATGACAAATAAAAGCCCCCTTCCATTAACATGCATTCACTCATTCATCATTAGTAACTGCCCCATGCATACACTAAGCCATAGGTTAGTACATAGTTTAAGAAATATCTGACTTTGCTCAAAAATATCACCCTAAGGTATATGAAAACCTAGACCACTTTGGGTTTACATCCATATACAGATGGCCTAAAAGGATACATACAGTTTCATTGTGCTACACTCCTATTAACTGGGATTTAAGGTCAATAAAACAATTTCTGATGCTCAAACATATATGCAGCAATTGTCCATTAGAATGCTAAAATATTGCTTTAAGTATTTACACATGGTGTGTGAATTGACAAGCTTTGAATACAGAATGAATGAACAGTTGAACATTGTTCTCTGTTCTATATTAACACATTGTGTCATGTGGACTGTTGCACACTCGGATAACTCTGGAGTGTTCACAAATGCCAAAACAAACTAAACTCAATTCATCAGCAACAAACACAGAAGTTAAGTATTCAAAAGAAACGTGCCCAAGCATATCCTTCCTCCCGTCTCGGATCCTTCCTACCCATGAGAGAGAACGCTAGAAACAAGAAAGCTTCCAGACTGGGACGTGATTAGACCCTCTCCCCTTTTTGACAAGCTTAAATTTCCATAATCTCCTAGGCACATCACATCTGCAGTTAATTGATGGATTTGTTGGAGGATCTGTGAGAGCCTCAGTCCAGTATGCACTCATGTTTATTTAGTTGAGAGAGAGAGAGAGCGAGAGAGAGAGAGAGAGAGAGCGAGAGAGAGATGGGGTAGGAAGAGCAAGAGATTTATTTCCTTCTTTAAGCAATTATATGCCTCAGACTGGCCCTGGTATAGAGAGCTGGTTGATCAGCAGTGACCTTTTTGTCAAGAGAAATCTGTAGACATTTCCCCCATCACCAGGTCATACATAATTACAATGTTTGTGCATGTTCTTGAGATCGTTTTGGTTGCACAGGAGACACATTGTTGAGTCCTACATGAATACGGAGCAACAGAGGTTTGTCCGAATATGCTTCAAATACGGACGATTTAAGACTCAGCCAGAGATGAATTTCTACCCAGGTTTATAGGCAGCATTTTTAGTGCCCAGTAAACAGGAAATTCGATGCATTTCTTTTCCATATGCTCGAGTTGCTATGAGATACTACTACATATGTGTCTAATAAAACAGCCTCTCACTGTAATAAGGTACATAGAGATCAACCAGAGATATGTTTATTAAGTAGATAATTATATTTTTATGGTTCACGCCTCGACTTCACTTTAAATCTTCAATTTCAACTCCTGTTGAAAACAAAAAAAAAACATTTCCTCACTGGTGGATTAAATAAAGTAGATGCATTAGACCAACTGTGATGAAGAGTATCGTGTTTTGTTTTTCTGTCAAAGTAGGCAATAGAAAATAAAGCTGAAGTGGAAATAGTGGAAAGCTGAAGCCTTCACATTTCTGCATACAGTACACAGTGTATGTATGTATGTATATGGATATGATGAAAACTTGAGCTGGTGTACATTGTTCTGTGCAGAAAATGACTGTACGTATATGCACAAAATACCCCGGGAAGAAAGGAGGGAACACTGAATATTAACACAATACAGAAAAGGTCTGCGGTTTATGAGATACGTATATTACGTCTATTAGATCTAGGTATGAAAATGACCATGAATCATGACAGAATCAAGTTTCACACACTCCCGGCAAGTACAGTAGCACTTTAAAATGTTAGCAAGGTTTCAGAGGTTTGGACTCGTGTGTCTGTCTCGTGTGTGTGTGTGTGTGTGTGTGTGTGTGTGTGTGTGTGTGTGTGTGTGTGTGTGTGTGTGGGTGTGGGAGATCAGGTTGCGTTTGTGGGCAATGATCTATTTTTTCCCCATTATCCAGGCTGCATACGTGGGGCTCATTTACATTCATGGTTATCCAGATAATGAAGCTTTCAATCCAGGAGATCCTGCGGTGAGAACAATGAACCCAATTACCTCCCGCCGCCTGCGAGATGGGATGGCACACTCCGAGACAGATGGGAGAGACGGAGCTCGGCCGGCAAACCAATCACATTCATCTCACGCTTGCCCCAGCTCCTGATCAAATCGCAACTTATCAACGGGCTGAGGCTAAACCCTCAGCACCACATCCCTGTCGCTGCATTCACACACATACAAACCAGGCCAAGATGTCGTCATATAAAAATGAATTTCAACATGGAAGTGGAGTAAAAACGTGAATTCCTTTTCATTTCATTTATTGAAACAGTATGCGGGCCACTTGAATGAACACTTACTTTTTCTATGACCTTAGTTTTGGAAGTTTCTACTTAATGTGCATTCATAAACATTTCAGAAAATGAATGACTTTTATTACATCAAATTCTACCAACTACCTTTAGGATGTAGAATGAAACAAAAGAGTTCCCATTCTGAATTCAGCTTTTTTTTCTACTGTCACTGTTTTGTTATCTGCTTGTGCTCACCTGTTTTGTGTTAGTCTTGTTTAGGCTATTTATACCCTGCTGTTTCTTTTGTGTTGTATAATATTTTTACTTTCCTTCTATTTCCTGATTTCGAGCCTTGCCTGATTCTTTGAATATAATTTCAGTTAACCTGCATATGTTTTGCCCCCTGCTGGGAAGTGTGATTAGTATTTGCTTAATAAATATCAAGACAAGCATCTGCACTGCATTCTGCTTATATTTCACCAAATCAGTTTTCCTTTACTCTCAGTTGTTTTCCACACATTTTGCAGCTGTGTAGCATTTTTATGTACAGTACATAACAGATTCTGTTTCCTCCTACCTTCAGTCTTCCTTCAGTATAGACAGACAGACAGACAGATAGATAGATAGATAGACAGACATACAGCTATCCTTGCTTTGTGTTTTCAGTATATGTCTCGGATGAACTGCCAACTGTAGTGCAGGATTAGCTATACAGATGTATTTATGTATGTATATGTATATATGTCTGTCTCCAACTTGTAACCATGACTAACAGCCCCTCAGACTGTGAGAAGCAGACCTGTCATTAGAAAGCTGCACTCATATTGGCTGCTCCCTCACCACTTTATTCCCCTGCTGATGAATTCTGACTGGAAGAAGGCACAAATATAGAGGAAAGAAAAAAGTAAAAAGAAAAAAAAAAGGTTAGAACAGCAGTTTACTGGCAGCAGGTGAGTCTCGGCAGAGATGTGACCAGCCCGAGGATTAATGGTCCCCGGGGAAGTCGTGGTAAGTGCACGCTGCCTCGGCCTGACATCTTTGTACTTGTAAGAGCACACAAATTAACCAGGCGACACGGTGAATAATGACCAGGGCGCTTCCATCAGTCCCATTTAACAATGCATACAAAAGTGTTAGCTGTAGAAAGAAGAGAAATAAAGGGAAATCTAAAAAAAAAAAAAACTGGAAAGGATGTGTGCTCATTTAAGTTGTAAATGACAGGCTTCTGTATAGATGACCCCCCCCCCCTTTCAATCTCTCATTATACGTTTTTTTGTAAGATCCTACAGCTCAAGCCTTGTGGACAGAATATATCGGTGTGGGCTCTCATATGAGTGACAATTCTGATCATTCAGCACAAATACACCCATATGTCAGATGTGTGATCATTTCTGTGTCTAAAGTATGTGATTTATATATGGGTTGAGAAGAAAGGCAGGAGACTGGTAGTACTCCACATTTTAGTTTCTCTTCGCTGTAACTGCCCCGACTCATCTGTGCTGGTTGTTTTAAATACCTCTTGTTTAATACATCTCTTTTATTTCTGCTAATTCACCTGCTCTGAGATAAATTGACACTAATTCCCTAAGCATCAATGCAATGCATGAATTAAAAAGTGGGATAATCGTGCCTTTTTCCCTCTATTTCATCATCAACAACTTACAAGAAGTGGCTTTTCTGTGGTATTGTATTCTACAATTCTACAATACCATGTTACTTTTGACAAAAGCAAGGCTAGTGATGAGGCACGCCAAAGCTACAGGAGGTACTGCATGAACTCCACCAGATTTGATGGATGGCCTGCAGCTGTTTGTAGCTGTGTCACTCTGCTGAACATTAGGCCTCTCTCCTTCTCTCCCTCTCTCAGTAATGACATGGGGGCCGGAATCCCTGAGCCTCTTGTGGCCGCACAGCTGCACATCACTTCTTTGTAGATCTACCGAGCTCGCCATTTTCCAGCGCGAAACGAACCGCCGAATCCGGCGTGTGGGTGCCAGCATGTTGGCTAAACCCACCGAAAGCACACACCGCCAATTTAATTCCCCACAACGCCTGGCACTCTATAATAGGGCCACCAGGGACCAGGAGCAGCAAAGCCCTTCGGCTGACAGGGGGCGACGCGTAGCAGGAAAAAAGCATGACCCGGAAGCTACCCCTCCCTCCACCAGCTTTAATTTCAACTTCACTCCAATGCCTGCGTATCCCTGGTTGATACTTTCCAAACCAATTTGTTTTAAGCGACTAAATCCTTCTCTAGAGCTGTTGCCATTCTCTTTCTCCAATGATTCACACGCATAGCCCCTGGTTTAGCTTGGCCTTTTTCGACTGTCTTCACGAAGTAAAAGTCAGATTGTAGAAACAGCCAGGCAGACTTAGGCAATTGCCTTTGTTAGTCTAACTAATCATGCAAGCCATGTTTCTCGGCTCTGATAAACAGAGTGCCTCCAGAAAGGTTTGGACCAATGGCGCGCATGCATTCACTAAGCTAATTTGCAATAGACTGGCAAGGCTTTCACACCATTTGGAGATGCACTTTAGATTTCACGAGGGAGGTGAGATTCTGGTTTATGGACTGCCATAGCCTAATACATTGTGTTTTGCACACTGGCTTGAATTGCCCTGCTTTAGCATTGAAACTGTTTCATTTCCACTCTTTTAAATTGACTTATTTGTCTTGGATTTGCTTCAAAGTGCGACCATACGCCCATTATCCATATGATGTGTGATTTTTATAAATTACATATAAAAAAAAACTATACAATGGCATCAGAGGCAAAACAAATTTTCTGAATTCATTTCAGTTCTATGCCAAAATGTACATATTCTCAACAGACTGTACAAATCTGACTTCTTTTTTATTTACATCCTAAAACAAGCTCACCAGAATTATTATTTGCACCTGTCCTAAATGCCGCAGCTAAGACCATGCTCCTCCAGATGCTCCTAAACGGTCACCCTCAGTACAGTGTGCTCTCCATGTTAACACAAGACCTATAAGTGGCTCTGCGCCCGTGCCAACGTAAGGCTGGCGTGTATCCGCGCCAAAACGCTGGGTTGTCACAATCCTGGCAAGCCTAATCCAGCTGGTTCTCTCTGGAGCATGCCAGTGCCTCCTGTTTCCAAACACGTCAGTGCGAGGTGCTCGAGAACACATGGCACTGCTACCGCCAGCCATCAAACTGCACCTGCTGATCCTTAGCCAAATGTGCTGCTTCAGAAGAGCTTATGTTCAAGAGGAACACCGGTCTGTGGTTTTTGCTCTTGGGTGATCACTGGTTTCATAGCTTTCATGCATCACGGACATTTTGTCCTTTTATCAGCCTGCATAAAGATTCTAGTCTCGCATTTTTTTCAACTATACCTGAACTTTTTTTATAAAGATACCAACATGTGCAATAGGTAGTTTTGTCATTATGGATTTCTGGTTCCAAATCAGACCATACATCTCTTAATTAGTAGAGCCTTGGAGATCATTTCAATATTTACTTTACAATATTTGACTCATGACTGCCCTTTCCACATGAACGATTAATACAGGAATTCCAGGAAATATGGACTATGGGCGCACATTTATTTGTTGACCCGTCTTTGGGAGGTGGTTGGAGACTGTAGAACCAGGACGAAAACCATAAGGACATGCACAACTCCACACAAGCAGTAATCAGGATCAAACAGGAACCCTGAAGCTGTAACCTAACACCCTGGGATTTACATTAAGGGGAAATGTTCATCTCAGAACAGAATCTCTCAGAGCGTCTGAGGTCATGTATGGAGAAGAGGGCAGATAGCTTGCGAGCGAGCGTGTTCAGCTGCTCTGTGACCAAAGGTAAGCTGTATGTTATGGCTTCACAGGTCCTAGAGGAAGCAAATGCCAGTAGTGTGATAAGCATGAGCTAGTGGGTAAGAATTAGCAAATGACTAAATTGGAAGAAAGCAGCCTCTTTGCTCAGGCTGCAAATGGTGGATTTGAGAAAGATGTCAGGAAGAGTGAAGATGGGGAAGTGTGCAGGATCTTATAGTGTGAAGCTGATTTTCCCCCGCAGCTACAGTCGGGCCTTTAGCCACGGCCGGTTGTGCACAGCAGTGCGGCAAGGAGATAAATGCAGGATCGAGTGCTGATGGCAGATCACACGCGGCTGAAGGATGTTCCGCTGACTCGCCACCACAGATGCATTTGCAGCAGGGCTAAAATATTGTGCTACGTGATTATTTCCTTTTCATGTCTCATTCGTATCACCTGCATATGGCTGAGCAAACAGGAAGCTTCATTTTTTAACCCAAAAAGTAAATAAACAGGATTTCTGATTCAGAAGGGCCTGTCGAGGTGCAAGTGTTTAAGGACGTTCATTATTCAACAAGTAAACGGGTTTCATGCACAAGAGCGGGTTGTTTGTCAGCATAGTTAGAATCAAGACGTGCTTATAATTCCATGGCCACGAAACATGCCTTGAAGAAGTCATGCACCTGCCTGGTGTGTCAAGTAGCAAGCAGCAGGGAGGGAAGGGATAATGATCATCAGCAAGCGCCTTGTTTACTCTTCTTTAAATGAATTTGAGGATCTTGTTTTGCCAGATTAATAATGCAGATTGTACACGACGGAGGCTAAGAATAGCCATGGAAAAGACAGCAGGGGAGGATACAACACAAGCAGGGGCTGACATGACATTTACAGGCATGCTGGGCCGTTATGTCTCTGCTCAGATTATCTCTCGAGTACAGTTCTATCACAGAATGCCTTTCAAAATATGATATTACTTATATGATATTTTTTGCTAAACAAACAAGTGGATTTTTGTAGATATCTTCCAATCTGTTGTAAGCTCCACAGTGGAGTTTAGATTAAATTGCACCAGGCTTAGTCCTGTTCATGCCCACCTTCACTGTAGCTTCAAGGTCCTGTACATTCGAAGCGAATCCCAGTTTCCAGGATATTAGCAGTAGCAGTCATGTCGCTCTCCCTCAAGCATATTTCACTGCTCCCTTATTCCCTCACAATATTAGAGGAAGGCAGATGTCCATAGCCAGGTCCAAGTTTTTTGTCCATAATACAGCTTTAAAGAGATTCGAGCCATTTTTTTCTAAATCTCAGGTGACATAAATAGAACATGGGACTATTGAACACTAAGTGTGTGTGTGTGTGTGTGTGTGTGTGTGTGTGTGTGTGTGTGTGTGTGTGTGTGCATGCGCGTAGACTAACACTACCTTTTTTTCCACACATGGGGAAGAAAAATCAATACTTTTCAAATCTTTTTGATTCATTATATGATGTTGTCATGTCATTTATCTGGACACTGCACGGCTCACAAATGTACTCAACCTGGAAGCCCTGAAGAAATGGACTATACCAGATACAGTATATAGATCTGATTTAACACAGAGAACTGATACAATTCGTATACAGAGATGAATTATGATGAAAGGCAACATTTAAAAATGTGTATTTTCACTCTTTTTACACTGACACTGAAATTTCACCTTTCATCACTTAAGTTATTGGCAAAGAAACCACACAGATACCTATAGAATATCTGCAAAACAATCAAACACAAGCCTGATTAAACAAGCTGTAGTAATTATAATCATTATCTAGTAGGTTTGTCTAGCACCTTTCTCACACCCTAGATTGTGTAATGTGCATGGTTTTTGGGGACTAATCTGACCCATGGGCTTAAGCGTGGAGCTGCACAACTGACTTATCAGAGAAGACCAAAAACATTAAAACAATAAAAAAAGGAAAAAAAACATCTCCAGTGGGAAGCAGCATATACATTTGTACAACTTAGTTTCAACAAGAAACAAACAGAGGAATTACCATCCAATCAACAATCAGAACACATTGCCAGAACGAGCCAAATCGCTCATCATGATCACCGCTATACATCTGCCAGGCAAAACGCCATAGCCTTACTATTCAGAAACATCATGTGTATCGTTTTTTTTCATGCTGAATATCACCAGCTGCTTCAGGAGCCGTACCCATAAACATGGAGGATGTTTCACTAAGGTGGAAGAACTGTAGCATCAGCATCCCTGAGTCCCACTTCCTGTCATCACATCACCTCCCATCACATCACCTCTCACCAGCAGTGCTCACTTTTACTTCCTGTTACTGTATATTACCAACCTTTACTGAAAATAACCAACTTCCATGAACTGCATTTTATCTAGTGAAAATGATATTCTTACTAGTCACATCTGCATTTCAGATATCTACAATTCCTTTCTTTAACTAGCCAATAATTTAATTCTAGATATCA
>JAOVVF010000004.1:15001776-15030731 GCA_028565595.1 Duopalatinus emarginatus
TTACAACTAGATTCCCATCCCTCTTTCACTAGTAACAGTGGAAAAGTCTTGGACAGATTTGTGTACTGACGTTTTTGTACTATGACTTTATAAGGACATTATTCTGTCATGGGGACTTTCAGTCTTTCAGCATAATAATAATAATAACAACAACAGCAATAATAATAATAATAATAATAATAATAATAATAATAATGTTTTTTATTATTGTTGTAATTATTATATTCTTAATATTAATGAAGGTGCACTGCTATATAGTTATGTTTAATTTATTGTTATTAATATTATTGTTGTAATAATTATTATATTTTTCACATGAAATTGTGCTGCTGTATAGTTTTGTTGAACTTGTCCAGTCCATTTTCTCAGGCACTATCTGTTTGAATAAACGTCTTTATCTGTCCCAGTTAAGCTGATACATATTAAAAGTCAGTAAAAAAACTGAAAATAAAACTCTCTCTTTTACAGGTGTGCACTGGGTTATTCTCTGCGTAAGCTTCTGTGTAGTGTATTCATTTCATTAATATTGTTCATCTTGTTTTGGATATCAGCACCTTTCCACTGCTGTCCATCTTCTAACCATAAACAGCCTGCTGAGTTATTTAGACCTATGAAATACACCATATTTCACCTGTAGAAACATCACCGGACCAAATGTACACAACAGACTGCACTCAGGGACACTGTATAGACTGTTAAAACAAATCGTATCCAATATAAGATACACAGACACAAACTCAGATTTGTCCATATAGCACAAGTCTCTAAAAGAGAACATAGAGAAGAGAGCTGAAGCTGCTATAACTACATTCCCCTGCGTTCTCGGCCTCTAGTGTCCTCTAAATGAACAGGAGCAACCCAGGGCAGTGGTATGTACAGGAAAAGTATTAATTACCACCTCACAGAAATCGAAGTCAGTGTAAGACAGGTGCAGAGCTGAATGTGTGACACTGGCAGTAAAGTCTTCAGATAATTACAGATGCGTAAAGGGTTCATCTCAACACCTATCTGACTTATTTCTCTTAACAAGCTGGTTTTTGCTGAATTCTTGAACATGATTGATTAAAAGGCACTGGGTGCACAGGCATTTTAAATAACAGCATCTTTGACAAAATTACTGGCTGCAATGTTTATATTAATGCTTTTACTGAAATGGTAATAATGACTTGTGCAGTGGATCCTCCTCTAATGTGCATTTAGTGAAACTAAGAACATAAACTCTGTCTTTGCTTTAGTAAAGCAAGACCAAAAATCACTGTCAAAGTCCAAACAGTGGCGGTCAAAACACTGGAAGACATCACAATGCATTATAACAATCAGAATAATAAGTGAATACCAAATCCAGAGAAGCACTAGAGACACAGGGTTTAGACTTAATGAGACAATAGATGCATAATAAGACTTTGTGATGAGACAGAAAGAAAGAGCAGGGTACAAACAGACAAAATAATCACACAATGCACAACCATGTGACAGCGCGGGGGTGGAAATAAGACAAGACCACAAAGCAGATGTACAATGTAAATAAAAGCACATCAATGCGTCTGAGCATGTGTCAGCGAAGGAGGACGATACAGCATGGTGGTGTGCACCTGCTAACAAATATAATGCATTTACCTAATTCCCCAAAAGCAAATCTTATTGTGGAACACCTTGAGAGATTTATCCACAGTTGCTCCTTACACAGCATCAAGGAAGACGTCTTCCAACAGAAAAATACAGGAAGAGGAACAAGACTCTTCGACTCCTCTACCACAGGAATTGAAGCAGGTGTACTCGAATCGGTTAACGAAAAAACTTGATGTCTTTGCCTTCTTGCATCACGAAACAAGAGTTGTGCTCTTGCCTTGAGTTAACCCACCACCAGAGTGATGTGCTCCAACAAACTGCAGTGTAAAAACACTCACAAACCACATGAACTCTTTGATAATGTCCTCAAAGAGAACAAAAAGCATGCAAGACAATCTGGACTTCCGGAAAGCATGCAAGCTAACCTAGAATCCCTCATCATTTTGCTTTTTTCAAATCCATGCAGAGACAGCGAACTTTTCACCACACTGAACACCTCAATGCACGGACAGACACAGGTCCCTGTGGCATCACTGCAAAATTTCAACACAACTAAAGGAACTGGTGAAAAAACAAAACAAAAGGAAAATAAATGGGCTGGAAGACAAAAGTACTGGAGACAATTCTTTAAAAAGGACAAGGAGCAGGAAAAGAAGACGTCCCTTGTTGTGGACAAACTTTACATTGACCAACATTTATTGCAAGATTGTAACATCACACCACAGCTTTTTTGAGACCCCATCAAGACCAACACACACACACACATATATTATCATCTGTCCCATTATCATGTCCATCTTTGCTTAAAAAATTGGAAGACAAGAAAAAATATGTGTATGCAGTGAACCTCTGACCTGGGATGATGCTGTATTCTGATGGAAGTGGGATGTTTATGGTAAAGTCACTTATCTATGCTGTCAGTTTTCATTTTCCCACTAACAGATCTATATCACTACTGCAGATATCATGGTTTTACAAAATGTGGTATGGCAAATTAATGTTTACCCACTACAAGATCAGTACCAGACAAAACTGGTGTACAGACTGTAAGAAAAAAAACTGATAGAGATTGGTGGTGGCTCCATAATGGTATGGGGTTTGTTTAGCTGGCATTCCTTGGGAGCCCTGGTACATCTCCAAACATCTCTGACAGGTTAAATCTGTGTATGTTTCCTTCCTAACAAGTTACACCAGTTTATATCCTGCATTAATTCTGATTGATTTGGCCTCTTCCAATAGGACAATACGCCACTACACATGTCTAGAGATGCCAAATTATTTTCCATGAGTTTGGGGGTTTGCCATTCCAATCTAAGTCACCAGATTAACGTTATCGAACACATCTGGGATGTCATGCAAATCACCTCAGAATTGATTGTAGATAAAGTATTCATTATCTACAGAATATTTCCTCTTGGGAGGACCTACCATGTATTAGACTGGTGTACCAGTGTGTATAAAACACTCAGCTTTAAAACTGATTTTAATATAAAATGTCGCTCAAACTCATAACCTGAAATATCTATGAGATATTTTTAACCACTTAATCTAATTACAGGCTGATATAGGCATCTTACATGAAACGCGTAAGACATCTGATGAATGTCAGTAGTTAAAACCCCCACATATCAGTTTTAATAAACCAAAAAATACCATTAATTCCGACACCATTTTTCGTTCCTCATCATCAACGCTTCCATTAACAGCAACAATATCAGTGTAGCAAACAATAACGGCCCCAGTATTGATGATCCAACTTTCTCTCATATATTTTTCTCTTCAGCAATTAGACAACTCTTCATCTGTTTCCAGAAACAGGCCCTCTATGGAACACTAAAGCAGTATATGAATGATTTTGGTCTTAGTTACAGCTGACGATTAAAATCCCATCAACCAGAGAATTTACAGACTTCTCCCTAGTCATCAGTTATTCTCTCACATCGAGCAAACCAACCTGAAAGACAAATAAATTATCCCACTCACAAAGATCTCAGCAGGGGAAAGCCATGCACACACCTACATTTGGGGAATTTTACACTAAACTATTTAGCTCGGAACATGAAACATCATGAACAGGCATCCAGTCCTACATCAACAGTATTAAACTTCCTCATTTAAACAAGGAACCAGCAAATGAACAAGAAGCACCATTAATATGTATTCTATATGTTATATTCTATAACGCCTTCAGTAAGAAATCAAATAATACCATAATAATAATAACACCAGCACCTGATAGTTTTGTTGCTGAGATCTTCAAGCACACAATCTCTCCATTCTTCTTCAGATTGACTGGTGATATTAAAATCCTGACAAATACGAACACAGCCCTCCTCTTAGTTGTACTGATGTATGACAAAAACTCAACCCTATGTTCCAGCTACCCTCCCGTCTCTAATACATAAAATGGTCAGTAAAGCACTGGCTATAAGCAATGAAAAAGGAAAGCCATCACTAATTCCCTCAGACCTAACCGGATTTATCGAAAGAAAGACACTAGGCATTAAAAATAACATGCACAGATTTTTATATAACCCCCCAAAAAAGTCAACAACAACAGCAATTCTTGTCTCACTTGATGGTGAAAAGGCATTTAATAAAGTCAGCTGAATATTTCATATCTGAACACTTAAGCAATTTGGTTTATTTAGTAAAGCAAGGTTATATAATTGACCAGTGGCCATTAATGTCTATTAATGTCTATTAATATTAATAGTGTCTATTAATGAACTAACATCTCACAGTACACAGGAAAGGATGTTCACTTTCACTATGACTTTTTATTCATGTTTATTGAACCATTAGCCACTGCATAAACAAAATCAACATTTTTACCTGTTTACAATGCTGACTGATATACAGAAACTACACCCCACATCTTCTTAGGTACTAGATATCTGGATATAAATACATAATTATGCATTTTATAAATGTATGATTAATTATATTATTATTTATATGTGTATATATCCATTTATAATTATGAATAATTACATATAAATATATAAAACCACTACTGAAAACAATAGAAAATGAATTACACTGTTGGTCAAACTTCCTGTTTCTCTCTCTAATGGGCAAAATAACATTTGTAAAAATTACTTTATTACTATATATAAGTGATCTATTTCTATAAAATGATCTCCACTCACCCCTGTACTAAGTAGGTTAATTTACGCCAACTCCATAACAATAAAATCTACTTAAAAATAAAAGCCCTGGGTTAAACTATCAACTTATAGGAATCTCGAGGAGGACTGGACGCAGCAATCTTCTTTAATAAAAATATAACCCCAATCTCTCATGTACCATTCCTTGACACTTCCACAAAACACCACGACTGCCTCAAAAACCTCAACAACCCTCTCATAGTTAGTTTATAATGTCACTGTGTAAATACACTCCAATATGGCACAACAATAATATAGTAATTCTCACTGATTATTTTACCTTTAACAGCATGCCACATCATGTTTTATGCCTCACTTATTACACAATGTGGCAAAGTGGAGAAAATGGGAATGAACACATCGAAGCAGCTGCCAGAATCAAAGAACTACTCGAGGCTGCCACTGCATGATGGAGGCAATGCCTTGGCCGTTGAGGTGAGGAAATGTGGGTGCAATTTGCAGCAATGTGCAATCAATGTATAAATTAGTGTATGAATGTATGAATCAGAGACAATATTCAAGGCAGTTTTGGAGACACACAAAGAAAGAGAGAGAGAGAGAGAGAGAGAGAGAGAGAGAGAGAGAGAGAGAGAAAATGGGAAATGTCTCTCTTCTCTGATTCATAAGCCCAAGAATTTATTATTGATTTGGAGAAACTGGATCAAAGATAACCAAAGAGGCCAGATGAAGGAAGAAGATCAACCTGTCAATCATTCCAGGATTGACCCTCAGTTCTTCATCTGATCCACAGGCCTGAGTCTACTTTCATTCTCTGGAGAACAGTGAGGACTGTGGGATAGAGCAGCTCCATTAATCTCTAATAGCGGTAACGTTACACGTTATTGAAGAGAGGTGAACCCCTGTACACAAACATGTTCCACTTCCAAGGACACGTGTGGATGGAAGATAGGAGCTAACAGTGTACACTCGTTCCTGTTTTATTGACCTGCTGCTTAAAGACATGCATAGATTTCTCAATCTGGATGATAAGTGGCTTTGATAAAGTAGGTTAGCATTGATAAATCCATAAAAACATGGATGAAGAGTTAATGAGTTTGGTTTACCATTGGTTGCCCCCTCACCTCCTCATTTCCCACACACATATACACATAATCTCACTCGTTTTTACCACAGCTAAGGGACTCCGGCATGTTATTTCGGTGTGTAGCAACCAATCAATGAAGTTGCCTTTTGTTGTTTCACGGAAGATTCTTACTAAGCCTAAAAGATCAGGTGTGTGTGTGTCTGTGTGTGTAATAATCAGAGTTTATAAGAACCCTGGCAATTTATCTCCAAATGCATAAAAAAGGATTTCCAATAACCTGAGAGTACAGGGAAGCCCAATCTCTGCTGTCTGGCCGTTTGTTTTCTGTTGTAAGATGTGAGCAGAGATAGAGGATCTTACCGTAAAGTAAAAACAACAGATGTCTGCTGTATGTTTTCTGGAAATTATACACCTACTGTGGACCATATTAAGTGATAAGCCATTAGAGGGCATGTGTTACACTGATTTTATCATGAGTAAGGGTGTTCTCAGGCACAATACAACGCAGAACCGTGACATAAACCATATGATAAAATCCAGTGTTCAATGAATAATTTAATTTGTTTTTCAATAAAATTCACAGTAAACCACATAATGTAGTCTGTTAGCAGTAGGGCCCTTGGTTGTCCAAGCAACATAATTGACAATACAAAGACAGAACAATGGCTTAGGGGTGTTTTCATACTTGGCCCAAATATTTCAGTCCACACTCAGGACCCAGGCTTGTTTAAGTACAGGTTTGCATTCAGAATACCTTCTGAGGGCCCCTGAGCGGTATAACAGAAAAAAGATCAAGCTCCAACAATGCCAAAGTCATCTGCATCTGGGAGTCCAAGACAAGGAAACTGCCTGTGGGTGGGATGGATGGCGTACTTTCTGCCCTGTCAGTCACTAGCCAGTGGGCATCTGTCAACTCACCTATGCAGAAGAGGGTGGATAGCACACTGTGTTAGGCTGCATAAGCAGCAGTTTGGAAAGTTGTTTTTAATGGGCCTTGGAGGAAGCATGTATTACCTCCTTGGTTGGTAGCTGTTTTATGACTGGGAGAGCTGGCTGGTGGAAGGGAATTAGCTGGTGGCCAAATTAGAGGGAACAATTCAGGGAAATCCAACAGTGGTGCCTAATCAGTGGACCAGTTAAGTGGAGTAAAATTAACCACTGTGCTTGTCGACACATAAGAATTTGACCTTCAGATTTAACTAGTGAACACACACACTAGGGGGCAGTGGCACACACACTTGCTCAGAGTGGTGGGCAACCCTATCCATGGTACCTAGGAAACAGTTGCTCAAGAGCACTTCAGTCATGTCTTGCCAGTGAAAAAAAAAGTGAACTATTTTGCCCTACTGTGTTTGCACACAGAAGGAATGTAACCTCCGCATTTAACCCATCCATGCAGTGAAACACACACACCAGTGAACACTAGGGGGCAGTGAACACACTTGCCCAGAGCGGGGGGCAGCCCCACACCACAGCGCCCGGGGAGCAGTTAGGGGAGTTGGGTGCCTTGCTCAAGGGCACCTCAGTCGTGTCTTGCCCTGTGTGGGGATCGAACCCGAGACCTTCTGGTGACGAGACCGGTTCCCTAACCACTAGGCCAAGGCTGCCCACTGCTGATGAATCAAGCCAGGGATCTGTTATTCACAAGGCTAATTTCTTACCCACAAGCCTACAGCTGCCCCAGACGACCACAATACCTGCAAATAATACATGAACATACATCACTGACTTTTAATGCTGCTCAGCCAATTAAATTTTAAAACTGATGTTATCCATTTTATAATATAATGCATAAGCAATCTAAGTGCATTATATATGTCTTACCGCTCTGTATTCATTAACAGCAGTCCAACCAATGCAGCGTGCTCACTTATACAAGCGCCGGTCTAAGAACAGGTCTAATCAATAGAGCATCATCCTGACTTCCTCAGCGCCAACAGAGCCAAGCACGACCGATCTGTCAAACTATTTTACCAGCTCAACAGCACTGTGCAACCCATGTAACACTTCACACCTGCCTGAGCTCCAATACACCTGCCCGCATTAGCACTTCATTATCCCCAGAGAAAGCGTGGAGAGCCTAGCTAATCTCCTGTGTTCCAAACGCGCAGAAGCGTTCCCTCTTTCTCCTGAGTGGAGGGAGTGGGAGGTGGGGGTGCTTCAAGTCCCTCACACTAAAGCCCGCTGTGCATCCAGCAGAAGTGCTCACAAGGCCTGCTCTCTAAGGCTCTTTTCATAACTCCCTTCACCCTCACTTCCCCGGGGTTTAAATCAAATACAGTCCAAAACCCCACCTCCTATCATCCTCTCACCTCCTTCAGCAGCTCCGTTTTTTTTTTTTATAAAGCTACGTTTTTTAAAGAACTGGTTCACATAATTAAAGGAAATGACAGCAGTATGGACCCTTTCACCTGATGGGCCTAAATCAGTCCATGCTGTGAGGGCTAATAGGGCTGCATGAACCTTCCAGGCCATTGTGGTCCAAAAGACAAGTCTAAGCAAGTCTATTTGTGTACATGAGTAAATAAGGATACACACACGTTTACAGGGTATTTAGAAATACTGTGTTCTGTGTCAAGTCATCTAAACACAAAACCTGTCCTTGATGTAGGAAACGGGCTCTAAATAAATGCATGAGCTGTTATTTCAGTGTCTACCACAGCACTGCTGAATTCATTAATCTGATTGGTTAGAATGTGTTGATTTATTTTTAGTTAATAGACTCTTCTTTATAATATGTTATCATTTCTATAGACAAATGATCTGATACTTATAAATGTATTGGTGCTTCCGAAAGAAAAAAATGTTCCAGTTTCTTGATAACACACTGCATTTCTACATAATATATAAAGCATTGTGTATAATGATATCCAGAACATGTTCATACGTCACAATTTGTTCTGTTGCTAAAGTTAATTTCATCTAATTCACTTGCTTCCTTTCATTGGTTCTACTGGTCCTATTTATTTTCATACGCTTCCTTTAGGTTCATGCCTCAGTGTACAGCGGTAGTGATGCGGTGTGATGTCTGAGCGATGGACAGCGTAGGAAGAAGGGTGACGAGGCTTAACGTGACGTAAGCGTCTAAGCTGTCAGGCCGTACTGGAGATACAGCCTCCGTGTCTAGCTCGGGGGGGGGGGAAGAGCGCTAGTCACGCATGAAAGCTCTGAACTGGCATTGATGTGCTTTATTAAACTCTTTCGGACAGTGTGGATTTGTGTAGTAGGACAGTTGTTTTCAAATATACTCGAATAAATGTGCAGCCATGACCTTATGATGGACAGAATTAATCCAGGCAACCATGTTAGGTGTGAAGTGAAATTCTAGATTATCTTAATAGACATAAGCTCTATGGTTTTTAAGCACATGATTTGCAGGCGACAGTTACATACTTAATTAAAGCTAAAAGCTTAACAATACAGAACTTAAAACACACACACGCACAATGCTTTTAAACTGTTTTTTAAACAACCAATAAATGCAGATTAATAGGCGTGATGATTTTTGTGCAGAGTGGAATGGATTTGAATGGATGTATAAATCACAGCCACAAGAAAGATCTAATTGTCCCAAAATGACGACTGTTACGCCGATGCACTGTTGGCAAAACGTGTGAAATTGTCGGTTTAATGTCTGCAGGGTAGCAACCTATCACAGCGTGGAAACTGTTGCTAACTTCCTACATGAGAACAGAAAGTCATTCCTGCTTAAATCACATCACACTGAAAGGTGATCCTGCAATCAGTCATACGACCAACGTCTCCAGTCATATATGAACCTGCTGTTGCTTCAGCACAGCCCTCTTGTGGCAACCGTGTGTACTCAAATACATCTTAAGAGGCACATAGGAAACAATATATCCCAGACATTCATTTTAACAGGTGCTTTTCCATATAAGAAGAGACAAAACTACACTTACAAAAAAATTTTTTTGAGGATCCATCACAGCACAATGACCAGTAAACACTACAGAGCCTGGGTTTAATTGCGGGTTGTTTATTTCCTGCCACTCATACACACTTTTAAAAAAAAAGGTATTATACATTGTTTATCGAGTCTGATGGTTTTGTCAGTTCAGAATCATGGTGTGGTAGAACTGCTCCCTACAACCTGTAGAGTGAAGATGAAGAGCTGTGACACGTTAACAAATTCAGTAGTGTACGAAGAGTACGTATCGAGAGTGTGTGTACGTGGAGCCGCACTCAAGCATGCATGGATTCATGTTGAATTACAACTGACGAACCCTTGTGCGTTTGTGTGCCACTGTGTAAGGACAATGGATAAGGAGTGTGTAGGTTGAGTATGTGTGTATGGTGTATATAGGAGGTGTGTATGGAACGTGTGTATGTGTAGGGTGTATACGGAGCTGCATTCAAGCATGCATGGTATCATAGTGTCTTACACCTGACCCACCAAGGGTGAGTGTGTGTGTGTGTGTGTGTGTGTGTGTGTGTGTGTGTGTGTGTGTGTGTGTGTGTGTTCTCAGTGAATGTGACAGCTATGGTCAGGGCTGATGGTGAAGCATGAAAGCAGGCCTCTCCCCCCAGAGCTCTCAACACTCTCTCTGGCAGAACACATCACTGTCATGCTCTCGCTGAGACACACACACACACATGCACACACACACACACACACACACACACACACACACACACACGGATGTGTTTGTACACGATGAAGTTACATACTTATTTCTTTCTGTTACATTATAATATTTAAAATTAATACTTTATTAATTCAGGTGACACAGTGTGTGTCACGGCTTTTGGGTTTGAGCCTCATATCTGGTTTGTTCTCTCCGTGTCTGCATTGGTTTTCTCCGGGTGCTCCCACCAAAAAGCACACATGGAAGGCTAATTGAATGTGCTAAATTTCCCCTTTGTGTGAGTGGGTGAGTAAGTAAAGAAAGTAAAGAAAAGTGAACTATTTTGCCTTACTGTGTTTGCACACAGAAGGAATGTGACCTCCGCATTTAACCCATCCGTGCAGTGAAACACACGCACCAGTGAACACTAGGGGCAGTGAACACACTTGCCCGGAGAGGGGGGCAACCCCTAAACCACGGCGTCCAGGGAGCAGTTATTGGAGTTAGATGCCTTGCTCAAGGGCACTTGAACCCGCTCAAGGGATCGAACCCACGACCTTCCATTCACGAGACCGGGTCCCTAACCACTAGGCCATGGCTACCCCCCAAAATCTACGTTGGCCCGTGTGTTTGTAT
This sequence comes from Duopalatinus emarginatus, assembly GCA_028565595.1. Taxonomy (NCBI): domain Eukaryota; kingdom Metazoa; phylum Chordata; class Actinopteri; order Siluriformes; family Pimelodidae; genus Duopalatinus; species Duopalatinus emarginatus. The sequence goes on from JAOVVF010000004.1 coordinate 15,012,783, forward strand.
GTAGTACCCTGTATGTAGTACCCTGTCCAGGGGGTATTCCTGTTTTGTGCCCAGTGATTCTGGGTGGGCTCCGGACAAAACCACGACCCTGACTGACTGACTGACTTCATATCAGCTGTTAGTCAAACTTACAGTACTGGTATCAATATCAGAAGAGAAAAAGTGGCATTGTGCCATGTGTTGATCGTACATTTGAGAAAGTTGATGGGGTGGGGTGGGGAGGGGGGAGGGGGTGGACGGCGTTAAATATATAAAAATTGTACAAAGTAATTCTATGATACTGTGACGTCTTATATTATGTCCCAAATTACACAAGAAATAGCCTACATTTATTCTTTTCCTACCTTATCCATAAGTTATATGAACTGTAAAGTAGGCCACAACAGAGGATCTGTTTACTGGAATAGCATTTAAAGAGTGAAATGATCTGTGACAACACTAATGCACTCCCTACATGCACAGTAACACATGAAGCCATGTCAAACCCTGGCCCCTGTATTCCATCACTTCACACAAGCAGCTTTAAAAATCTAAATCATGATGTCCTGTTACTACAAATCACACACAAACCCTATCACCTCGATGAGCACACTGTGCAATTAATGCGCTATAAACAGGGCGATATTTTCAGGCTAGCTGCGGTGCCTGCCACACAGCGCACATCGTTCAGCTCTGTCTGCGGCCTGGCAGCCACCTAATGGGAGTTTTAGACTAATTAACTGGTGCCTCTACGGTGGATTTAGAGGGAAACAACCTACCGCTAGGTGCATGCATTCATATGCAAACAAAGGCACAAAGCGCCTGCAACACTGGGTTTTGGGTGTGTAATTAAATTCAATAAATAAGCAAAGGTGAAGAAATAAATCAAGTGGAAACTGATGAACAGCGGGAGATTAAATGCCACTGAGGCGTGCTGACAAATATTTCAGTATAATTTTTAATAGGATAAAATGCGTGGAGACGTGCACAGAAACACACTGCACAGCTCCCAGTCATGACTCCTGAATAACCCCCACTAAAAAAAAAAAACGTTAACCCCTCCCATTCACGGCACCAACACTAGAGCATTGTATGTTTCCAGTGAAAAAGCGTCAGTCTTTATTAATGACTATTGGTGTTGCACTTATTGCTGAATAAAACATGAGGGGCAGCTGTGAAAAACTGAATAACACTGGTAATTAGGTGCTAAAGGGGAGGGGGCAAATGTAGGTCCCTGTGAATATTAATGAACTCATTGGGAAAGTGTGGAAGAAGTGAACGAGGAGTGTGTTCACATGTGCGCCGAGTGTGTGAGTCTGCCACTGATTGTGGAATGGATTTCCAAAGTCCTGAACCTTGTGATGGACATTACTTCCACTGAGAAACCTGCGAACAATTTGCTAATAAGGAGGAACTTATTTATTCTGGTTAGGGTTCTAGAGCCTGCTGCAGGAACAATGGGTGTAAAGCATTAATATACCGTGTACAGGAATGTACACTATACATTACACCATGCAGACTTTCAGACATGTAAGGGCAACTTAGTGTAGCCTTCCACCTACCAGGGCTTCTAGGGGCAGACGTGGGTAGAGGAAAGGGTACCGGTCTTATGACGGGAAGGTAGCTGGTTCAATCCCACTACTGACAAAACAAGACTGAAGTGCCCTTAAGCAACCCCCCAACTACCTCCCAGGCACCATGGGGGCAGCCGTGGCCTAGTGGTTAGGGAACCGGTCTCTTGACCCGAAGGTTGTGGGTTCGATCCCCGCCCAGGGTAAGATGCCCTTGAGCAAGGCACCTAACTCCCCCAACTGCTCCCCCGGTGCTGTGGTTTGGGGCTGCCCCCCGCTCTGGGCAAGTGTGTTCACTGTTCACTGGTGTGTGCGTGTGTTTCACTGCACGGATGGGTTAAATGCAGAGGTCACATTCCTCTGTGTGCAAACACAGTAGGCAAATAGTTCACTTTCACCATGGATAAGGTTGCCCACTGCTCTGGATAAGTGGGTTCACTGCCCTCTAGTGTGTATGGTCACTAGTGTGTGTGTTTTACTGCAAAGAGGGGTAAACACAGAGGTCTAATTCCTCTGTATGTAAGCACAGTAGGTCAATCACTTTACTTTCACTTTAGAGGTAGGAGTGAACCAGAGAACGGTTTTTGTTCCCCAAATGCAGACCTATGACTCAAAACATCTTTATTATTTGATTAAATGCTTGCTATTAAAAATCAAACTTTAACTCTACCAGAATGATCTTTTTTGGAACTTTGCTCAAATTTACATTTTCTTTAATTCACATCTTTAAATAAATGTCTTTATTAATGTATCCCCTCACTCTTTTGCATTCACTTAGGTTTGTTGACGGTAGAGTGGCTGGCCACTTTACGTCCCAGGGCGCCCCCATGTCTGTGTGACCTTCTGGTTCTCCCGTGTACTTATGCTGTCATAGCTAGTCCTGCCAGATTCTGTGCTTGCTCTCTGCACAACATACATTTTCTTTAACCATCACATAAAAATAGCATACCTAATATTCTGTATTCTCTGCTCTACACTCTCCCTTTATTTACCACTCGGTCAAGCTACACGTGCTATGGCTAAGACACCAGGAAATACCAGTGACCCTGATTCCAGACTCTTTTTGCTCTCAGGACCTGTCTGATCCACCCTGATGCCCTATGTCTGCTTGAAGTCTAATCAACTGAACATTACTCATAGCTTAATTTCATAATTTTGCTTTGGAGTGTGACTGATATAAACAGTCATCGCAAGAACAGTTTTACTCATTGGTCAAATGTCCATCAGTCGACAAAAACAAAACAAAATCGAATTTCATGTTATTAGTATAATGAATTTTGAGTTGAACTTTTCTATAATGAAAGGGATTATTTATAATTGCACCATCTGTGTCATCCAAATGAGAATGGGTTCCCTTTTGAGTCTGGTTCCTCTCAAGGGTCCATGCAGTAAAACACACACATGCACACACACACACACACACACACACTTAGTGAACACAAGGGGGAGGTAAATACATTTGCCTGGATCTGTGGGCAGCTCCAAACCATGGCACACAGGGAGCAGTTGGGTTGTTGCTCAAGGGCAATTCAGTTGTGTCTTGTCTGTTGCAGGGACCTTCTGGTCACAAGACAGCTTCTCCAATGACGGGGCCATGGCTGTCCATTGTTAAAAGCTCTATACCAGAGATCACTAATAGGCTGACCACGTTCAGACATTGTCCTATATTTTGTGTTTCTATTTTAATCTGTGTCATCTTTTTAGCATTTACAGTGAAGGTTTTTCAGACTAATCGCATGCGTTGTCGGTATCATACGTGAGGCTTCTCAGCCAATCAGATGTGTGTATTATGATGAGCGCAGTAGACCGAGTCGCTCAGTCAGTTATACAAACACACGGGAGATTGGAGTCGAGAAACAGCAGTGTAAATAAGGGGAGTCAGAGAAAAGCTCATTCACATGGCGGTGCTCTAAAGAGAGGAACAGTGAAAAACGAACTTTTAACCAAGAATGTTTATTCTTATATACAGACAGTTTAAAACCAACATGTCTCGTGTTCTGAGACCCACTCAAGTCTGATCTCAGGTCACAGAAAATAATCATTAATTATTTTAATTAATTAGAATTAATTAAATACCCCTGCTCTATACAAATAAAATTGAATTGAATTACATTTATTATAACACTAGTCCAATTTGTTAAAAGAAAATCAAGAGTCATGTTTACAATGGCTTGATGACTAGCTTCCTTTTTTTAAATCACATGCTGACACCACTGACATTCCAGCATGGAAGTGTTGCAATAAAAAATCCATTGACCATGACGTTGACACAGTTAGTACCATCACCATCACAATCACCGTCAACCGGAACTGCTTAAGGAACAATAACTTTGCACCAAAGAGCACAAGTGGATTTTCACTTGTGGCTTTTCTCTGAGGAAGAGTTGGCTGCTGCTAGCCTGAGTGTGGCCATCTTAGCTCTGCCAATCTTTATTGCCTTTGATGGAAGTGAGGCGAGGTTTTAAACTGCAGGGCAAAATCACTTTCGCTTAGCCTTTGGCTTCTCAACAGAAAATTCCAGGCAACTCCCACTCCTTACTCCATCTCCTTCTCCTCCTACTCCTCCTCCTCTACCTTCATCCCCCCCATCCCCCATCCCTTTCTTCTCAACCTCTCAACAGCTGCTCTCTCTTTATTATCTGTCCCTTCTTCCCTTCTCCTGCCCTTTTCCTCTAATCCACCAATACACTCTCACACTCTAGCTGCTCCCCACAGAGCCCACGCCTGATTTGCTGTCTGGGTTGCTCAGAGTTTTTGCTGGCATTTGCCATTGTCTGGCCAACATTTCACTCCTTCTTGGTATAATAAGATGGATTAGGACTTGTTTTGACAGTTAGTTAGGGAAAAGGTAGAGGGTAAAATGCCAGCGAGGTAATTCCGATGCTCCACTTTGAGTAGCCTGACAAATCAAAGCGGGTGAAATAAGCCTTTGTGTATCTGCGCTTGACTGCAATCTCTTCTAACGCTAATAAAACCAGCCTTCAAAGCACATTCACCCTACAGTCACACTCACAGTCATCCTCGCTCACAGACGTGTCTGATTAGGTGTGTGATTTGGAACAGATCAAAACACAGCACACAAGGCTGGTCCGATTCAATTCCTCACTCAGGGTCAGGACAGCACAGGTACTGGACAGAAACTATAAACCAACATGACAGCACTCATTTCACTTTGCCTTGGCCCAATAACCTTGATCAGGCTTGGTATCAGACACAGTGGTCAGCCAGGCAGCATCCCCCAGGCTTTTCCCAGTGGGACTACGATGTCTGGATCTGTGTTCCTCAGCCGGCCTCTCCTGCTGGTGAATCGTATGTCTAATTTCCTCAATTAGCGGAGCCATGGTCAGCCCCTACGTCATTACCGTCAATGAAGCAATCCATCAACACATTGTAAACTAATTTTAAATGCCGCCCATGGGGACTTTTTTAAACGTCTCCATTACCTCAAACCCACCACAAAACTACAAAAGTGCCATCTGACTCAACTGTCTACACAATTATCCAAACCGACTGAGCTGCTTTATGTCCAATCAGATCTCTAAATCATTAGTATGTCCTATAGGAGTCTACAGCATGTCTAAGGAATTCCTGACCTCTTAAATGAGGTTTAACTACGTCAGAGTTTAAATGGGTGACAGGGTAATTTAAATAAAGTTTCCTAATGTTAGAATTTTTCTAATATTAACCAAGCCAGCAAAGCAACATGATGTGATGTAACATACATTTATAATATTAACTTTTTTTTTTATTAGTGTCTCTGTTCTATTTCCTGTTCAGTGTGTGGACTACTCCCAGTGTTAACATTTACGATTACGGTTCTGACTATGATCACTTCTGACTGCTACAGACGTGTCCTACAATTCTTTTTTTCTACCTAAATAATAAATAAAGCACATTGTGCGTTTCGGATCTCGTCTCCTGCCTCACACCACATGTTACACTGCTTAAAAGAAAGTGGGAGTGTGGCAAGAATGTGGCAACAAATGGCCACGATATTACAAAAGATACTGAAAAGATCAAACTACTGTTAAACTCACAGTTTTTTACATACATGTTCAGTCTGATATAGCAGGGCACATTCTGTGTTTTTCGGTTCTAAAATGTGCTGGGAATAAACAATGTATAATACATAGTCATACTTATAATCCTGAAAAGGATGTAGTGGAATGGGAGAAATACAGAGCCACCTGTACCAAACACACTTCACAGCAACACTTTATCATCTTCCCCACAGGGGGGAAAACAGCTCCTGGGGTGGAGAAAGTCTTAGACAGAACCACATGAAAACAAAGAGATGCATTAAGAAGAAATGCATTGCTTAGAGTACAGCTGCTGAATTTAGAAATCATAAACAGCAGTATGATTAGTGAGCTGAGTCTTAGTTAAACTACACATTACCTGATTATATACTTATGGATATTATACGTATACTTATGGTCTACATGTGCAGCAAAATATTTCACTTGAGCTCATGAGGAGTTTGCATGAACTTGAATAAACAAAGGCAGTGGGTTTGATTTTGTTCAACTTCACAAATATTTTTCTAACTTTATGCTGTATACTGCATTTGTGACAAATTTTGGAAAACAGATCGGTAAAGTCAAGAATAATTTTTTTAGTCTAAACCTAAACTAGGATGCACAGAAATGTTGGCCACCTATGTATTTGTTTTTTCTTTGTTTTACATATTTATTTATTATTTATTTAGTTGGTTATTTATTGTGATGTTTAATCACAATTGTAATATATAATCAGTCAATATATAGACAGCATACTGTATGATAGCTTGGTTTACTGATGTATTGATTTGTTGATTTTAATTTTGTCTATTTATTCAGTTAATATATCGGCGACATGCTGCATAATAGCTTTGTTTATTTGTTAGTTTGTTTACTTACTTTACCTAAATTCTTGTATACTTACATTACTTGCATTTGTTTCTTTACTTACATTTGTTTCTTTATTGCCAACATTCTATTAACAATATCTAATAATAGTGTTTTTTTATTATGTTGTATTTTTTGATTAAGCATCAATTAGTAAATGCTTTTAATTAATGCAAATTTTAATAGTCAAAAACAACAAAAGTAAAAATGATTCGAATTTATGCAAAAGTAGTAATTTATGCAAATAGTTAATTAATAATTATTTACGCAATTATTATTATTATTAACAAAGAAAACTTTGCCTGGTTTTTGGTTTGCAGTTTTCATTAGTCTAATTAGTCTAAACAGTGCGCACTGCAAGGTTTAGTAAACTGATAAATAGAAATAAATGGTGATGTGGCTGACTAATTAGTTCATTAGTTACTTGCAATATTCATGTGACACTTTCTATTTTCATTAGCCAATTTTTAAAGCATTAATTCCGTACAATTATTTAGACTTTACATAGGAACATCTCAACTAATACCACCTTACTGTTCACCTACTGCTCAAAATATGCATGATGGTGATTTGCACATTTCTCATATACTCCTCATATTAATATACTCATGCTGAACATCTCTTTAATACACTTAATACCGTATGATTTTATAGTAATGCAGTTGTATAGTAACACATATATTTCCTCTATCTTTACTAAATCCTTCCAAAGGTTCTTCCTTTAGTCATGGCGGGGAGTTTAGCTTGGGCACAGAAGACCCAAATCTATATCCACATTTAGGTAAAGCTGAATATTATACAAATACAATTTAATTTAAATGAATGTTTTTGCCATCTACATTCAATCCACTCCATATGACTTAATAACTATTAATACATGTACTGAAACACCCAGCCATAGTCCACCTTAAGACAGCTAAAAGGAGAGTGGCCAGTGGATGTTTAGTGCTCCACATTGTTGTGATGGATGAAATATCTGCAGCCCATAGCCTGGTGTGGACACAGCTGCCACAAGCAGAATGAAAGTCATTGCTCAGAGGAGAGCAGGCTGGGGGAAAGAGTCTCGAAATGAAACAGCAAACTGGCCTCCATCGCCTGGCCTTACACACTCCCCTCATCTCCCTCTCTGCCCCAAACCTCTTCATCACATTACAAACTAGGCCAAAGAGCTGGAGTGATAAAGAAAAAGAAGAAAGTGAATAGGGGCGGCTCTGCTAAAAAAGAAAGAAAGAAAGAAAGAAAGAAAGAAAGAAAGAAAGAAAGAAAGAAAGAAAGAAAGAAAACGGCTTCAGCTCAATATAGTTGTTTCTGGAGTGCCTATATAGCAAATCAATTCTGAATTTTAGCTGTATATTGGTAGACCTACAATAAAGCTAGCATTGACACAACACCAGTTTGAAGCCACAATAATACCCAGTTACACCCAGCTGAGCCTCCGCTCCTTATTTCCTCTCACACATTTCATTTTCACCTCTCTTTCTGTTCAGAGACACACATGGTGCCTCCCACCCTAACACCCCACCCCCCATTTATTCCAGCGTCTTTTCTTCTCCTGCAATTTCTTTTCTTGCTTATACTTTTCACAGCCGGTTCTTCACTCACTCTTTTTTTCTATTTCTACCAGTATTTCCTCTTTCCTTTATCTGCAGAATAACTGTGTACTGGGGTAAAGATAATGAGGCTGTTCATCCAGAACTTCAAGCTCAAGTCCCAGAGCTCAAATCCTCACCATCCTAATAACAAATATTTTGACATTCAGACACACAGGCAAGACATGGCACCTCTGACTCTGTACCACATTAAAAAAAATTAAATAAAAAAACAAAAACAAAACCAAAGAAATAGATGTGGTTTTTGTAATCATTCCTCTTCCTTCTCAATCTATTTGATCATAATATTAATACTGCACTGAGAATCTTATTTCTACTCAAAGCAGACTATGTGATGTAAAAAGCATGTAAATTAAAACTCCGTCAGAAATAAAAAAGAAATTGTGTGAAAAAAGACAGAGCCAGAAATTTATAGTCACAAATATACTAATGTGGATCATTGTAAATGATCTGGCGAGCATATTGTGCATACACACCTGGTAATAGCTGACAGTATGTAATTGTAATTGCAGGCAGTGGAAAAGCCCAGGACACCATGCTACCATTGCATTTTTACCATAAAGCAGATTAATATGGGTTAATTACCATAGCACGGCACACTTAAACGCTGTAGTACAAATCTATCATCGGAATTACTCCCTCGTTTTCCGCACAGAGTTGCCAACGGGGAACAGACGCACTCCGTCTCAGCGAGCTGCCTCTACGAGCAGTGGGGTTGGGAAAATTAGAAATCCATCTGAAGAGTCGGGAGGGTGGAAATAAAGGAAAGGGACTTGTCATCAGGGCTGTAATCATTTCTCTTGTTTAGATATCGATTGTGTGGGCGGTGGTAATTTTCGCGGTGTGTTCTGTGTGTTCAGTCTGGGCAGGTCGAGACTGGTCGACGAAGGGGCCGCTGGGAGACGGCTGTAGACAGTACCATCACTCTAATGAGCAGCCCGTAAAAATGAGCCTGTGTTGTGTCGGACTTTAGAGCAGTTCATCTCTGCAATGAATAGTTCCCAGTGGGCCAGGTGGTTAATGCCATTTATTAATAGAAGCGCATAGGCAGTACACTAGGCCTGAGCCCTTTGAGAACCTTTTATTAAGGCATCTGGACAAAGAGAATGTTTGTGTGTGTGTCTGGGTATGTCTGTGTGTATTTATATCTTGGTAGAGGCTAAAAATCCAGACAAGACTAGGAATATCTGATTATTTTGACCTTGTGGGGACATTTGGCTCGTCCCCTGGAGGAAAGTATAACCAATAACTAATAAATAAGCCCCAAAAAATAGCTTTTTTATTACTGAGGTTAGGGTTAGGGTTAAGTTTGAGCACAGAATTAATTTCATGACACATGATGTTAGTATCAAAACAATAACAATAGCAAGACAAAATGTGTGTGAGGAGGGTGTATAGATGTGGGGCATGTTGTTAATCCCCACAAGGGCAGTAATATCTAACCAGATCAGACATTTGGTCCCATTAAAGACAGACAGACAGACAGACACAAAGAAAGAAAGAAAGAAAGAAAGATAGATAGATAGATAGATAGATAGATAGATAGATAGACAGACAGACAGACAGATAGATAGATAGACAGACAGACAGACAGACAGACAGACAGACAGACAGATAGATAGATAGACAGACAGATAGATAGCGTTGCTTTTTGATTACTAAGGTTAGGGTTAGGATTAGACACAACATGAATTATCTGCATTAATAATTATGTCAATTGAATAGATGTGAAGAAAGTCATACTACTGAATGATTTAGCATCCAAGAACAAAAACACTGAATAATGGCAGTGATTTATGGAAAATAAAAGCTGGCACCTTGCCAATAATAATTATCCCAAGCCCTATTCTTCATCAGTCCATTGTGACAAAGTTCACAGGGTAAAGGTCAGAGCAGCGCAACAACCCACTATAGATATTGTGGAAAGGCATCCAATAGTAATTATAGCACCATTAAGAATAAAAAAGAACTGAACAAACACTAGGGTTTTAATGGTTTCATAGAAAAAAATATTTTAATCCCAGCCATTAATCCTTCATTATGACTTCAGCACAGGATGATCCCTTATAGACTTAGTAGTCTACTAGTAGACACAGAAGTCTAGCACGCCTCCTTACTTCCTTTTAAAGTCTAAGTTCGGTCTAGAACAAGTGAACTCAACACTGTTACCAAGACGGTTCACTAAATGCTTCTTCTGTTTGTCCTCCTGGAGATGTACTACTCTGACCTTGTTTTATCAGCATAGACTCCAAATAAAACCTGTTAAGAAAGCAACTCTGTTAAAAAAGGTTCTTTACAGCGATGCCAGAGAAGAACTGTCTTGAATCCCTGAAGCCATTTGCGGTTCCCTAAAGAACCTTTCAGTCAGATTCTTCTTCCAGAATAAATTGAATAATGATTTTCCACCACAAAGATCTTTAATGGTAACTACAGCATCACTCCAAGGAACCCTTTCTGATATCATACTTTTAAAGAATGCAGAACCCCAGAGAGGCTTTGTGTTTAGTAAAATATAATATGGTTCAATATACTGTACATTGTAATATAAATTAAATATGAATAAAGTTAATATAATTTTGTGTGATGTGTGATGCAGAGGGGAAGCTACGTTTCTGTAATACTGGTTATATTTCCTGTATATCACAGACATTTGGAAACAATTATAGATTTATCAGTGGCCACTGTTGATCTTCTATGAGTCTAGGAGTTAGTTCTTGTTATCACTCATATTATAGCAGCTATAAACAGTCTGTTTCAATGCTGGATCTTGTCTATTCCCACAAGGACCCTTAGTGCATATTTCTTTGTTAAACAGCTAGGTTTAGATGTTTGTTATTAGGCTTGAATTTATGTGAGAGTTCCAAGTAGTCCATGTGAATTATCTGTTAATGCAGAAATGATTACGTGAGTGATACCCATCACCACCAACCCATGTCTGAAATACTGTTCTGTTCTGCAATCACTTCCTGTTCACACTGTATACAAACACATGAAATCCTCAGTGGCACTGCAAAGTCTTGTTGGTATAACTTTAACTGTGCTTTAGTATTTCACTATCTGCCTTGTTATTTAATTTGATGCTTGATTTGTAAAACAGTGCTTATTTTGGATTAGCAATTCTGGGATTGGTTGTTGGGAACAGTGGTAATCAAAGATTGGTTGTTAGGGATAATGCTGGTTAGGGATTGGTTGTTAGGAAAAATGCTGGGAATATTGCTCATAACGGATTGGTTGTTGGGAATGATGCTGATCAGGGACTGGTTATTGGGAAAAATGTTGATTAGGGACTGGTTCTTGATAATATTCCTAATAAGGGACAGGTTGGTGGGAACAATGCTCATCGGGGACTGGTTCTTGAAAATATTTCTTATAAGGAACAGGTTGGTGGGAACAATGCTCATCTGGGATTGGTTCTTGGAAATATTCCTAATAAGAGACAGGTTGTTGGGAACAATGCTGATCAGTGATTGGTTGTTGGAAACAATGCTGATTACTGATTTGTTTTAGTGAACGTCTGTTCTTATAAGCCCAAGTTAGCAGGCTTTACACACTGATTAGGAATCAACCTAATCTACTGTCTCATCTCATATAACTAGCAGCAGTGATCAGGTATCTGTATCAAGTGCAGAACAGCCAATTTTCTAATTCGAAATAAAAACACTAAAATCGTATAAAAAACTGCCACAAAAATCTAGCAACAAATTTCTGTTGTGTGTTTGGGGTTGGGTAAGTGGGTTAGGTTTTAGGAAATCATGTTTATGCAGTTGTTTCTTACCTGTGATGGATAGACAACACAGACACACAGGACATGAAAGAGAAAGAAAGAAAAGGAACTGATTAGTTCACAGCAATGCTTATCACCTATACTGTTTTTTCCTTACTTTTGGATAAGGATCAGTAAGTAAACGTTGGCGTTTACAGACTGTCTGCATTCGCACAGCCAGGGCTGGCAGTAACACTACATCTATAGTTTCGTTATACATGTCGCAGTTGGTGTCACCTCAGGTGGCAGAATTTCAGGAATAACACTTCAGAAAACACTTTGATGTGTAGAGCCTCTGAAAACACCGAAAAAAATCTTTAAAAACCCTGCTTTATAAACTCCTGCATGATGCCACTACACAGCCCCTGGGCTTGACTCCAGTGCCTCCTCCTGATCCCCCATTTGGGATTTGGGAGCCACTCAGACCACAAACTCCAAAGCACATAAATATGCATTGGCACTACATGCAAACCCCCCGATCCATACCGCCCCGGCCATCTGCATTAACCGAAGTCAAGCTGTGCTCTGCTTTTCCCTCCTCCTCCTCCTCATCTAGTCCCACGTACATCCCTACTGAGCCAGATCCCTCACCCTCATCCAAGGCAACCTACACTTGGCAAACGAGACGGCGAAAAAAATATACAACTTGCTTTCTCGGCTCTAGCTCTTCCCGCCACCAGTGCAGAAAATAGCAGGCGAGAGAGATTACTTTCATACCCCACACTTTCTGCTTAATGTTATGGAAAGTGAAAAGAGATTGTCGAAGGCTGGGTAATATAGTGGGACATTTTTGTGAAATACTGGCATATAGTGTAGGAGTTCGGATATGTATTAGTGCTTTCTGAGAGCATAACAATCATTAAAATGGCTTAAACTCATTTTTTTCCGACAGAAGCACAGTCTGTATTTCAGCACCAACTCTCTTGTTTTTCTCTCTGTTCCCTCTCAGCGGATGACGCAGGATCTGCTGCTTTTAAACACCACTTTTGCATCATTTTGCCCAGCTAAACACAGAACCCGCTTTTGTTTCTGCTGCCTTTCTATAAGGAACCTACAACAAATGTTTCTCCTGACCTCCTTCAGTTGTGAGATAAGATAAGTTTTACCTAGACTTAATCGATGTCATGGTCAGGGCTCGGTTTGAACACAGAGACATAGATTTGAAGCTTTAAAAGTGATGCTGTGTCAAGGCAACTTTTCTTGCTGCATATTTTTGAATAAACCTAAGCTCCTGGGTTATTCTGCTGCATTTGTGCAGGCATCACAGACTGAAAAAGATGATGACCTTGAGCTGTGCTGATTGCAGATATAAAGTCATTTCGACTGTAGCATCGCAAAGCTACAAACAATCACTAATCAGAGAGATCCGAGTTTCTAACACATTGAATGATGACAGTACTAAACTAAAATTTGTGGTATATCAGATTCCTTGCTTATAAACTCCCTGATATGACTGAATGGCTACAGCAGTTATATTTTAAAACTTAAACATTAACGGCTATAAATGAAATAATATAAGTGGTTATGTTTTGTTTTACAGTGGTTTTGACTAGTGTCATGGATCCTGAACAAATGAAACACGTGCATGTTGAATGTGACATAAGAATAACCATAGACTTCTCTGTTCAATAATTGTTAAACATTCTGTTAACATTGCCCATATCTCCTTATTTTTTTTATTTTATTTTTTTATTTTTTTTTGGAAAATATGCCATGTTTTCAGTACACAAATCAGACCTGAGAGGGTAAATAAATCTATTATATTTTATTACATATACATGTGAAAATATTATCTTATTATCTTATTTTTAATATGATTTTATTATCTTGTTTATAAATGTTATTTAACTATTAAATTAAAAGTTTTAATCTCAGAATTTATTGTATATCCAACTTCTGATTTTTGTCAAGTAAAATTAACATAATTTTACATTAGTCATTTTCTGCTCAAATTCAGTGTTTAGATATTGTATATTAGCTAAGCTTTTTTGCAGTGCACATAGATAATTATCATAAATGCATATGCTTGGATAGACCACAACAGAATGAGTTGCGACGAGTTGCTGAATACTTTTTTGGCTCTGCTACGGTAGTTTTACTAAGTACTCAATTCGGTCCACTAAAAACCTTTGCTAGGCTTGAATCTAGACTTCATTCCACCATCTAATGAATGCTGATTATATGATAATCTGTTGTTTCAAAAACTCAGGTTGCTTCCACTAATGGCAGCAAATATATAATAAATCCGTGAAAGCATGTTCTATTAATTTTCACTGTTTAATCTTAAGTAATGTTGGTTAAACTTAATCACATAATGACAAGCAATTTACTCTATACAATTTGTTCTCTGATCAGACACAAACCATAATACAATGTTAACAATGCTGTCATATTTTACAAAGCAGAGGCAGCAGATAGAATGTGTACTGTACAACCTGTAGCTAGCTTTCCGTCTCCAGCTGTAGGTGTTAATTTAACACTTGATGTTTTGCTGTGTGTGTAATGTGTTTAATATACTTGTTGACAGCTTGAGTAATAGGTTAGTAGTCTAGCACATTTGCACTGACATCCTGCCAAACTGCCAGCATACAGCCAGGAACTGCTGCATTCGGTGTTGCAACCCTTGATTAAAACTAAATGAATGTTATATATTATGGTAATACATTAGCGATCATGGTCAGAATGATCAACTGATTGATGAGTCACAAAGAGTCGAGTAGTCGATCAGTGAAGTGTTTTCTTTGAAAAAAGTTTTTCAAAGAATTTGAATGCATGTTAAAGATAACATTGATCTCATAAGACCCCAAACCACGGCGCCCGGGGAGCAGTTGGGGGAGTTAGGTGGTGGTTACACCTCAGTCGTGTCTTGCCCTGGGCAGGGATTGAACCCACAACCTACCAGTCAAGAGACCAGTTCCCTAACCACTAGGCCACGGCTGCCCCCGCGTTTCATAATGCAAACCTTTTTGGGATTTTTTAAATTCTACTAGGAGGCTTACCTCTAAACCCCCTAATCAAAGTTATTCATAAATCTCTAGTGATGGCCCTGAATGATACTATCCTAATTACATTTACATTTAATTCACTACATTTGTCAGTAGCTTGTCACCAAATGGCTTTCATCTGTTTAAAAGGTAGTGAAAAATGCCTTTGATTTGGTGTGTAAGGGCATCTGCCATCAGAGTAAAAGAATAATAACATTACTACTATTCAAAAGCTTCGATTTTACCAGTTACTGTTTCCAAATATCTGCTCAAACTGTTGGCTGCTTTATTAGAAAACAACTCATAAACTTCAAATAAACTTTTAGCTCCGCTTTTGACTAAAAATCATAACTAAATTGCTCCAAAAAATATACAATGCACCCAAAAACAGAAACTGATCTTTAGTTGAGAAGCTCATCTTGTTTTAAAAGATGACACACTGTAGCAGATGGACATTTATGGACCCAGTGTGCAAGCTGCCATTTTTTTGCCCATCAGTTACGCAATCTGTGTGCAACGGTATGCAATGGCTCAAGACAGTGGCACAAAAAGTGAATTTTAGAAAACTGCAGTGACTAACAACGCAACATAAGAATACTTACATTGAGATATTACACTCTTAAACTTGTCACTTGTATCATTAAGGATAAACATTTTGTACCTTTAGTTCATTTTGCTTTTGGTACCTTTATGTATCTTCTGAGTGGAAATATAAATATAGTGCACAATTTATAAAGAATAAGCTTTACTCTAAATGTTGTTTAACGATAAACTGGTGTACATTTCAAACAAAGAATGCATTGGACAAAACAGTTTCCCTTCATGGTGATTTCCCAGCGACAATACATCTGACTGCAAGGCTGATATTGATGACTTTGTTGCAGTACAGAATTGTTAGAGCAGGACTTTTATGGCAGACACTTGTATAAAAACATGTATAGCTCTAGTTAATTTTTTTGTTAGGAGATGTTTATTTACTATTTTAATTAAAGTATAAATCTCCAGTGTGGGCGCTTTTTAACTATCAGAGGTTTACCTAAAGTATTACAACACAGAAAAGTTTTACAATTAAGTATTATTTCTCTTATTAACATCACTAGGGATTTAAAGGGAATGGCTTTATATCGATTACAGCTGTTAACATAAGTGATGTTCTGCTGAATTAAGTGGAAGATTACTGCAGCCCAACGTATGCAGACATAAAACAGAAAACATAATCATACTGTAGATAAATCTATATCTAAGAGAATTAATATTTATATATCTCTTTGCATCTATAATTAAATTAATAGAAAAAGCAGATGTTACATGTTTTTTTTTTTTACAAGTGCAGAGAGACATTCTTGACTAAACCCCACATTCCACAAGCTGTGCAGCCTATTAATTAGCAGCCGTTCACTAGCAAGGGTATTTATGATGGTGATGAAATTATGCCTGTATATAAAATTTATTACTATTAAGCACTAGCAACACCTCCATCCAAACAGCACTCTTAAACGTGTTTGTGCTGTGAGCAATGTTCCAATTATTGTTCATAATCCATCACAGTCCACACAGTGGTTCGGTTTTCTTTTCATAACAACTTACGTTTAAGTGCTAAAAAACCTATATTTCAATTTTTTTATATTAATTAATGATTTATCCAGTCTGCCTTAGTTATTAAAGGGCTTTGTGCTGTAGTCGTAAAATATGAAAAGCTTTACAAAAGGACTATATTACAATATGTTTCGGCCTGATTTATATCATTATATCTACTGTTATGAATTTATTATAATAACCAGACATACCATATGTGCTTAGGAGCACTATTCACCTCATGAAGGCATCACATGTACATAATACACCAACATCATCTATTATTACATCTGAGGTAAAGCTTAAAAAAAAAGAGGCAGTTTTCATACAATTTGATACAGTAAACAGTCAGAGCCCAAATACTACAAAAAAAAAGGAATGTTATTTTAATGTTATAGGTGATGGGCAGTGGTGGCTCAATGGTTAACATTCTGGCTTACTGATCAGAAGGTTGGGGGTTCAAGCCTCAACATTGCCAAGCTGCTACTGTTGGGCCCCTGAGCAAGGCCCTTAACTCTCTCTCCACCAAGGGCATTCTATCCTGGCTGACTCTGTGCTATGTCCCTAACTTACTAACAATCTGGGATATGTAAAAAGGAAAGAAGGATTTCACTATTCTGCCCTGTATATGTGACACATCAGTCTTCTTCTTCTATTTAAGGAGGTCAGAGGTGACATCAGTGCTCGGAGTGATAGAGAATGAATTTCTGGAGTTATTGAAATGGTCCAGTAATATGTACCATCAATTGTTGATCTAAACACAAGACATGTTTGTCACATCAGCTCCCGACTTAGCAACTCCCACGCAGCACCGCAACCTATAAATATGCCTGCTCATGACCACATCTCACAACTTTCACACTCCGACTTGCCCGGTTTTTGATTACACACACCTCATTTCAATCACAAACACACGGAATCTAAACAGACTGCAAACTAATTCACTAATCACGATGTATCATTCAGTGTGTCTTTCTCCTGAAAGCCTTCTGTTGTCATGGATATTCTGGTTTTGCTCTCATTCTCTGGTTTTTCTGATTCTGGATTTCTTTAGCTTGCTCTGTTTCATTGTCTCCTGACCTTTCGACTCTTCTCTTGTCTGATGTTTTGGATTTGTCTGCTTTGTTTGCATTCGTATCTGCTTCTGTCACGTGACAGTGTTTTATCGTTAATGTCGGTCTAAATACAGTAAATAACACAAACAGCACCACAAGCATAGACGTGCACGTTTCAGAGCTCAGTGCTTGCAGAAGTGAAATGCTGTTAATGTTAAATACATTTCAGTGCACAGAATCACCAGGTCCTATGAGCTCTATTACAAAATACTGCTCAAATACTCCCTAGTCTTATCAGGTTGCAAGAAGATCTGCATCCTCTCCTTTTCACAATCTGTTTTGCTTTGATAACTATTTATGTAATATGTCCAAAACACTGTTAATTGTCATCTATACATTAGAGCAACAATATACACTAGGATTACATTATATAGAAAGAAAGTGAACTATTGCCTACTGTGCTTGCACACAGAGGAATGTGACCTCCACATTTAACCCATCCGTGCAGTGAAACACACACACACAC
>JAOVVF010000004.1:15038288-15056889 GCA_028565595.1 Duopalatinus emarginatus
ATCTCCACATCATTGCATTCAGTTTTTATTCACAATTTGTTTAGTGTCCCAACTTTTTTGGAATCCGGTTTGTACGTCATTTGGCAGACGCTCTTATCCAGAGCGACTTACAAGGTTATTGGTATTACAAGTAGGCCAACGTTGTGTTAGGGATCTTGCCCAAGGACCCTTATTGGTGTAGAACAGACTGGCTGCCCAGACCGGGAATCAAAGCCAGGTCTCTCATATGGGAGCCAGTGATGTTATCGCTGTACCACACCAACCATGAACTGCACGCTGAACAATGATCTGAACAAACAAGCTGAATAAACCTCAGCAAGACTGTTTATTCTTAAAATGATCATCACTGTCTATCTCTTTATCTGTCTTTTATCACTAAGTCTGTTTTACATTCAGTTGCCTAAACAAGATAATTCTTTACTAAGGAATTTATACACCAGGTAAAAGTCTGAACATGCAAAACCCGACATAAGCAGTGGTTTTGAACGCAGCACCGTGTGTATATCTTGGACTGGACAGGCAATTTTGCATTACAGGGTTCTTACCCTTTCAATGTGGAAAAATTCAACATTTTTCAAGACGCTTTACATAGTTTTTTCTAAGCATTACGCACTTCCTGGTCCATTTTCTTGTACATTTTGAAAGGTCACTAAATGTATTATGAAAAGGGAAAACGTTAAAAACTATATGCATAACTGAGTCTGTGTCAATGCAGATTTATCTAACCTTAAAAGTCCTATTACCAGAACAGAATGTCTCTTTTTAAATAAAAAAAAAAAAAAATCCAAACTGTTTCAGGTCTGAAAATGAGGGCTTTAAAATTTTTAGAGCTTCTATACCTATGTGAGAGCTCTAGGGTTTTTTGACTATTCTCCATCTCATAAATTTTGATAAGAGGTTGATCTATGCCTAGTATACACAAAATATTTATGCCCATGAATGAATTCCCTTTGCAAACCCACATAGACACAGACTAGCTGCATTTCACAAATACATGCACACTGATGATATGCAGGCTTCACGCTACCATTAACACATGAACATTCATCAGACACACACACAGACAGACACACACACACCTTGCCAATCTGATGAATCTGAGTGGGGAGACAGGGGATAAAACCCAACAGAAGGATCAATTTATATGATCTATGAAAGATATTAGTAATGACATTTATGAATACTTTATGGAACATAGAAAATGTTGTCATAAATTTTGATGTAAGGAAATGAGGCAGGAATATTAAACAAACAGCATTAAACTTTGAACAAGGCCTCCATGTCAAATCGAGTAAGCTCAGAGAAAGTGAAGGGAAAAAAGATTGGGGGACAGGAGAGGAGTATTTTGTCATCCAGCAGCTATTCTGGACCTGACAACAGGCCTGGAAGAAAAAGCTGAGTCAAGGTCTGAGCCAGAGAAATGAGAAGTCAAAAAAAATGGGTCATTATCCACATGGTACACAAATTATATGGTTGGAAACTAGCGAAAAATGACTGTCACATACTATCAGAATTTCTGCTGCAGGTTTTCTTTATACTTTTTAAGAATCATTAGTTATTATCAAGGTACCTTTTGCAGAGTCCAAGGTGCAGCAAAAAATGCATAATGATCAGTATAGCAGCACTAGTCTTCTTTTAGTACATAAAATTTGTAAAATGCAAACGATTAGCTGTTATACTTACTATTCTCAATGGACTGATAATACAATAATATAAATAAATGGATGTGGTACTGCAATTATTTGAAATGAAAAGGGGAATTATGGATATTTTGGGTTATTAGGGAGGAAACCAGAGCATGGGAAACCCACATGGACACCTCACAGACAAAGACCACAGCGAGGCTAAAAAAAGTGGTTAAAATGGCACTATGTTGGTAAGTTTAATAAGACCTCCCTTACCATTATATATCTCCAGAGCTTTGAGTTTCATCATGCAATATATTATAGTGTAAAAATTTGTCATGGAAGATAGAAAGGCAACTAAATGGAAGTAGAGTGGGGAAAACATAAGACAGGTAAAACAAGCTGTAATTATAGATTGTGTACTTTGGCAGAAGGTCGAATTATTTTAAATCTTGTGACTAGTATAGAGCTTGTGCACTGAAGCATTGCATCTTGCGTTGCAATCGCACTGAAGGTCGCCAAGTGCACTTCTATCTAATGAGCTCCAGGTAGAACAATTCTTAACAAGGTCATGTTTATAAAGCCCTTCAAGTCAAGCTCATTTCAAGAAAAACAACACACTTAATCAGCTTCCTGTCTATTCCATAATACATGATTGATATGGCAATACTGGCAGAACATATGCATTGAAGCATTTTTGTGCTGTTC
Source organism: Duopalatinus emarginatus (assembly GCA_028565595.1). Taxonomy (NCBI): domain Eukaryota; kingdom Metazoa; phylum Chordata; class Actinopteri; order Siluriformes; family Pimelodidae; genus Duopalatinus; species Duopalatinus emarginatus. Next base: position 15,040,622 of record JAOVVF010000004.1, read on the forward strand.
AAAGAGAAAGCATGAAAAATAATGAATTCTGGAGGCGGCGTTAGTGCAGGAAATGTCGAATATCAGTGGATTTAAAATCGTAGTGGCACAAGTCTGTTGAGACAACAGATTATCTATACTTTACATAGATTATTACCATACGTTTTCAGGTCTGAAAGTGAATGCCTGTGAAGTTCATACTTCTCCAGACTTTACAGGTCTAGAATGTCAGCAGAACATGAATTAATACAAATTTGTTGAATTTCACAACATGGCGTCCACCATCATTAATCAGTAATTTAGCAACATAACCCAGCATGTTAGATTATTATTTTATAGTTTCGTGTACAGACAAGCCTTGACAAGCTCAGGTATGGGGTTTATTGTTTAGCTGGGACCTCTGGTACATCTACACGTGTCTCAGACAAGAGAATGCTACGTGTGTCTCCTTACTGACAAGTTACACCTGTTCATGTCCTGCATTCATTCTGCTGGGTTTGGCCTCTTCCAACAGGACAATGCAGCGTCACACATGTCTAGAGATGCCAAATTATTGTTAGAGGAACACTTATCTGGGGTTTTGCCATTCACACACAAGTCACTCACTGTTATCGAACACATCTGAGAATGCTACACCTCAGAATACAATAGAATTGTGGACCATTTTGCAGGAATTATGGTGCTTATTTCCTACAGAATATTTCCTCAGGGTTGTGGGGGACCTACCAAGCGGCAACATCAAACTATCAGACAGTGGTGATGGACTTAATACTGCTCCTTGCTCCAGGAAGCCAACAGAAAGTGTTTAGGATAGACTGATTAAGCTCTTTATAGAAGGTGCTCCAAACACCATGACACAAATTCAACTGCACTGGTTACTCTGGTTATTGGTGTATATTAAAGTGTCGTTCTTCTACTCGAATACATTGCTAAAGCAAATATTGTGCTTTTTAAGCACTTACGCTCCAGAAGTTATCTGCAGACTCAGCAGTAATGTATATAGATTCCACTTCTCAGTAGGTCAAAAACAAAAATTAAAGAACGAAGAATAATTTCCCACTCGCGTGAACTTAACTGAACGCGAGAATCAACTCATAGACCGTAGCAGTTTAATCTGGCATGGTACATTTTGCAGAACAAGCAATATGCATCTCGGATTTCATGTATACCAAACAACGTTTCCTGTCAAGGTCCTTTATAGAAAAGGTATCTTCTCTGGGGAAGCTCAGCATGGAGGGTTTTAGAAAGCTAGTACAGCAGCTTTTCTTTTTTTTTCTTTTCTTGTCCATTTACATAATAGGCAGGTTACACCCTGATATCATGACAGGTAAAGGGCTGAAAAAAAAGAGCACAGGTGGCTTATTTTTTTATGTTCACATTCACAAACACTGCAGCATGATAATCTTTCGGACAGATTGTGGTATGCAGGTAAGCAGCATTATAACAAACACTATTGTTGCGCCATGATGTCTTTGTTTAGACAGAAATAGGGGTTTTGTCTTTTTGTTGGGTTGATACAATATTTACATTTACAACTATTTGAGTTGGGTTGATACAATATTTACATCTACATTTACAACGTATGTATCAGGCAGAAAGTGGTGGATTCAGGTGCAGGTAAACAGGGTTTTATTAAATAATATTAAATAAAATTAGATCTAGCAATGATGTCCAAATTCAGACGGAGTTTAGTAGTCAGGTGAGAGTCATCAGTAGTTAGGTGTGTGGGATCAGTAGGCAGGACAGTGTGATCAGTAGTTCAGTGATTGTGATCAGTAGTCAGGTGGGTGTGATCAGTAGTCAGGAGAGTGGGGCCACTAGTAGATGAGTAGGATCAGTAGTCAGGTGGGTGTGATCAGTAGCAGCCGTAACAACGTAAGCCACCATAACTCTTACCAGGCAGATACTAAGGATGAATCTCTGAATGCTGTAAATACATCTAACAATGCTGTATGTACATGCTTAATAAGCTCAATCTTATTTATAAACTCAATGTTTGTCCTGTGAGCTTTATATCTGATATCTTACTAAAAGGAAAACTTCCCAAATGCATGACTTTTTTATGTTGCAAATAGGAAAAAAAAACATATACTGTGCAGGTTTTATATTTATCTGTATGTAAGGTGTATCAAACACCTTATCTGTTCATAAAGAATAATATATTCATATTCCATTACCTAATTTAAAATAATCCTCAGTCCAATTCTGTAAACCGACTGCATTCATTCGACAGCTTCCACTCTATAAAATGTGCTCTAACGCCACCTTCACTTATTTACATGACATTAAAGCCTATGTGTGCCTTGACACACATACAACTAATAGCCACTCACTAAACCTTACATTTAAACTGAGCAAATTGAATCACAACATGAATCCATGTCAGAGGGTGCCCTTATTTAGCCACGGCTGCATAGCAAAAGACTTTGTATTCAAGTAGCACCTGTTGGAATAATGTGCATCCATTGCTGGGAATAATTATAACGATTTGCAGTGATGGGGGCGCATGGTAATTGCAGTAAGTGGCGCAAGCAGCTAGAACCCAGAGCTTGGAGATAGAGACCGGCCAAGCTGCCACTACATTAAAAGGGACACAGACATCCACCATAATTAAGTCTCTGTTGCCAAGGCAACACCATTTTATAGTGCCTCACAGGAGTGTGCCTTAACGTCTGTGATCACTTTTTTCTTTCTTTCTTTCTTTTTTTTTTTGTTATTAGCTCGAACTTTCAAGCATGCGGACATTTCAATAAAAAAAAATATCTTAATGATTCGGATTTCTTGATGCCGTGTCTCACAATAGGCAAGGCCCTAATATCAAAGTGCCATTAAAAAGAGCTCCCCGCGTTGAGCCGCAGTTTTGCTGTCACAGTTGCTCCATTACAAACGATGTTATTTAGCAAATGTCTAAACCGACACCCGCGGGATACCATGCTTGATAGGAGAGAATGTATAATATTACATAAAGCATTAGCACTTCTTAGAGGCTCGATGATTGGTGTTAAGGTTTTCATTACATGAAGTGAGTAATTGCTTGTCACTCTGAGCTGGCATGTCCCACAATCATATTCACTCTGGTGTTATCAATCAGACGTTAAACTGCTGACGAGCTGCCGGGCTCGCTCTTTAAAAAGGGGCTACCGCGACGCTGTTGCTTTTTTTCCGTATTCAAAGAAAATGTTGTGCCTTGTTTTGGGTGGAAAATGGACGAATTAGTGTGGGGTCTTCAATTCTCCTGTTTTAGTCATGCTTTTTAGAATCTGATCAGCAATATAGCTGCCCTGATGATGTTTCCTGAATATGTTTTGAAAACAGTAGTCTGAGGATGTTCTGGTTCAGGATTATGCAGACGTATTTTGTGTAACATTTCTAAACATTTCTGTCATACTATCTGGGCCATTTTGTTTATGCTCACTTGGTATGATGGATTGTGTTACTAACGTCTATGAATCTGAACAACACCAGCCAATCATGGGCATCTTTCAAGGGCAGTTAGGGCTTTCCTTAGGTGACGTGAGCATTAGCAGCATTTCAAAAAAATGTACCTTGCTTGCTTCACATTTCCCATAGGACGTCAGATTTCACTGTCCGTGGTTGGTAACTCTTATATGTTAGCTAGTAGGTCAGGATAGCCTAATGTTAACGAAACAAATAATACCAAAATATCTCCATTGTTTAACTAGTAAGCCTACATTCACACAAATGTTTGTTATTAATCAACAAGTGCTCTGATGTTCATTGTAGATTTGCCATAGTCAATAAATTTCAACTAGCATGTAATTTTTTAAGGTGTTATACATTCATATTCTGATAAAGTGAAAGAAGAAAGTAACCTATTTTGCCTTACTGCGTTTACACACAGAAGGAATGTGACCTCCGCATTTAACCCATCCATGCAGTGAAACGCACACACCACTGAACACTAGGTGGCAGTGAACACACTTGCCAGAGCGGGGGGCAGCCCCAAACCACAACACCCAGGGAGCAGTTAGGGGAGTTAGGTGCCTTGCTCAAGAGCACCTCAGTCGTGTCTTGCCCTGGGTGGGAATCAAACCCACGACCTTCTGGTCACGAGACCGGTTCCCTAACCACTAGGCCACGGCTGCCCCCAAATTTCAGAGGAGAGCGCGAACACAGTCCCCCACTATTAAAAATTATGCAGTCGAGATTCCCGCATTCGGGGAATTCGCAAAGGTCAGGCGTGATAGACGTGTGCACACAATGTGCCTAACTAATCCTTGTGATTTGTGCTTAATAATTTGAGAAAAGTTTGATTGTACAGCTCTGGATGTCAAGTGTCAACTGCAACTAGTTTATCTTCCACATTTTCTTAATGGATGGCGTAGCAGGTCTGGCGTTTAAGAAAAAAAAATTACAGCACAGTGAAATTCAGTCTTCACATGTTAAGAAGTTGGGTTCAGAGAGTACGGTCAGCCATGACACAGTACTGCTGGAGCAAAGAGAGTTAAGGGCCTTGAACATGAAGCCAACAGTGACATCTTGGTGGTACTGGAGCTTGAACCCTTTACCTTCTGATCAGTAACCCAGAGAGAGAACTATTGAGACACTGCTGCCCAACATTCATCCATCAATGCACTTAATAAAAATCTTATTAACCTATTAAAATCCACATCAAATGGTTTACTGTATTTGTACAGGACACGAAAAACTGCTTTTGAGACATTTAAGCTTTCTGTTGTCCACTTTGTCCATCTTTCAAGTTGCTTCTGCTTCTTAGATAATGACGCAGGGGAAAAGGAAAACGTATGTTTAGCATCTACATTGTGACACCATTGAATAGATACTCCACTCCATATCTACTAAACACTGATATTCATACACACATAACAGTTTGCTCATATACGCTAGCAGCAAAAGACTTCATTACAGTTTCAGAGCTTGTTATGTCAGTCTGAGCCGCAACCTCGTAGTTTGCTTTAGACTCTGCATTGGCTTTATGAGCAGGGATTTCTGCAAAGTTCATTTCCAGGTAGAGAAAACACAACATCTTTCAGCCTCACACTCAGCTTCATTGTCTTGCTGAAGTTAAAAAATCAACGGATTGAGCAGGCAGCGAGAAGGGAGGTCGCAAAGGGAGATCAATAGCTCAATGGAATTAGCCAGGCTTTAAAACTTACCTGTCTATCATATTTACTGAGGCTTGCTTTACGCAGCCAAGGACTGCTCAATATTTAAAATCCAGCAGGTTGAAATGCTTTAACACAGTAGCTGCTGTCCAAACTCATTTGCCTCTAAAGCTGGCTAAATAGAAAAAATGTCTTGTTAACGCTGGGGATGCAGTTTGGCTTCATTACATTCTTTAATATGTGCAAGGGTTTCGCTCCTAGAAGGATATAATATAGAAAAATGCGATTCGCAGCATGTAGCCACACATATACCTTTAGAAAAAAATCTCCCATTACATCACTTTCACAGTCAAGCCTGCTTACTTGACATTTATAGTTATTCCCTGTGCACATAATGCTCTCATAAAGATGAGCATAACAGCTATTCCCAGACTTGTTAGTAGGCATTAGTTAGTAGTTAAAAATCTGACACTTGACCTTTAGGTGAGAGGAGATGGTATCAACATAACAGAAATGACGAGCTCTACTGTTGAGTTAACCGCCCCTGGGTATAAAAACAGGGGTCAAGAGCATTGGCCTAAGTGGCCTGAGCAGGTCTGGGCAGGAAGAGCCATAGTGCACCATGGGAAAGCCACAAGGCTGAGCACGATTAAGGACATGAAGCAAATGCCCACCTGTTCCTGCTGAACCTGACTGGGCAGCGGGCGCACAGGGTCTCCCTGGGGTGCTTTAATACACCCACTCCATCTGTTGCCTGGAGAAGTGAAGGGCAGTGATGGCCAAGAACACAAGCCCTTTCTACCACCCTGCCATGCCCCTGCCCTCACCACCGAGCGTACAGAGTATTGTATTTGCTTTACTACATGCTGAACCTCTTTCTAATATACTGTAGAAATGTGGCTTGCTAGTTACAGATTAACAAATTAAATTTGTTAAATTTAAAATTTATTTTTTTTCTTAATTAGCCAACTAAACAGCCAGCTAGCTATTCTCTGCTAACAATGATGATGCATTTTTGCTTTAAAATCAACATGCCAACATATTAATACTAGCAAACAGCCAAAAACAAATACATATTCAATTAAAATTCACTACTCGGCTTACTAACACAAGCCAGCTATACCCAGCAGCTGAAATAGACTGTTAGCCAACACGCTAACTGGTACACATACTATAAATTAGCTATGTTGTTGTTGCTGTTTTCGTTTAACACCACATCATCAGCTAAAAAAAAAAATACATGGTTATCAAAGGTCGTATTATAGAAAAGTTTGTAGAAACATGTCTAATAATCGTCTGTTGTCCACATGGTTTAGAATGTTACATTAGCTACGTAAGTTAGCTATTTATATTAGCTTTAACAGCATCGCTTGCCAATTATTTAACAAAAAATACATTACAACCTCTAAACATAATCACCTTTACCACTGATTACATTCTAATTATGCCAAAACAGGTCTTATGGATGTAAATTGTATGCAATTGTAAGTTCCCTAGTTAGCTAGTCAAATTAATGAACAACTTAGAGAGTAATAAAGGGAATGAAATATGCTGCTTTATTTCCACTAGCTAATGTGATATGGTGAGCACTTCACGAGCACTTCTGTTCATTAGCCATCATATATTAGGATCGGATTACACAGAGTAAATGAAATGGCAAACTTCAAATTTCACCTTTGGGAATATTTCGCCTACTTCAGCTTAGATGTTTCAATATTATCTCAATGTAGGCTAACACTAGCTAGCAAGCTTAGATATTACGTTCGCTACGATAACAAAGGAGATAAAAAGGATGACAACAGATACCTCTCTGCATTGCTTCTCTCATTTATCATGATCGTTCTGTTACTATTTACGACTACTTGTTGGAAAAGCATTGAAACCTCTTGTTCTGTATCTATTAGCAACACATGGGGGAAAAAAGTTACTTCAGTCTGTGGAGTCAACTCAGTGAGAAAAACTGCGGATAAGCACATGCGGCTGAAGCTTTGTCAATCAGACAACAGCACTAAATGTTCTTTCTCTGGGTTTTGTCATGTTCACTCCCTCTCTCCCGCCGTCCCTCTCGCTCGCTCCCGCTCGTAAATGATTATTATCAATTCAAAAGCCCCCTTTATTCTAATTGCCTTGTAAATAAACTTACTTGTCATTACTTCTCAAGCCAATTACATGCTGTCTAATGGCAGTGCTTAATTAGCAGACATTCTGCTGGAAAAGAGCGAGAGTGGGAGACAGGGAAAAAAAGCGAATGGAAGAGAAAGAAAAATGTTGGTGAGGGAGGAAGGGGATGTGTTCAAAGCCTAATTACACAGTCGTCAGGGTTGTTTTTTTTCTCTCTGTGAGTACAATGGCCAGCAGTCAGTCTCTCCCTCTCTACTGTTTTTCTCAGAGGAGGCAGAGTGACCAGCACACAATGCCCCTTGTCGAGGGGTGTGACCTGCAAGCCATAATCACACACTTTGCCAAGCCAGGCATTTGAGGAAAGAAGAGAGGATAGCTTGTTAAGGGAAAAAAAATCACTCTCTATTTCTCCTCTTTTTAATTAATGTGCACTCATTACTGGCATGTTCTCTTCACAGTGCGCTATTTTTCTACACCCTAGCGTTAAATCTGTAATTTTAGGATTTATCTTCTGGCTGTTATGCCGTACCTTAATCATTTGTCCCTTGTGATTCTACCTTACAGCCTGACTTTATATCGCGTAATTAGAAGCTGATTTGTACAACAGAATATTTTGCTTAGCATATGTTGTTTTTTAAATTATAATTACTAAAAGATTAACATTCAAATTCACTTAAATGTTAATGCTACATTAACATGACCAGAAATTGCATAATTGCATTAACCAATAATTTTGATTTTGTAAAATAAACATATTTATAGTGATATTTTCTGCCATGCTGTGCTCCAGTCAACAACTACGGTGTCACCCTCCAGTTCACAGAATCTCTGCCGCCCATCCAACATGGCCGCCACAGCACCATGTCATCTGATTATACCCATTTTCAATCTTTCGAATTGTGCCCTACCCATTATGTATAACTGATTATGCTTAATGTGTTTCACCTGTTTCCGGGCTACTCTTGCCTTTCCTTTGTCTATTTAAGCACCTCTGAATTCACATTTACTTTGTGAAGTATTAGGAATTCATGCTGTTACTGAGCTGGTTTTTTCTGTGCCTTTTGGACTTTTGATTTTAATACATGCTCTTTGTCCACTGGTTGTTGTTTGATGACCATCTGGCCATTGTCCATGATTTTGGATTAGTGTATTGGACTTTGACTGCCTGATTTAACAATTGCTAATAAATACCTGCCATTGTGTCCATACTGGCGATTCTCTGTGCTTGACAACATTACAAAAATTTGTCATGTGAGCTACTTACTGTAATTCAATCATCATGCACTACATGCTCATTACAAACAGGTTCTGATATCTAGAAAAAGAGCTTTAATATCTGCCTGCTGTAAACTCCTTTTGAGACACACACATTGCTCATTTGTTCAAGTGTAAATCTGGAGGATTTACACACTATTCTTTTTAAAATGTAGCAATATATCACAGCCAAAAGTGCAGACAGGTCTATTTTTCATTTGGCCAAGTTTATAAAAGGCGATAGTCAATATTAGTGACTAAACATAGAATTTAGGATCGTAAACACGTTCTGACATTCCTGCTATGGAGCAATAACTAAAATCATCTCGAATACCAACTTTAATTATTTTACCTAAAATCTGTGAGTCAGAGCAAATTCTGTTTCAATTTTTGTTACCATATTATGTTTGGGTCAATAAAATAACCCTAGAGGAAAATCCGTAAATGCAGTTTATTTTTGCAGAATGAGATTGTGGCCTGTTCAGCTACTGTTGTCAATAAGCACCAATCTGATATGAGAATGTGGGCATAATTACAGCAGTGTTAAATGACACAGATCTATATATAGGATTACATTCTACCATAGCCATTTACTGATTTACTCTGTGTGTGTGTGTGTGTATGTGGTTTAATATAAGAAGGTGGCCAGTATAATTGTGTTTCTCTTATCCCTGTTTGGCCTCTGCCTCGTTTTACTGGACTATCAGATGCTACTCTTGCCCTATCCAATGTCTAATCAGGTCTGTCATGATCAAGCCAATGCACAGACAGAATGAACAGTGAACATTATAGGGTTTTCCATCAAGAATCTTTAGGCAAATTTTGAAAATATCAAATCAAATAAAATCCAGTGATGCCTTAAAATTGCACGAATGATATGTACATTTGGTAAAGAGTTTGCACATCGTACTAAAAAGACGGTCTGAAGATGTGCAAAACAGGGACATTTTTCCCCATATTGATGAAATAAGCATGTTACAATGTTAAACTTAAACATAGCTAGAGAGAGAATATGTAATCTGTGAATTTGGGTAAAGGAAAGGAAGTTGTTTCGCAATTTAGTTCAACAATCAAAACTTATGACAAGAGTGAATAACTCTAAATCTATTAATTTAATCACACTTTGTCATAACTGCACAATGCTACCAATTGCACTCTGTCCATAAATGCACAATACTCTTGCACTCTGTTTATAATTGCACAATTGTCATGTATCTATCTATCTATCTAATTATGCTGCTCCTGTCTTTTTACATTTCAGTGTTTTTTTTGCCACTAATAAAAGGCTTCTCTAAACTTTACATTAACATGCTTAATTTAATTAGGCATGCATGTAAACTGATAATGTGAAGTTCTGTGTGTTAAAAATGAGTGTATGTACAAAGACAGGCCTATGTGAGGCACACAGAAATGCTCTGAAAACAAAGCATGAATCTGGGCAAAATACCAGAACTGACTCCAATAAAAAGGGCTTTAAATTAAATCTATATCATAAACAATATAAGGACAGAATTCAGGCAAGAGTTCAAAATAATAAAGGGGTTAAAAGTATAAGATGATAAAAAAAACTGGTTGTGCAAGATGGAGAGATATGTTTCGACAAAAAAACAGTAGTGAGAATATGAGAATAATATGAGAATGGTAGTGAATGATGGTTTATGGCCAAGTTATGGCCAACGCCTCACCAGGGCATATAAACTGTAAGATTATCAGTGTAATTTAGAGGGTCCTGGGTGTGTTCAGCTGAATAAGCTCTTATCAGAAGAACTGTCTCACCCGACTTTAATCTATTTTTGGTTAAGGTTTATTTTAAGTATATTTTACCATACATGTTCACAGACAAAAACAGAGTAGACTTTAAATATTTATTGTATTATCAGGATTATCCTTACCAATGCTGATGAAAACAGAAATATGTTTTTTTCTGGTTGAATTCTCAGAAAGTCATTTGAAATTTAAAACGAGGAAAGTAACTTCAGCCTGTTGAGAAATTTTTTGTCAATTTATTTTTTTACTTTGCTTTACTATGGACCCAAACCCGGGACAAAAGTTTTGTTAATTAAAAAAAAAAACTTTGAACTTTGAAAAATACAACAATATATTCAAAATAAAAATAAGTCTAGGATTTTTTTTTTCAGTTTAAATATAATTTTGATTAAATTCTGGAATTAATCTGAATGAATGATTTATTTTCATTACTCAAGTTTTTTGATATTTGAGGTCATATTTTTAAGTTACAGACTTCTTGTTTTCAGATTCAGATTGTATTTTCAAAGTAGTTTCAAAACTTACTTTTTTCAGATTTAGATCTTGTTTTCACTCTCATATCATATGTTTTTAGTTTCAGACTTTTGACCCTGGTCTGGCATTGGGGGCATGGCATTAACTGAGAGGGGCATGGTATAATGAGTGATGGCAATATCTTAAAAAAGGTTGAGGGCCTTCCTCAAGTTTTCCTGCGGGAAAATATGACAGGATAACCATTAACCTGAAAAATGAAAAATAAATAATTTAGTCAAACAAATTCCAGAATTGAATCAAATCTTGAATCTTATTTTTATTTTGAATATATTGTTCAAGACTTGAACTTTCAGTTTCAGGTTTTTTTTATAATTAACAAAACTTTTGTCCCAAAGTTGGCTCCATACTTTACTTTTACTTTATTTTTTTTTTTACTTTGTTTAGCATTAGATGGTTTGCATGTTGAGCTGGTTGTGAAAGAAAGAAAATCTGGAGGTGTTTACACAGCATGATGCAAAGTGTTTTTCTTTTTATATGATAGCGGCTTATGCAAACCTGCTCTTTGCAGCCTGTATGTTGTTTTTGTCAGAATGGTAAACAAAAAATGTATTGCAAATCCCATATATTGTGTGCATTTGTATTAGAGAATTGTACATACTTGTATGTACTATATGTATATGCCATGTGTGGTATGGGTGTCTTGTCTATTTTCTCATTTTGGTATGATGAAAAGTGAAGCCTTTGGGAAAGTGTTGCATAATTCTTATATAATCAACTATATGACATAAAGAATAAGCTTTATGAAATGGAATCTGTTTTGGGTTTCAACGCTACAACATTAAATTTTACTGGAATCAATATACAAAAAGAGAGAAAAAAATACATTGCTGTCCTCTGCTTTTGTTTGATGCTAATATCTAATGATTCATCTGTCACTCCTAGTTTTCAAAAGTGCACAGCCGTATCCTGCATACAACAGGATTTTTGCTTATTGTGCTATATTGGGTTCATTTTGAATTCTAAAGACTCCAGTCTGAAATCCCTCATAACCTGAACCTACTTTAGTTCGACGTATTGCACTCTCTCAGCTATTTTTCACTCTTTTGATGTAAATGTCTTCTTTCATATCTGCAGTCCCTCTTCAGCACTGCTAAAGTCATGTCTTTTCTTTTTCCTCTGAAAGCAGTACGGGTGAGTCTCTCCTCTGATACATTTCAAGCCTTTCCCCTGCTTCTGATCTCTATATATCTCAGATAAGGCTTAGCCTAGCTGAAGAAAAAGCAGAGCTATAGTTCATACATGAGCGTTTGTGGGAATATATATATATTTACATTTAGCTGGCCCCCAAGAGAAAACTGTTTCTGTTTGGGTTTTATTATTATTATTATTATTATTATTATTATTGGCAGTAGTAGTAGTAGTAGAAGTAGAAGTAGAATTAGAAAAAGTATAAATAAATTATCCCAAAAGTTGCCCTTTCCATACTGAGGCTATGGTTAGGGTTGGGTTCCGGTTTATATAAGGCATTAAATAGCGGCCTTAATTTTCAGTGGACAATCCTTAAGCAAGAAAAAAATGTTTTTACATCTTTGTGGGGACCAAAAACCCCACCAGGGTAGGAAAATCTATAAAAAACCTCTTAGCTGAGGAAAACGTTTTCTTTTTATAGGTTAGTGTTAAGCATAGTATTAGTTAGGTATATTAATCTAAATGAAAAATCCACATAAGAGTAGCAAAATAATACTGTGTGTGTGAGACAGACGTGGTGTGTGTGTGGGGGGGGGGGGGGAAGGGGGTTGCTGTTCCATTCAGTAGTTTTATGCATGGCCACATATGAAGCCATTGTGCTTCACAGCTGTACCTGAGAATATTTAGCAGCAGAGTCTCGTGGGACATAGTGCTATTTGTTACAATAATTACTGGTTATATGGTCTACAGGCATTGAGGGTGACATTCATTCTGGCAGAAATACTGCTTCGTAATGCTGGTAAGGGTCAATGTATCTTTTATGGCCATTTGCCTTACAATTAAGCACACAGTTTGAGGAATATGCTACAATTTTCTACAATACTGTCCTAACCATTTTGGTGAAGATGTCATTTATTCAACGCAGTTTGGGTGTTTGGTATTAGTACTGTGCACCTCGAGATACAATCAATAGATCTAATAAAAACAATCTGAAATGCTTGAATATTCAAATATTAGAATAGTCTAATTATAATAGTTTAGAGTAACAAGTTTCGAAGCGAAAAGGAAAAGAGACTACACAGCTGATGCAGAAATCATGGAGGGATGCAATACATTTTTTCAGCTGGAGCAAAGCTGCCATCTTTCCTGCGACCAGATGGCAACATTACGTCTCTAAGGTTGACTGATTACAGTGTGCAGAGGCACAGTTTGGAGAGGAGGGAGGGATTCTGCCTCTCTCTCCATCTCTGTTTCTCTCTATCTATCTCTAAACCTCTAAATCTCTTACACCATCTTCCTTCTCTCAAATGGGAGGCTTTAGCGATGTTTTAGCACCGTGTTGCTCACTCAAAGCCCAATATGACCTGCTCTCTACCCTACATCAGAAAGCATCATTTTCACCAAGTGCCTATATGTCACTATCGGACGTGGTGAAGGCGTGAACAAAAAGCATCAACACTCTCCCCCGTTGCCAGACAATCCTGTCACTCCAGGGCTATTCCCAAAAAGTTGAAATATCATCTGAGACAAGTCAACAAGATTTGGGAGCGTGATGAAGTGAGGCATGACGCAGCTGTCACATGTGTTTCACAATCCAGGGATTAAGGATTCAACCAAGGAAATGAAAGACAAGATGGTATTACTGAATAGGTCTCGTCTACTCCAGAATTACTGGCACTATTGTGCCACTAAACACTTTTATAGTATTTCTGATGGAAAAATTAAGCGATTTCTTCATGGTCAATAGTTTTGTCCATTCCACAAAGAGAAAATGTAAGTACCTTAATGTAAGGTGTAATTCATTTATATAATGTTTTTAAGTTTCAAAAGCAAATCTGAGGCCAGATTCATTTTCTTTACCTTTTAGTGGCTCTAGAAAAGGCAACGTGATACAACTTGATCATGTGATTTAACACTAAATGGGAAACACACATTCATTTATTCATTTATAACCAACAGATGCCCTGCTTTAATAGAGCCAGCCTTCCTTTAAAATCCACCATCATGATGTATTTTCTCAGATGTTGCTAGCTCAAAAGGAGTGACTAAGATTGGGAACTTCCTTTTCTTTTCTTTTTTTTTTGTCGTATTCCCTTTTTGTGCCTTTAGTTCTCCTCCTGACATCCACCATCCTTTTCTCTTTCTTTCAGCTCCACTGAGAACAGGCTGGCAGGCGCAGCCCCTCCCCATCTCCTGAGCCCCTAAGGTTTTTTTCCCTCTCTCTCTTTCTCTCTTCACTTTAGTGACAGGGAGTCTTATTCATCTCCAGCCTTGGCCCACAGCGACCCGCCAACATCTGCTTATATAACTCGTTTAATTTGAAGTATGTATGCCCCAACTGTCAGGCATCTTTTCCTTTTTTATACTCTCTCTCTCTCTCTCTCATTCATCCTCTATCGCTTTTTCTTGGTTTCTGCAATATGTTGATACAGAATCGAATAATACCCATATACACACAGGAGGCAAAAACATTTTCATACAAAACTGCAGACTTTTACCTAGATCTGATTTCGATTTTTTCAGCTTTAGCACTTTTCACATCTACCAACTGAAAAAAAAAAAGCCAAAAGCCATGTATCAGCACTTCCCCCAAACAGTGAGCTAACCTCCACAGCTTGTGACTGAGTGAAGGAGCAGTAGGTTCCTGTGTGAGGGCAGCTTGCCCAGGGCCTGTGGCTGGGAGAGGACTGACAAACGCTAGGCCGATGATCAGTAATGCAGTCCCCAGCGAGAGCAGACTTGTGCACAGGGAAGATAAGGTCTGCCTGGCTGCCTGTTCCTGCTGCTCCAATAAGCCTCCTCACATGGGGCGCCAAGAACCTCGGCGCCCAACTGCGAAGCTTTGGCCCAGCACTCCAGTCTATCCATTGCAGAGTGATGCCTCTATTACAAAGGCTGCCCCACAGCTACAAGAAGGCCCACACCAGCTGCAGTGGATTATAATTGGAGAAACCATGAATTGCCCCGGACACTGGCAATTGATCTGGCAGTGACAGTCCAATATTTCCACCAGGGAAATAAAAGCTTGTATCGCATCACAGACTGAGGCTAAGGGTGATGAGGCAGAGAGAGAAAGAGAGACAGTGAGAGAGAGTGTAAGAGAGAGAAAGAATTTGTGTGTATGTTCAGCACTTTATCATTTGTTTCCTTCATTTGTAGTGAGCTGAAGTGTGCCATAAGAAGATCTAGCTTCTCTCTTTAGTGTGCCAAATTCAAACTTAACAGGTATTTTGACTGGGACTCATTGGACATAGGACAAATCCTTTTTTTCACACTGATCCCTGATGTGGCACCTTCAAGCAATAAGTGTGAGGCCTTTTGTCCCTGACTCTGGACTGGAAACTGGATTGGAAACATACATTAAAGTTGTTATGTATGAGCTGGTGAGGTTTTTGTTCAACACCCAAATCTGCTTCTGTTTAAAGCCAAAAATAATTTGTAGTGAATTCAACAAATAAATGAGATTTTCTTTTTCCTGGGTCTTAATCCTAAGTTGTTTCGTCCCCTTTGTTACCTTCATTTTTCCATTATCCGAATAAACAGATAAGACTTACTTCCAAAAACTTGTTCTAAACTACTACAGACTGCAATGCCTTGTTTAACACAGCTCTGTTATAATAATGTGATTGCGAAAATGTATATTAACTTTGCTCAGAAAGAAATTAAATAAATAAAAAAATCTGATTATTCAATCGTTCCCATTTATCTCACTTCTTAACGCAAACATTACATGCTGTTTCATGCAAAAAGAAATAATTTTTAGATAAGCCACTTAGAAGTCATTGTATGTTTCCAGTAGGCATTATCATTGCTCTGCTGAAAGTATTAAACTGAATTAAACTAAAAAACTTTATAATATTAATGAGAATACCCCAGCCCAAAAAGAGAGCAGAGAAAAGCCACTTGCATTAACCTCTCCGTCTTCTGCAGCTCAGCTTGCAGATAAATAATTTGGAGATTACATAGTAAATATCCAGCAATTAACTCTGAACCTATACTGTGTCTATCTATTATTAAATAATATCAATTTTGCATGGCAACATTACAGATGAATAAACCATAAAGAGGAGCTGAATCATGTAACTGTTATATTAATTCTGATTAAACTGGCAGTTATTTGATCCAGATGAGCTAAACAAAAAAAAACGTGATCACAAATGGCTGAAAACTAAACTGGAAGCAGTGAAGGAGAGTGAGAGAGCACAAAGAGGGCACTAATAATTGGAGAAATTATGTCCTATCTATTTTCAGTTCTATTCAAATTCCTATGATTGCTGTAATTGTTCACTATATAAAACCTATTGGTCAAAAAAGACTATATTCAAGGCAGACCATTTAGGCGAAGCACAATGAACAGTTTTTTTTTTTGTTTTTTTTTGTTTTTTTGGGGGGGTGGGG
>JAOVVF010000004.1:15104834-15139295 GCA_028565595.1 Duopalatinus emarginatus
GGTTAATAAATTTGATTTCCATTGATGATTTTTGTGTGATTTTGTTGTCAGCACATTCAACTTTGTACAGAACAACGCATTCAATGAGAATATTTCATTCATTCAGATCTAGGATGTGTTATTTTAGTGTTCCCTTTATATTTTAAGCAGTGTATTATATCCTTGTGGGGGATTTTTGGTCCTCATCAACATATAAATACATACAAACATGTGGTTATGTCTTACAATACAGTCATACGGCTACTCACATTATGGCATGTTGTACATGTATATGTTGTAGAAATTCAGTTATTTTCAGATGTTTCAAGGTCGCATATTTGTTACACATTTGATACGTTACACTTTTGTGCTCATTCTGACCTTTCTGACGCATGCTTTGCAGAAGCACATTGTACTGTATATTATAGTAGTAAATGTACTATATATGTGAATCAGAGAGTAAGGAAGTTTATAAAGCTAGCTGCAATAAGGAACCATTGGATGAATTTCCACTGATTCTATCAACTGAAAGTTACTGTCAAACAATGAAATCAAACCTACATTAGACAAAATCAAACATGGATGGATTTGTAAGTTTTTTAATAGTCAGTGTCAATGAAATTTTCATTCCCATTAGCTACAGACACTTGGCAGACATAATATAATATAAGATATTTAGCAATAAATGTTACACAGATCTTGAGTTCAGCAGCAGCTTGCTTGCAATACACGATCAGCCCATGGCTGAGATCTAGGAATGAAAATCACAAGCTCAGTAGCTGATCATACACTGTTTCCTGATAGTACACCAGATTAATCAGGTCAAATGCTGGGATATTATTTTATCTACTATCTGCATTGCATTGCAACATATATATGATCTACTTGTTGATGAATATCCATAAAGCCATAAGAAATGCTGTGACCATATTTGGAATTACCCAGATTTCTGCATTAAAGGGACTATTCTCAGGGTGTAAGATGTCAATATCAGAATTGTGCTAACTGGTATCCTAACCTCAGGCATATCCACAAAAAGTATGTTGTCTAGAATGTTGAGCAAGATCTATGCACACAGGGTGGATTTAACCTAAATGAGGTGTGTCTTAAGTGAGAAGCAGTATGATGTACAGCACCAATATCAGACAGTCTGATGTAATTACAATATATACTGAAACATAACACTGAAATGTATGTTTTTATGTTTTGCCATTTAAATGCAGCAAACATATGGAATGCCATTCAACGCTAATAACACAATTTATTTTGTCCACATAGAGAACATTTACATCAAGCATTTATTTGTGCCTCAAAATGTTCCATAAAATCAGAGCTGAGTTAGAGTAATAGAGTAATAAAGAGACTGATATGACATGCATACTGTAGTCCAGCAGTTGTACTGTCGCTAAAATGACTTTCACTCTCATCAAGCCAGCGCTGTATGGATTTTTGTGAGATTTATGACTTTGACCTTTGTGGCCAGTGTCAATACAGTACAGTTACCCTCATACACAACAGCAGTTGTTTGGGGTATGAGCTCTTATATAACATATGTTTATTCTACTGTAATGGAAAGGGTAGAATCAAACAAGGTATCTGATTAAATGTCCTTCCAAGTGTAATTTGCCCTGCTGCTTGTAAGCCAACTTAAGTTCGATAGGTTTTAATACGTTTAAATATTTATTTTCTTGCCAGCATTATTCAAAAATGCATTCGACAATAGTGTACAAATATACTGTATATTACACTTATTCCATCTAACTCACTTACTTAAGCTGCTTCTCTTACTAATGGTTTGAAGGGGTGCTGAAGTCTATCCTAGTGTTCATTGGGCAGGAGGCAGGAAAACGCTCTAGACATGTCACAGTCCATCACAGGGCAGACACACAGATAGACACATTCACACTAGAGGCAATTTAGTATCTCAGATTGCTTGACTGCTTGTCTTTGGTCTGTGGGACAAAAACAGAGCTCCCAAGGAAACCTTTACAGACACTGGAAAAAAAACATGTATTCTCTGCACAGAAAGGACTCTGGATGCCTGGTCAGGGAATCAGAACCTAAGCTCTTCTTGCTCTGAAGCACAAGGCAAGGTGAGATTCAGCCATGTGGGTCTGTTTAGTATTCCAGTTTTTCATCTGTGTTGTACAACTGTTACTTGGTTGCTTGGGAGCAGGTGAGAATAATGAATCTCACTAATTGAGGCTTCCAATGATACATGCATACTCCATTAACTATTCTTCAGCCTGGTGACTAGATTATTGGGATTATAAAGGTTTGTTCTGTAGAACAATAATGAATGAACAACAATGAATAAATCCTATCCTAGCCAATCACGCATCATGTATGCAGTGAATAAAAGGTAACCATGCCACCCACTTACTGTATGATACCATCAATAACTGAGTTCTTTTTCATCATTATTCATCTTCAATAAGCACTTTATCCCACAAACTGGAGGTGAGCTGGGAAATACCATGAATTATACCTTACAGGGCACCATGTTTACACACATTTACACACTCATTCACACATAGGGGTAATTTATTGTGATCATTCCACAATATTTGGATTATAAGATTTGGAAAGAAACCGGATAACCCAGAGGAAACCTACACAGACACAAGGAAAACCCCAAGATCAGGCTCAAACCAGGAAATCTGGCTCTGTAACATGTTAATGCTGTGGACAAGATGGTGAATATACTCCTGATTTGGTAGATGAAAAAGACTCTGGTCTTGGTCACAAATCTCTGCTCTGTGATTCTGACCACAACTTTGTAACAAGCTGAGATAAACAGAATAAAGAATTTCAATGAGAAGACTGTTCAGTTAGTAGAATTTCATTTTTATTTTAATTAAAAAATATAAAAATTTGGGCAGTAAATGATCCCGCAAGCCGTTCACACCCTAAATGGGGACAGGGACTAGATCACTGGACTGGGAAACAATCGACACACAGACTCTGTGACAGACTTTCACACCACCACCCTCTCTCACACACAGCAATAGCTTGTGTGACTGCTCTGGACAATTTCACTGGACAATTTCATTGGTTGCACATTTCCACTGCATTAGCACATATAGACCCCTGCACACAGATAGACACTCTGCCACCCACTCTGCACATTTTGCACACCCTACACTTGTAAATATCTTCGAAATATTTTATATTTTATTTTTTCCTTCTAATTATTCTTAGATGTGTACTTCTATTTCTATTTTTCATATTCTATTTTATTTTATATTTATTTTTATAGTTACTTTTGTGGACAGTCAAAGGCATTTCACTGCAGGTTGTACTGTGTATGACTGTGTATGTGACAAATAAAACTTTGAATCTTTGAATCTTGTCTCTTGTATTCACAGTACATACATATGTGTTGCGTTTCTAATAAATAACGGCTTTCTATGGCCTTGCAGCTAGCTTTGGAGGCATGAATCTCAAGAAGCATAAATAAATTGATGGTATTATTTTTGGCTCCCACAAATTGTTCATATTTTGCATATTTCGTACTTTTATATACAGAATAATGTTTTTTATATCCATGTGTGTTTAATCTTTAAGTTAGTATCTTTATGAGAGCCTGTATAAATAATTTACTTGTGGAAAATAAAGATGCTCCAGAGATAGAGGAATGAATTTCATCAATTATGATCATGCATTTTAACAGTGATGGTACACAATACATCATTTGAATGCCAAAAACAATATTTCTGGTAACTGAATTCCTGCTTAATTTTCCAAACATCCTCAAAGTTATTTGTTTATTATTTTGCAGCATACTTGTTAATGGGTCTCAAGGTAACTGTAGTGACTGATAGATTCCTCTTCACCATGCTTGACTGACACATGGTAATTGTGAGCATACTTTGTAAACGGAAGAAAGCATCTGAGATGCTCGTGAAAATAGGGCAGACAGATCAGCCGTTCTCCTCCTATTCCACCATTAATTATTTTAGGCTTTGTAAGGGTTTTTTTTTATTAGAGCACAACACACACATGCACACAGATATGGCTGAGCATGTATTAAGCAGAACTAAGATATGTTCTGAAAGATCCTGGTTGATCTCCCACTGAGCCAAATGAGCAGGAGAAGATGAGCTTGTGCCTTTGCTTTTTAGAGACTGTTGCACTGTTAATTTAAGCTCCATCAGGGCTGTATGAGATTCAGAGAACTCTCCAGGGAGACAATTTTTCAAGAACCATCTGCACCACATTCTGAAGTGCAGTGAATTGAAGTGAAAGCACTTGAGAATAGCAGAGTTCTGGAGACGCCTTAATGACACATTTTTAGAGGTCTAGGCCA
Organism: Duopalatinus emarginatus; assembly: GCA_028565595.1. NCBI lineage: Eukaryota > Metazoa > Chordata > Actinopteri > Siluriformes > Pimelodidae > Duopalatinus > Duopalatinus emarginatus. The sequence continues at coordinate 15,109,123 of JAOVVF010000004.1, forward strand.
CTGCAAAAAGAATATATATTTACAAATTTCAGAATATAGTATAGCTCATGCTTAAGACATAAGAGTAAATACCCTTTGCTTCCACAGTACAAATTCTGGCTTGCAGAGTTTTAGCCTGAGCAATGGCATATAGAATTTAGAAGTGAAATCAGAGTCAATAAAACTTGAACACATATTTGTTAATGCTTGAAAACTTGTATACTGTGGTATAATAGAAAAAAAGGTCTGTTTGAATCTCAATAATATTGGTCCTGAATTTAACCATTTGGAATGAATGACTGAAAAAGTAGGTTTAAAAATAGATTTTCAGGTTAGTATTCAGGTTATTATAAATTACCTATTAAACATCTCAGGTTACCAAAATCCAAGTATTAAAGAGATCAGTTTCTAGCTATTGAAAATTCAGGTTAAATATTCAGGTTACAATAATTTAGGTAGTAAAACAGCTACAGTAGTAAAACAATTCGCATGAAAAATTTAGGTAAAATTAATGCAAGCTGTTCAACATTTAGGTTAAATTATTAAGGTACTCTACTGGTTTGAGTGAAATGACCTCAATACCTGGCACTAAAACACACAATATTTAAATAGAGTACCATACCCTAAGTAACTTTAAATGTTTCCTAGGTTACTCTGCCTGTTACCCCTAGAATCCTTCAGTTTCCATACTCCAGTGTGCAAGGTGGCAGATTTATCTTTTTGCCCACTCTGCCATTTAGTTGCACAAATAAATACATAAGAAATAAGCAACATTTTATTTTGATACTGATTTATGAGGATGTGTGCCTCTGCTGCCAAGCTGTGTATTTCTCCTGTGCTCTTTCAGCTGCAACTTTTGCTGTAAATATTGTTAGCTTAGCTATATATTTATCTAACATTACATATATTACATTTATACCTTTCCAAGTGCAACACTTACAGACCTTAGAGACCTTTTTAAGAGCAACATTGCTTACTCCTTGTCCAGGTTGATTCCGTCACCAGTAACACATATGCTTCCATGCACAGCACAATTTTTGCTAATGCAAGAGTTATCTTGCTCCACTAAAAGCTTACAGGCTTCAGCTGTGCTTCTATTTTCTCCCAGAAAGCTGCAGTTGGTTGGGGTTTGCGGATAGCTACACCCCAGGGAATAATACAAGGCCTATTTAAACAATTACACTCTGGAATGAAGTGAAAAAAACAACTATTGTTCCTCTAAAGTAATGGCTTCAGGCAGCCATTTTTTTTAATTTTAGGTTACAAATAAGTTGTAAAATTTTATGATAAATAATTATTTTAAAAATTCTGTTACAAAAATGCAAGCTATGAAAAAATCAAGCTGGATGGGATACCCTGGCAAAAAAACCAGAATCTAACTGAACTAAATCCTGAATAACACAACTCTCTGGTCATAGAGAGGGATTTCGCCGTCATATTAATGCAAGTACACCAGTGGGTTTCCCAATTTTAAAATGCTTGTGCTTGATCCAAAATCAAAAATTCAACATCAGGGTTATTAGCTGCAATTACAAAGAATAAGATACTAATATCTGGCTGGAGTTAGGGCTGGGCAATATGACCAAAAAACTCATATCTCGATATGCTTAAAATAAATGGCGATACATGATACAATAAGATATTATAAAAACCATTAAAACATATTTAATTGGTAACACCAAAAAGAACATGCTGCATTATCTAACTGTAATTATCAAACTGTATGTTTAAGAAACATTTTCTGCACACCCTGCAGACACGTTGATGTAACTAAGTACATCCTTTATGTAAGTTGCTTCAAACATAAATAAAACATCTGCTGGCCATGCCTAAATAAAAAGACATAAATATTAAATAACAGAAATAAATAATAAATAACAAATAAAAGTACATTAAACAAAGTTCAGTTTAAGAAAAGTTGTGTATGTTCTCTCTCTCTATACTTTAGTGCAGGTTTTGCGACAGGAATACAAGCATATCAACAGTGTCTAGTTTCATAGATGCCCTGTGACATGTCACAATATTAACTCTGTTAATATTAATAATATTAATAATTTATAATACAACCACACAACCATATAATAACCATCTCCACACAACTGACCAATGTGTGCTCTTTTCTGGAATTAAAATTGGTTTTATGTTTGTCCATTGTTGACGTATTCACAGTGATCAAAGAGGTAGACCTGAGTGAGCACCATTAAAGTGCTGAGAACCGCCACAGCAGCATGCATGAACAACGGCAAGGGCAGATTAATGTGTGTGTGTGTGTGTGTGCGCGTGTGTGTGTGTGTGCGCTTAAATGCGTGGGTGGGGGCACAAGAGAGTGAAAGACAGAGAGCTGAACAGACAGCTGAACACTTTTTTTAAATGTAGTCAGATGTAAACCTGCATATCCTCGGCATATCCTCGATATAACGAATATGGTCATTTTCAAAATCCTGTAAAAAATACTATCGAATATATCGATATTTGTGATATATCACCCAACTCTAGATGGAGTTACATTTAGATGTAGCAACAGAAGATTTTAACAAGGATAGTGACAAAAAGTGACAAAAAGTGACAAACCGCCACAGCAGCATGCATGAACAACGGCAAGGGCAGATTAATGTGTGTGTGAGTGTGTGTGTGTGTGTGTGTGTGTGTGTGTGTGTGTGTGTGTGTGTGTGTGTTGGAACCAGCGCTAATTGGAACCCACTACCACGACCAACCGTACACACATTCCCCTGCAGCACAGTGTTAATAAGATATGCTTAACCACACACCCCCTTACAATCACCAACAGATCTGCTGAAAGGTCACATGCAGAACTTACCATTTACCAGCTTTACTTTCTATATAAATCTGATATATTAATCATTTTAGGCTCTGTGTGAGGTAATTTTGTATTAATGAAATGAACAAGATCTGGGACGATTAAAATATTTAGACTCTGAATACATAATGCAGAACCTGCTTTGATTTCGAGACTCAGCATGGATGCACTCACCTCTCTTCTCTTTTTAAGTGGTACTACCTCATTAAATCTTCTCTCTGAACTGAAAAAATACCCTTACCATATACATCCCAAAAAAAAGAGAAAAAAAGCCAAAGCCTTATTATGTTTGTGAGGATGTCATTGTTTTAAAGCACTATTAATTATTGAACGGTTTACGTGTTGTTTTATGTGAAATTGTGTATTGCCTTTTTTAACTGAGACTATAATGGAATTTTTTTATGGAGACGATAATGGAAAATTTTAATGGAGATAAATAGACAGACAGACAGACAGACAGACAGACTAAGACAAACAGACAGACAGATAGACAGAACTTTGGTTGCTACAACATCACCAAGAAAAAAAGTCTGTTCAGATTTAAAATTGTAAATGACTTTTATTTCATTAACTCCCTCGGGTTCTGTCTTGCACATCTTTCCTTAATTCCCAGAGGAAGAACCTGACTGGTTCCAGCTAGCTGCAGTTTTTACATACTGTGAAACCCTGACTCACGTACTGTATCACATGACAAACTTTGACATGAAATTGTTCATTGAGATTTGTCATGGGGGATGGTTTGGAAATACAATTTGTGCATCTGGATCCATTGTCACATTCACTTATCAGAGTTGTTTGTCAGAGTAAACTGTCCTTTGTGTGATTCCAATAGACGTTTTCTTCCCCATCGTTCAATATATACAGAAACAGCAAATAAGCCACCACTTTGCACCTGCATGTTCATGGACACATGTAGGGCATTCGTTTTTAAAGTGAAACACTTGTAACACTCACCTTGTAAGACAGTTACCTGTTTATAAATAATCTATTATAAATAATAATCTGACAAAGAAAATATTGCATGCATTAGAATTATATTTGTGTTAAGGGTTGGGAATCATAGAAACTGTTAATAGCAGCTATCATGTTTATTAGTTTTTACCATTTTTCTTTCATTTTCATAAATATACACATACTCTTATACACTCTTATACACATTTACTGAAGAAACAATTAGCAATCTATGAAGGTTTGTATTTACATATATATATATGGGATGCACTGAGGAACATTTCTGCGAGAACATAAGATTGCCAACTACCCATCTGAAGTTGTGCATCAGACACTTTTTATCAGACACATCTTATCTCTCATGAAGTCGTCACACATTTGTAGAACTAATGCTTGTACTTCTGCTCACATCAAAGATTGAGCCAGACAAATGTATAATTCATTGTTCCGATGAGGGATGTCCTTGATGAAAATCCTTGAACTGCACCACCAAAATAATGGTGAATAAAAATTGCCCTGATCTGCAGCCCAAAACACGACCAAATGTGCATGCCATAAACAATCATAGACGGCACAGTCGAGAGAAATGGATGATGCAAAGAGCACAAACAGAGCAAAGGAATCTGGGGCATGCTCCACAAGGGATTCCTCATGTCTGATCCTGTCTATCACACAAAAACAAAGATTTAAAAACAAGAACAGCTTCAAACAACTTGTTTGTCTGTGCAGATGTGTACTAAGATGTTAGCCAGGTTGTTTTATTTTTCAGACATCCATCTGCACTAACACTAAAACGGTGGGTGCCTCTGCCACTTTGGCCTTTCGGGGTAGCAGCTGTGCCAGGCTGCGATAAGATGGTGTGGCCCTTATCACTAGCTCCTTGAGGCCAGCACGGAACTCTCTCCGGATGAGGCAATAGAGCACCGGGTTGAGGCAGCTATTTGTGTGTGCCAGGCACACTGAGAGGGGGAATGCGTACGCCTGGGCATTGTAGAAGGCATTGCTAAAGGGGACCATATCGAACTTAATAAGCACAGACCAGAGTGTCAGGGCTTGATTGGGCAGCCAGCAGAGAAAGAAGGACAGCACCACAATCACAACCGACCTTGTGACTTTGGACCGGCGCTTGTTGCGACCCTGCTCAGTCTCGGAGCCTACACTGCCGAGGATCCTGCGGCTCATCACAAAACGCAGGAGAAGCAGGTAACACAGCGTGATCACCACCAGTGGGATGACAAATCCCAACAGCACCTTCTGCAGCTGATACAGACCCAAAAGCTGCTGAGGATCCCAGCTGCCTGACTCTGGGAAACGGACGAGGCACAGCTCCTCATCCGGTGCTACCGTGGCGATGGTGGAGTAGACAGCATGTGGCAGCGTGGCTAGGAGTGACACAGCCCAGATGCCTAAACTAACCCACTTGGCCCTGATCGCAGCTGACTGATGTCCATGCATCTTCAGGGACGATGTGATGGAGTAGTACCGAGCCACACTCATGCTGGTGAGAAAGAACACACTGGCATACATGTTCATGGTGGTCACTGAGCTCACGATTTTGCACATGACGCGACCAAAGGGCCAGCGGAAGTCCAGAGCTGTGTCCACGGCCCAGAAGGGAAGTGTAAGCACGAACTGCAGGTCAGTAAAGGCCAAGCCCATAACAAAACAGTCAGTGGAGCTCTGCTTCTGTCGGTGGCGTGAGTGGAGCAGATAGAGTGCCAGCGCGTTGCCCACCAACCCCAGCGCGCACACCACCGAGTAGACGAGCGCAATCATAAGGCGCAAGGCTAGGCTCGAGGGGTCGCCCTGGATCGCCGTGCCATACTCCTTGGTCAGCAGATGCAGCCAGCAGCGCACGGATAGATTTGTGTCCACAGCGCCGGTGCAGTTATCCAGCGTAGCCCGGCATTCCAGCTCGCTCTCGCACGCGCCGCTCGGCACCGTGATGTTCCCTTCCATGGCACTCACTCTGTCGTCATGGCGAAGCGGGAAGAAGCGCGCGTTCTTTTATTTCCGAGCGCGTGCCTCCGCCTGGAGTGTGCGCTTCCCAGCGCGCGCTTTCTTTTATACCACGAAGCGCGTGACGCGTAGTTTAGGCAGGTGCGTAAACCATGACTTATAATTTCACGTCTGATTCATTTCATACTATTACTGTTGATTTTAGTCTTATTTATGAATAGTTTTTTATGAAAAGATTAAATTTGAGTAAAAATAGGGACATAGCATAGCTTAACTTTATTACTGTAGTGTAAAAATAAAAATACAGTCTGAAATGACATAGAGACAGAAGAGGAATACAACTACTGACATGTTTCTGAGTTTTAGATAACATGTGGAAGTCTACACAGATAATAATCAGAGGGAAAAACACCTAACTGATCAATATGAGTTAAAAATTCCCTTCTAAAATACTTTTAGACAGTGAAACAGTAGAGGTTTCTCCACCTTATGAATCCTAATACACGACTCTTTATTGTGTAAAGTGTATATATACATTTATTTTGTTTATATTTTATGTTCAGGTTTATGTGAAATATCAAGACTCTATGGAAAGTTCTGACATAGATAGTGAAACAAACGTGTGTGTGTGTGTGTGTGTGTGTGTGTGTGTGTGTGTGTGTGTGAGCGTAGTTCCATTTAAAAATCATTTTCAGTTATTATTCGCCTGGGTAAATATTAGACTGACCTTTTTTTCAGCTTTAATCATAAGGAAAAGGCTACTTTAATTATACAGTTAATTGCTGTGGCACATGTGAGGGACATTAAATAGACTGGAAAGGAGAATGAGCACAAATAAATGGCTGCTTCATACTGAATATTCAACACAAGTGTTCAATGCATACCCTTTTTTTTGGATAAGAAAAAGGAAGATTTTTTTATTTAACAAATGTAGGCATCATTTTAACACTATATGCTTTCTATTGGGGTTTATTAGCCTTGTATACACACTCATGGGCCTTAGTGACACTCACTTAGTGACTACAGCCATTTTTAGTCATTGTTAAACTCAGGGTGTGAATTATACAATGACAATTGTGGGGGGTGGTGGTGGAGTTTTTTCTGCAGGGTGTAAAGGGAAAGCAGTACAGAACAGGCGCGTGCTTCAGTGAACTGAAGTCTTATAATCCTTACTTGCTTACTGTAATGTCTGGAGCATACCACACAACAACCTCTGTAGTCAGGGGTCATAACCAATATATTATAGAGCAAAATTACCAGCTACTCATTCCCAAATTGCACACACAGTGCTAGTGGATTCTAAAAGTGTCATCCACTGTCTTGTCCTGAAATTACATTCATATTCTACAGGATCTCTCCCACAGGAACCATGCGTTAATCAATTCTGAATAAATAGGAGATAATGTCACTGTAAGTCACTGTAGCTTCAAAGTGGCCTAATGACAAAGATTATATGAAATTAGTCTTATAATCGGGTCTCATGACCAGAAGGTTGCTGGTTTGATCCCCACCCAGGGCAAGACACGACTGAGGTGCCCTTGAGCAAGACACCTAACTCCCCTAACTGCTCCCCGGGTGCCGTGATTTGGGGCTGCCCCCTGCTCCAGGCAAGTGTGTTCACTGCCCCCTAGTGTTCACTGGAGGTCACATTCCTTCTCTGTGTAAACACAGTAAGGCAAAATAGTTCACTTTTATTTCACTCATGTTTACTGTAGAACTACTAATCTGGCCAACTAATTCCTCACTTCTACAGCCACCAGAGTATAAAGCTTTTAGTTCAATGTTCACATTTTCCATTCCACCTTAAAATAATGCATACGTTACATTGAGCCTTAGTAGATAAGTGTTTTATGAGTTTTATACATTTCTTTGCATGTTGTGCAGACATTACAAACAGCCTACGTAAAACTAAACCTGGATTCCTATTCGAATGTTCTGTTCCACCTTAAAAGCCGGAGATGTTCAAGAAGTTCAAAGTGCCTAAAAAGTATATCTTCCTGTGCAGCTTGTGCACCTTAGTAAAGATTCAGGCCACGTGACCAATAATTAGCATGAGACAGGAACACAGAGAGGCATTACTTACAAGGAATGGTATGAACCAGTTTAGGGGTGTGTAAAATCGTATTACAAGATTCTTCCAGGTATGTATCCTGTAAATTAATTGTGATATTTAACATTATAGGTTAGAAGAGTATATAAATGTTTTGACCAAAATATTGCTTTTACGCCATTTTGTGGGCGTTCATGTCAGACCCCTTCAGTGCCTCTCGTAATTTGCGCTGTGGTTATACTGACATCCCTCCGGGTGTCACGGTGGCATCACAGATAGTGGGCTTGAGCCTAGCTCCAGTCTCTGTGAGGAGTTTGGTGTGTTCCATGTCTGCCTGGGTTTTCACTGGGTGCTCCGGTTTCCTCCCACCTTCCAAAAACACACATAGAAGACTAAATTGCCCCTAGGCATGTAGTACCCTGTCTTGCGCCCAGTGATTCCAGGTGGGCTCCGGACAAACCGCAATAGACTAGGCATATAAGATAATGAAAGACTGACTGACATCTCTGTCCTAATGGAAAGAGACACCATGTGACCACTACTGACCAGATGCCCCTTTATTAGCCCAGAAGTAACATTAACATGGTGTGTAGTGCTGGTACATGTGCATCAAGAAACGCATGTCTTCATCATTGTAAACAATTTAGTTTATTTATTCATCTTCAATAACTGCTTTTTCCTGGACAGGGTTGTGGTAGACCTGGGACCTATCAGAGGAATACTGCGTGTAAGAACACTTCCTGAATGGGACACCAGTATATTACAGGTGTTCACCATCCACACGCACATTTGTGCACTTATTTGAAGGGGCAATTTCATGATCTTGGGAGGTGAGTGAAACACAAAGAAAATGTAGTGAGGAAATCCAGAGGGACAGTTACAATACTGCAGAATGACTGGCTGTACCAAAGAGTTGTCAGTGGACATTTGGGTGATGGTTCCTTTCCATTGATTAGTGGCTGTGTAGCAGTAGTTGTACAAAACATGTACACCTACAAACTAGTATTATCATGCTGGTGTATGGTCCATACACATGTACTACACATACTACATGTACTGTTCTGTTTACATGCATTTACTTAAACAGTGTATAGTACTAATTTAAGAGAGAGAGAGAGAGAGAGTGTGTGTGTGTGTGTGTGTGTGTGTGTGTGTGTGTGTGTGTGTGTGTGTGTGTCACCAATTATGGCAAAAATCAAGCTGAAGTTGGTCTAACATCATTTATTTTAGACAAGTTGTTTTGGAAACTCAGGAGTCATCTTATTGAGTCATCTTGGTACATGAAAGCTCCATCCATTTGCAGATTAACAGAGGGAAAATGCTTCTTTACCAGTCTTCTGTCCTGTCCTGATGTGAGCTGAGGATGAAGACTACATCCCTGAGGGAAACAGTCGATCGAAGAAGCAGGTAGCAGTTATACAGATGAAAGATGCCCTCATTCATTCTTCATGATTAAAGAAGCCCAGAGTGAAACACAAGTCAACAAGTAATAATAGTTATGCATCTTCAGTGGGATAAAAACAAGTTGTTATTGACTTGCTGACCTCTCAGCAGCACTATCACACAAAATGATGTCTTTGGTCAGAGGAAGTCTGAAGTATTATCTGTTTTTAGGAATATGATCAAATTTGGCTTACCTTTTCTGTTTTTAATTTTTTTAACCATTCGTTAAGCTACCATTCAGCAATAATGAAACTAGCCCAGTTTTCCCTTATCTCACATGCCAAACGTCTGGAGTCTAAAGTTTACTTCTGTATTCAAGCTATAAAAATGCACAAAACATATCACACTTAAGTTTGATCAACACAAATTTTATTTATGTTTTAAATTACATTTAAAATATTTTCTAAACAGGGTCATGAGTGAAGCTCACTATATCCTCTGTTGGTTAATTCATTTATTTGACAAAAGAACATCACATCACATTATATTGAAGTCATGTTGTAACAAGCCACAGTTTATTTATGAGCACACATGCTATTTTAGTCTTGTTTGTTATACTGAAATGCTACACTAGTGTGCAGTTCAGCCATTAAAACAAAAACATTACTCCATGCACCAGCCTCCTTTAGTCCTTTGACAACTTCCAATAACCTGGACCCAGTGAAACACAAAGAGTGCTCTGAGTTTTGGCAAAAACTAAAAATAATAGTTCCCTTTGCAAGCCCCCGTCAGTGCATTTAGTAAGAAACAACCCACTTCAGTCTAGCCACCAGAAATACACACCATGCTGTGGTTTATTCCTTACATATTGTTTGAAGGTCAGTATTGACAGAGGAAATGAGACATGCCATTTTATACAGACCTCCTGACTTTTTAAAAAAGCTGTGCAGAGAAATGAAAGCTTAACTTTCCCACTAGACTGGTAACTCTGTGCAAGAAAATACATAATACACTACGCCAAAAGTATAAATATCTAATTAATAATATATATTATAATATACTAAATATATATACCCAAATATATACCCTATACCCAAATATATACCAAAATATATACCCTAATAAACTGGGTTGGAAATATAAATTTCAAATGAATTCTGTGGGGCCACAGAAAATAAATTATGTCTATTTGTGGTCATTTGTCCAAAAGGTTTGTGATTATATTATTTAAAATACTTAAATAGTAATAATTATCTATGGTGATTTTTATAACTCTTTCCTATCTGCATTTCAATCTTTGTCTCTTTCAAAATGAAAAAAAATATTCTTGTGCAACTTTATGATTGCAACTAGGGCAAGTTCCAGACTGAATTTAGTAACTGATTAAACTATCTGATACCATACAGTACATTTTAGACAAATGTTTCTCCAAAACTCCAGAACTCCAGAATGATTAAGAGATGATCAGTAGCCTAAATAATAGGTTTAAAAGAGTTTATTGAACATATTATAAAATGAGCTGTATAAAGTGCTTGAAATACAGGTGTGATTAAGGTTTTTACAGTGCATTAAGATCAGCAGAAGCTACACATACATACATATACACACACATACATACATATATGTATACATGTATACACAAGGAAACATCTAAACTATGACATGGAGTTATTTGTTTATTACATGGCAAAAAGATGTATGTTGCATGTAAAAGTGAAATGATTTTTCCACAAATCATTCATTAACAAAAACTAACATGCAGAACAGAAAGAAAGTCACAAATCATTGGGAATAGATTGTTTTCTGTTGCATAAAACTTTCTTTTAAGCACCAACTACCTATATACCCACTTATAAGTTGAGTATTGTACGTTTTCAATATACAAAATCATAGTGTTATTAAAGATAAAGGGCAACCTGGCTGAATGTTGGTTTTGCTGTATGTAGGAGTTTGGAGAAATCCTGCAGCAAATCTCTCTCTGCCCTTTATGTCTTATCCCTGTGCAGACGGAGTCTAGTATATAAGTTGATCTAAGGTCTCAGCAAGCTTTTACAACATGCTAAATCTTGACGTTATAACATTTTATCTGCCACTTATTAGTTTTGGATGTAAAGGACAAAAGGCTACATTGCTTTGCTGACAGCAGACATCCTCTGTAAAACCATTGTGGAAGGAAGTTGGAGAACTCCTGCCACAAATCCCTCTCTGCCCTTCACATATCATCTGCGTGTGGCTGGAGCCTTGCGCCACGCTGTGAACTCAAGGTCACTGTGGCTATATGGCCAGTAATGGGGTCGCCATGGTAACGATGATGATCATCCTGGTCTAGGCTAGTGTTGTGGGATTCTAGGTTGTAATCATCCAGTCCTGGTCCTCGACGAAGTTTCTTCATTAGAGATGTTATCTCTTCCATGCTTTCATCATCAGGAAAACCAGGTACAACCCTGGATTCCTCTGCCACTGTGTAAGGGCGCTCGAGACCGTGAATCACCCGAGAGGACTGCAGACTGTGCAATGACCGTGACTGAACTAGAGAGGATTGGAGGAGAAAAGGACACAGATGTAGTCGAGGTGCAATTTGATCATAACACTGACATTCCTCACTGTTACTTCCTGAGTTTGCTGTTGGTTGTTTTTGCCATTCTGTCATAACTTGAAAAGTCTAAAATATACACAGATTATCCATTGCCTGCAGCTTTGATGAACCTAGATTACCATCTGCCTGGTGGTTTGCCGGAAACATGCAAGTGCAAAAGAGACTGATACAGACGTTTGGGTATTGCTGTGGAATTCAGTGCATTAGGACAATGGAGTGATAGTAAGGTATAATCATACAACAGTTATTTTCTCAAATGTTGCCTACACTGACAATTTCACTATAAAGATTTATAACGACAATTTGTATAGAACTGAGAAAATCTCTGTTTAAATGTCATGTGTTGCTTGCTGCTGTTGCTGTTAAAAATAAATGGTCACTTATTCATCATTTGCTAGTGTGAATGTAGAGTTACAGTTCTCCAGGTACATTCTATCCACATACTGCTTTTTATTATCTGTATTGATGTTACTGAGTCATTCACAATAATTACTGGATAATTTTCTTCAAATGAAAAGTTGCTTTTTTTCTTGTCTAATAAAGGCATGTTTTCACTCACATTTACAGGGAATTATTTTGTTTGCAAAAAATACCTATTTGTATACATTTTAAATAACCATGCCATGAGGTACTGCAATTATCTATATCGTTTATTTTTTTCACTTTCACGCTGTCAGCTTTGCCTTTTTGGTGTCTCTAAATGAAACTCAGCTGGATTATGACTTGGTAATTCACATTTAATTCGTATTTATCAACACACTCAGAAAGAAATTTAGCCAAAGCAAAAACCTCTGTAGGAATTTTTAGATTGTTAGTAAAAAGTTAGTCTAGAATTGTGTCAAACGTAGTCATACGTGTCTCATTTATTCATATTAGGTGATGATAAAAGCCATATGATCAGTGACCTTTCAGTTTGCAAAAAAATAACTTGGGTACTTAATGCTGGTCAGTAGCTTATTAATCAGCAACTGTTTCCACATAAAGTAACTCTGAAATTTAAGCACATTAAGTATTGTGAAATCTGTCCAAGTTGGTCATATCAGTCTGATTAAGTCTGATATTCCTTATGACTAACAAGAACTGTTAGATGCCTACAAATAGATAAAAGGTGACATTCTGTGATTAAATTTTGTTGGTTTATCTTTAGCAGGATTAGCTAGTACAATGTGTCAAAACTAATTAATACAATTTCATAAAGCTGATGCTTGGTACTTGAAACTTGCAAATTTACTACAGTGATTCATAGGACTTATTTACTACAATGCAAAAATATGTCTTGAAATAGTTAGTATGTATAAGATCCCCAAATCAGAGATGGCAGGTAATTACATTTGACAGGTTATCAGTGAGTTGCAGGGCAGACAGACATTCACACATACACATACACATACACAAACACACACCTAGGGGCAATTTAGCATCTCCAATTAACCTGCATGTCTTTCATCAGACTTCACATAGAAAAGAAGCCAGGCACTTCTTACTGCAAGGCCACAGCATTACCTACTGTGTCACTTCGCCACCAAAATTATACCAATAAAAGTTTTTTTTAAATTTTACAACTTTTCAAAACTAAAAAACTTACTATTGACTAAAAGAAGTATAGGACGGTTTTGATTGATATTTGTATTTGCACATGAAGATACTAAAAGTACAAGTAAATTACCCAATATCAACTTAATTTATGTTTTTTGCTAAAATTATAGACAGCATGCTATGAATATTGGTGATGTCTATGTACAAATCCATTTATCATATCATCTGAGATCCCATTCCAACAGCTTTCGTCTCTAGCACTGTGCTAATTTAAAGTGTGCAGGTCAGAAATGGACCAGAACTCCCCAACATGACTGCTCATTATCCTGCCACACAGGCAACACAAATCGATTCTGTATAACGCCCAAGACAGCTGCCTGATGAGGGGAAATTACAGTTTACATACACACCATTGATGTCACATATGGGGAAAGTTAGGGAGCCTTTTTAAATCATACCATAGCCACTGTCAGTAGTTGTCCAGCTTGAATCGACTGGCTTGTTGATGGTAATAGTATGTTACAGTATTTGTTCAGTATTCGGAATGCATTGTGCACTACAGACGTGCACATATGTTGGCCATGGGTATCTTTCCCTAGAGGGTCTGAGCCCAGGGGGTTAAGTGATTGGTGGACTCACCTCTAAGTGCACTGAAGTCTCCAGGCTGGCTGACCTTGGTCTCGGTGAAGGGTTTCAGGCTGGGAAGCAGAATCAAAGTGAATGACAGCAGCAGTACCTGTGGGAGAAGAGATGGGCAACTTGTGTAAGATGTCAAATCACCACTAATGTCAAAAGACCACCACATTGGTCTTACCCTACGGTTGAACACTCTTCTCTGGCCTTTGTTTGTTTGCAGACCAGGAAACTCAGATTATCTTGCTTGGTTTTATATTGTACATGGATCATGAGGCAAAATATTTCCTTTGCAAATAAACCTTTACTTTGGGAATATTTTGTATTTAATGTACTGTATATACGCGGAACCTTGTGTCTAATAATTACAAAATATTATAGTAATTTACAGATTTTTTTTATGTTGTTGTTTATTTTTTTGGAGGGGGGGGTCAATGTCACATGATGTGGTTTATTGATTAGCTCGCTTGGATGACATCTATCTGTCTACTATCTTTCTGCTTTTCTAAAAAAAGGCACTTTGATTTAATGTTGTACAGAATTGTTGTAGACTCTCAGATATAAAGGTACCAGATCAAAGGTTTCCTTGTCACTGGAGTGGCACTATCAAGGCTTTACTTGGAAAGGCACATCTAGTGGACCTTTAATTAGCTTTTACAACACAGGTACAAAGAAATATTTTGAGAGTGTATCTGTCCATCTGGCTATTTATAGTGTTAGATTGAACATTTTTGTAATTTTTTTTTACATGTATCTATTATATATATTTAAAATGTTTAGAGTGTGTGTTGGTTATGGTTCTCACCAGCACACACGTTCCGGTCTGAGCCGGTTTGTTAGATCCATTCATGACCATAGCCTGCAGCCGACGCAGCTGCTCCATCAGAGATCTGTGACGAGTAGAAATAGGGGAAATGTTGGCTCAATTATCCTGCTTGCCAAGAGCATACAGTGAAGTGGAACTCAGAAGATTGGCTGAAAATGTGTTCTCTCACATGTTACATTTCTCCAGCTGGAAGACTTTCCTCTGTAGCTCCTGGTTCTCCACAGCACAAGCTGTCATCCTACCAAAACAGATTTCCTAAATGAGCTCAGCTTATAGTGGAAGAATACAGGCAGCCTCTTAAACTCAGATATGATCCATTCCAAATCACAACAGCAATGCATGTATTACTTTGGTGCATCATGGAATACATGGGGTAGATCCTGACTTTTAACCATGCTGTGCATTATCTGGATATAATGGATGGTGGTAAAAACGAGGACATTGTTGCAAAACCTATAATGTGGCATCTGAATAGTAAATATAATAATAAATAAGTATGAAATGGTCCAGTATGGAATGGTGTTAAAGAATTGACAGAAAATTTCCTTATAATTATTCTTGATTATACCTTATCTCAGAAATAACATTTCAGATGGGTAAATTTTGTCCCAAACTTATAATACATTGTTGTTAGATTTGGTTTGTTTGTAACATTTTGGTCCAAACCCCAGCTGCTATCAAAGCATTAAAATACACAATATGCTCACCATCTATTCCTAACAAATATATTCAGCCTGTAATCATTTCAAGAAACATAATACATAGTTTGCTCAGTACATCTGATAACATTCAATTTGAACCTCAGATACTATAAGTTGGAGTAATTATGCTTACTATCATCCTAATGATTCATTGTGCAGAATTTAGTGCTTAAATGGAACACTGTCAACTAGATCCATGACTTTGTCAATACCTGCTTTCCAGTCCATCTATGTATTCTTTCTTCTTCTTCCTACTTTCCTGGGCAGATTGCTTGTTGCGGATCTTCCGGCGAATTTTCTTCAGAATCCTCTCCTCAAACTAATCATGGAAAGAAAAAAGGCACTGTGTTGCTGGCATGAAATCATATACATGAAATCCGTATTGGGGTGGTGAATGTGAACGTTGTACCTTGGTAAGAGGAAGTTGACTTGGCAAAGTCACTCCCTCCTTGACGAGTAGTTTCTTTTCATCCTCATTGAGAACTAGCTCCTGGCAAGTTTGCTGTGAAGCTGGTGGAGGCTGAAAAGAAGGTGCAAGTGAATGTGTTATCCATCAAGCCATGAAAAAAACTTGTGGGTAAAGTTGCTTGGATAGTAGGCATTTTAATATAAAGGTATTTCACAATTCCAAAAATTGAGTCTACTTCAATTAGTCTAAGATAAATCCCTGTGGTCGATACAATTTTTGTTTCTGCCCTAGTTATCCTCTGGTGTTTAATGTGTTGTGACACTATGGGGACTCACAGGCTCTGGAGAACCGGAGAGTAGAAGATCCTTGATAGTGAGAGGAAAGGAGGTGGCCAATTGGGTCAGGGGTGTTTCACATGTATGCTGTATCCCTGCACCCTTGTCCAATATAATACCAGGCCTCCAGCTATCTGTGGAAAGAGGTCATAGCAATTGGTTGACATTTTGCAAGAGTGTGTCTGTGCATGTACCTTATCACATCAGTTTTGAAAAAGGACCGTACATTTATGTTTCGATTTCTCCAGAGAGCAACAGTACACCACAAGTAGGTACAGAAAATAATGTTACTAAAGGAAATGGATATTGATCTGGGAAGCTATTTTTTACAAATAAAGTACATGGTCAGCTCACCAGGATTGATGGCCATAGCTGTGTTTGGAGCAGGAGGGTAATGTGCGTGTGGAGGCACAAAGCGGGAATCCAGAGGGGGACTCCCAGGAGGTGGAGGACTGTCATTCTGGTCAGAGTGTGGGTCCTCACTTATTCCACTGTCACTTGGAGAGGGGGGCCATAATGGAGAACCAGATGCAGAGTCAGTCCCACTCAGCAGAGCATTGAAGAACTCTTCATTACCTTGAGCTGGCATTATCATCTACCAAACAAAGACAAAACATGCACTATTGGATCCATCAAAGTGCAGGGAGATGTGCTGAAGGTGACAAAATCTGTTAGATACATCACTCACATTAGGGTCTTGCATCAGCCAAGGCTGGTCATGTTGATGCATCATGTTCTCATGGCACAAGATGCCATCGTTCTTATCGAAAAGCAGATCCAGCAGTTCTATCCCATCGGGAGCCTGTATTGTGAAACATATACGTTGTTTACGTAATTCAGTGCCGTAACCTGTCAAATTGATTTTGTGGGGGAAAAAAATAAGATCAATGCAAAGCAAATAACTAAAAAATGCCCTTTGTCTTTCTATCTGACACACAGCACACTTTATTTGGTGCTTGTGTATTTCCTGAACTTGTGCATGACACATCTGGGCTAACTAAATAACAAAGACAGCACAACAGTGTTTCTGCTGACAATATGCCACTGAATCCTATATAAAAAGCTACTTACTTGTTCTGAGTAGAATTCCATCACTGTGGCCTGTCAAGATATCACCAACAATCTAATTACAACTGTAGAAAAAAGTCAGAAAGAAATAAGAATAAGAAGAAAAATATACAAACAAAGAGATTTGTAAGCTAGTCCACTGTGTTTTAATCCTGCCTTTGTCTGATCTCACTGTGGGGACAAAGTTTAAACTCCAACACTACAATCTAATCATTAGGCAAATCTCCAGATTCCTATTGGCTGCTGTTTAGTGACATATGCCTTGGAGACAAAATGACGGAATGCTAAATAACATTGCAATTAAAAGTAAAAAAAGAATATATTACAAATGAGCAAATAATTAATACAGCAAATTATATTAATTGTTTACCTGATTACCTACCAGTACTAAATATATAAAAACAGCTAGATGCTAGATTTTGGTTTTACTTCTAAAACAGCAGGTTTCTGGCTCAGATTGTGTGATCACACCTCTGTTCTGAGTTGCTCAGATCAAGGGTCATTTATTCCTTTTCTGTTTAAAGTAGATCTCATAGCATGACCTTCGACACAGTTTAGATCACCTGTTCACCTATTTCTTAACATTATTACATTGGTTATGTAATTTAGTTGTAGTTTCCTAAGGCTCTATTATAATATACTACAGTTTTATTGTACTTAGGTCATCAAACATATTGAAGTCAATTATGGTGACTATGATAAGCATATCTTACACTACAATGATGTTTTATGGTAACTATGTTCATTGTGACTAAACCTGACATTATTATTCTTTTAAAATTGACATTGTCATGCTTTTACTGTGGTATGTTTAAGTCGCTACTAGCACTACTGACACCCTAAGTTGCTCTATCTTTAAAAGACATGGTTTTATACTGGGGTAATAATTGATATAAAAGAAGTTGGTCACAACTCATGTATCTAACTGTGATAAGGCCTTGTTTTTTTTTTAAATATGTGAGGTTACCATATTTCAGGATTTAAAAATAAAAATAAAATATACAACATCTTTATGAATTCGTTTTTGTGAAATGAGTACAAAATAGTAGTGTGGCATATTGAGTATTATTTTATCAACCATTTCTGTAAATTTAGTTTTGGTAGTATATAGACTACCACAGGTATGACACAATGACCCTGGTGGTAGTAAAAAATTACCATTTACCACTATGACCTGTGAACATTTCCTCCAAATAACTATGAAAACAGGATTAATTAACAATATTTTATAATTTAAACCTGGTAATACTTTCAATTACAGGGTAAGTACAGAGTAAATAAATGGGAAGGATACTAGAAATGTGTGGTTATTACTGAGTATCTTACAAACATTTTACAAATAACACACACCATAAGTACAGAGTAAGTAATGGGGATGATACCAGAAATATTTGCTTATTACTGAGTATCTTACCATTATTCCTGGGTATTAATATGGATATAAAGTTGGCAGCGCCACGGTGGCACCACAGGTAGTGTGTGCTACACATTTACGGCATTTGGCGGACGCCCTTATCCAGAGTGACTTACAAGAGTGCTTAGTTAAATTCTTGGAGTATCTGAAACTAGTCAAGGTAAATCAGGATTCAAAAACTCAGACCAGACCAGACTCAGACTAGAAAAGAGTCATGCAGTATCAATTATCCAAAACTTTCTACACTAGTCAACCTGCAAAGAGAAGACGACAATAACCAAAAGTCACAAAACTGAATAAATGAGACAAACACAGTTCACAAACATTAATTTATTATAGGTATTGTGTGCTTAACAGCTCCGGGAATCTGGGGTTGTGCTTTTGAGCTTTGCTTTGGTCAATGTCTGTGAGGAGTTCACCCAGTGTCCGCATGGATAAAGTGGACAAGAAAATGACTGACTGACTGGACATAAAGGTATTTCAGAGTGTTAAATACTGAGGTCTTTATACTGAGCAGGTTTGATCCTGTGAAACTTGGAGCTAAAATTACAAGAGATTTTAAAAGCATTTTAAATAAATATCATTTCAACCTGATTTTATGTGCTATTTGTTGCTGTTTTCATAGCTAAATGGTAGCTAAATTAAACACTAGTGAAACCTTATTTAAGAAGATTTTTTTCTAGATTAGGTTCTAGTGTAAGCTTGTCTATTGGTTCCAAAACTTATTTTCTTAAAATCAGCCAGGGACCCTTTTTACTGTAAAAAAAAAAATTGCACAAACAAATCTGTTCCAGACTGACAATTATTTAATTAAAGTTGCCAGCCAAATAAGCTAAAAACTATACAAATGCAATTATAAAATGGTTGGTTGATTTCCACCACTGTGGAAATGGACCCCCTGGCTATGGTTCACAGACTCCACATTGACGACCATTTAAAGAATTTGGCACTGATTATAGGCTGCTTCTGTATTACTTGTTATGATTGTTTTTCCTGATGGTTAAGCATATAGGACATGAAATATAGTTATTTCTGCTTCAATCAGTCAAGTCCGCAATCAAAGCTCTTTGAAGGAATTTTAAGTGAAGAAATCCTTTATAAGGACCCATGGATTCATTATAACCTGCATGAAAAATTAACATAAACATGCAAACTCAGCTATATTAATTAATGTTGCATGTGAAAGAAGAATTCCTGTGTTAAACTAGCTTGTAATAAGTTCCTCTTTATGAGATATAGTCTTCTGGAGTTAAATATTATTTCAATGCACATTTCAATGCCCCATGCATTTTTAATGACCCCCACTGATGATATACAGGCTGTCATGACATTATATTAGGTCCATTAAAATGCAGTAGGTCCTAATGAATATGAAAAGTAATTATTTGTTTCTAAATAGTTAACATTAGAATGAACTAATAGGAAAATTAACTTACTAGTACAACCCCAATTCCAATGAAGTTGTGTAAAACATAAATAAAAACAGAATATGATGATTTGCAAATCTATTTTAACCTATATTTAATTGAATACACTACAAAAACAAGATCTTTAATGTTCAAACGGATAAACCTTATTTATTTATTTGTAATATTCACTCATTTCAAATTTGATGCCTGTAACATGTTCCAAAAAGGTTGAGACGGGGACAACAAAAGACTGGGAAAGTTGAGGAATGCTCAAAAAACATGTGTCTGGAACATTTCACAGGTGAACAGGTAAATTGGAATCAGGTGAGTGTCATGATTGGGTATTAAGGGAGAATCTATGAACGGCTCAGTCATTCACAGGCAAGGATGTTTCACTGCTTGGTGAACAACTGCATGAGCAAATAGTTTCAGAACAACATTCTTTATAAATTTAGGGATTTCATCATCTACAGTCCATAATATCATCAAAAGATTCAGAGAATCTGGAAAAATCTCTGCAAGTAAGTGGCAAGGCTAATAACCAACACTGAATCCCCGTGACCTTAGATCTCTCAGACAGCACTACATTAAAAACTGACATCATTCTGTAATGGATATTACCACATGGGCTCAGGAACACTTCAGAAAACCATTGTCAGTAAACACAATTTGTCGCTCCATCTACAAGCGCAAGTTAAAACTCTACCATGCAAAGCGAAAGCCATACAGCAACAACACCCAGAAACACTGCTGGCTTCACTGGGCCTAAGCTCATCTGAGATAAACTGATGCGAAATGTAAAAGTGTCCTGTGGTCTGACAAGTCCACATTTCAAATTGTTTTTGAAAATCATGGATGTCGTGTCCACTGGGCCAAAGAGGTAAAGGACCGCCAGTTTGTTATCAACGCAAATTGCAAAAGCCAGCATCTCTGATGGTATGGGGGTGTGTTATTGCCCATGGCATGGGTAACTTGCACATCTGTGAAGGCACCATAAATGCTGAAAGGTACATACAGGTTTTGGAGCAACATATGCTGCCATCTGTCTTTTCCAGGGACATCCCTGCTGATTTAATCAAGACAATGTCAAGCCACATTCTGCATGTGTTACAACAGCGTGACTTCGTAGTAAAAGAGTGCGGGTACTAAACTGGCCTGAATGCAGCCCAGACCTGTCTCCCATTGAAAATGTGTTGTGCATTATCAAGCTCAATATACAACGGAAACCCCTGACTGCTGAGCAACTTAAGTGGTACATCAAGCAAGAATGGGCAAGAATTTCACCTACAAAGCTTTAACAATTAGTGTCCTCAATTCCCAAATGCTTATTGAGTGTTGTTAAAAGGAAAGGTAATGTAAAACAGTGGTAAACTTGCCCGTCCCAACTTTTTTGGAACGTGTGGCAGGCATCAAGTTCAAAATTAGCGAATATTTGCAAAAAAAATAAAAATAAAGTTTATCTGTTTGAACATTAAATATCTTGTCTTTGTAGTGTATTCAGTTGAATACAGGTTAAAAAGGACTTCAAATCATTGTACTCTGTTTTCATTTATGTTTTACAGAACTTCCCAACTTCATTAGAATTGGGCTTGTAATAGTAGCAGGGAATTCCTATATATACATTTGACATGGGGCAGTTGTGGCCTAGTGGTTAGGGAACCGGTCTTGTGACCAGAAGGTCGATCCCCACCCAGGGCAAGACACAACTGAGGTGTCCTTGAGCAAGGCACCTAGCTCCCCCAACTGCTCCCCAGGTGCCATGGTTTAGGGCTGCCCCCTGCTCAGGGCAAGTCTGTTCACTGCCCCCTAGTGTTCACTGGCGTGTGTGTGTGTGTTTCACTTCACAGATGGGTTAAATGCGGAGGTCACATTTCTCTGTGTGCAAGCACAGTAGGCAAATAGTTCACTTAAAAAACACCAAAAAAAAAAAAAATGACAGATATTTTAAGCAAAATAAAAATATAGCCAGCTTTATTTAGACTGTATTCATTCTAAGTCTCAGATTGTTGTTCTGGACTGACACTGTGGTCTTCTGCTGTTGTAGCCCATTGCCCTTACAATTATATTTATTAGAAGTAGAAGAAGAAGGCAACTTTATCTGCCACATATACATATATCCAGCATAAAAGCTGTGGTCAAAGCACAAGGATATATTGTTTTCTGGCTGTTTTGCACACCATTCAGCAAAATGTGTGTTAAATACCTAAGAGAATTTTTAAAATACTCAAACCAGAACATCTGGCATCAACACCTACAGGAGTATATGTATAAAGACAATTTTTTCTAATGTTGCCATGATCAGTCTTTTTGAGTATGTTCATGTTCATAGGTTCTAGATTTGCAATAAAACAAATACAGTAATCACCAATAATTGAAGTTCCTACAGTATTTTGGGTACAGTATCTAATTAAAACAACATTATTTTATTCAGGACTCCATACTTCCAAAGTCATTCTCTTTCCCAGCATCAAACATACCTAAACCAAGAATGCTAAATACCTGGTTGTGGGATGAATACTATATATAGCCACAGCCTTTATTGCCTTATGAAGACAAGGCATTAAAGATTAAAACTACTTGCTTTTATGTAAGTGCAAGAACTAGGCCATACAAGACATGTCTTACTTTGTCAAATCCATTTGCTCTTTCAAGCATCCTCTCAAGTGGCCTTACACCAGAAGCGCCTGGAGTTTGAACAACATCCTAAAGAAAAGTCAAGGTCAGTATTTTTTTTCACCATTTGTTATTTATTTGTAGGGATATGCATGCTTTGGGTATTGGATGATGAAAGAAATCAATAGCAGAATAAATCGATATCAATTCCTCTGAAAATATTACTCTTCAATATTTATTTTTCTAAGAAAACGGCTTAATGTTTACTATATATTAAGCTTTTCTGAATCAAGAACACCATCCTCAGCTGAAAGGATCTGCTAAGTTACAAATGAAAGAGTGATAACACTAGGGTTTTAAGAAGATACTGTTTTATCTGTGAGGGAGAAGATTAGACAGAGCTTATGAGTTTATATGAAGTGAATTTGATAGCTTAAAAAGAACACTGAAACATCTGCCACCTATGAAGTAACCTCGAGCTATAGGGATAACCAGGGCTTTATAAGTATAAAGGTTACCTTGGTAAGGGCACTTGTCTTGTGGTGTGTCTTGTCTATTGCAGAGATCGAACCTGAAAGCTCTAAGTCACAGACTGGTCGCCTAACCACAAGGCCACAGCTGCCCCATGGAAGATGCAGTGTTTTTGGATAGAAGGTCAGTAAGGTGAGATAATTAATATGGTATACAGTGAGACAGATATTGAAAATGTTGCAAAAAATGTTGTGTTTTAAAAAGTAATAAATTAGCCTTTACTCCCCCCCACACAGTAAGCCTTGGGCACCTATGAACCAGTTACCGATTTACCAATTGCCCTTCCGTGGATCAATTTTGGTAGGTGCTAACCACTGCATACTGGGAACACCTGACAGGACCTGCTGTTTTGAAGATGTTCTGACTAAGTCATCTAGACATCACAATTCGGTCCTTATCAAAATCACCCAAAAATTCTTACACTTGCCCATTTTTTTCCGCTTTCTGCACATGAGATTTGAGAACTGACTGTTTACTTGCTGCTTAATATATTCCACCCCCTGACAGGTGTCACTGAAATAAGATGAAAAATGTTATTCATTTCACCTGTCAGTGGTTTTGTGTGTTATGGCTGATCAGTGTAGATCTGCATTTAATTTGCATAACACTTCAGGAGGAGATATGGGCAAGAGGATTGGACCACTTTAATTTACCAAGAGGAGCCTTGAGCCTTAAGGAACACCTTGAGTAATGGGAACAGGAGAGGATCTGTGTTTGTCAAATGTAATGAAATGTTTTCTAAAAAAAAACCTTGAAAACATCTGCAAGATAACCAGGAGTTCAAATCCCAGCGATGCCGACTGCTGCGAGGCATGTAGTGAGTATGTCACACGAGATGCAGGACTTGTATCAATGAGCAGTGGAATACTAAGATTCCCTATGTCTGCAGACAGAAGACCAACCTTGATGCTACAGAAAGACCAGAATACATAGTAGTCGAGTCTATACAAGCTGCATGAAGCATTATTTACTTGATACTTTTTTTCCTACAGTTAATTAGCTCACTTGGATCCAGGCTTGATTTTTTTGAATTGAGATGATAGCTGTTATTTTAAAAGGTTTACTTCTATAGGGCAATATTTGATTGACCGCATCTAACTAGTCTGATGTGTTCAAGTTTTAAAGTTACCTATATGGTAACATGCAAAGCAGGAACAATATATTTAAGATGGAAAATCATTGACAAGAAATGGGAAAGAGCATGAGGTGTGTGTGTGTGGGGGGGGGGGGGGGGGGGGGGAAGTTCTGTAGATGTTTTAAGCAGAAATGAGTCACACTGTTTGTCCCGAGTCTGTGACAGCAGCTTCAAGCATGTGGATTTGTTTGTTAATATTGCAGATGAGACTTTTTAGCCTACAGAAGCACACTGGAGGGAAAAATAATCGAAGCTTGCTACATGAACTACAGCCAGATACTTTAATAAATCATTACTATTTACCGAAGCATGCACAGTGAGTGCTGAGAGTTTTCTCATGAAGTCAATTTGAACTGATGATTTATAATAAGAAACAAAATATTCATGGTATCATTAATATATACCAGGTAACAGGTTTACAAATCTGGTTCTATATGTAAACACTATTAGTGGTAGTACAATTACAATTATTATCATTATTATTATCATTATTATTATCATTATTATTATTATTATTATTATTATTATTATTATTATTGTTGTTGTTGTTGTTGTTTTGTTGTTGTTGCTGCTGCTGTCATTATAATAATTAGTATTATTATTATTGTATACTGTTGTTGTTTTTGCTGCTTTTGTTGTTGGTATTACTACTACTACTGTTGTTATTATTATTATTATTTTGTTGATGTTGTTGTTATGTTTGTTATTATTGATGTAGTAGCTACGACTATTCACTTATATTTCTGGCTATACGATGTACTATGACTAAATTTCAGTCATCAGGTTTTACAAAGACTTTTAATCCTTCTGTTGTGTTAGAAAGCTGCCTACATCTTTAGTGTTAGCGGGTCAAATTTGACTCGATTTAAATCAACCTGAAAATACAATATTAGTTGACTTAGTATGTATTTAAGTCCATGTAAACACTGTATTCAATTTTATTTTCATTAAATTTTATCTCACAATATACCACTCGTTTTAAAATTTTTAAAAAACTCTGTAGTGAATTTCCTATAGTGAGGAAAATGGGTAAGGATATTATCTGAGTGTAACAGACTAATATCAGAGCACACTGACCAAAAATTGATTGTGTTTTTATTTTTAACTTAACATTATTATCTGTAGAGACATCTGTGCAGTTCCAGGTCAATTTTGTCCCGTATAGACAGTACTTAGTACGTATGGATAGGCAAAAAGTACTTTTTTCATAAAATTAACTTCATTTTGCTCCACATAACCATATTTGATCCACAGAGCAACCCACACCTTTTATGTGATGGATGCAACAGTCAGTATTTTATGCCAGGTCATATTTTTGACCCATAACACCACAAATGTCACTTATTTTATTAGAGATATTTAGAATTAAGTAAAATGATGAAACTTACTTTTCCATGGATAATCTTATTCCGATACTTTTTCTGTAACTATATTTTTTACATACCTGTAAACTGATCAAATTTGTTTCAAACACAACATAAGGGTTAAGCACAATGTTGCTGCAGGAGCAGTAGCGCCCCCTGCTGATAGTGTGTATTACTCAAAATAATTTTTGTATACAAACATTTAGAATTTTGTTAAAATGAATTAATGTACATATATATATATATAATTTAACTGCAGTGAAGTGGCTCATCTCAGAATAAAACATAATTTGTGCATATACACTAAACTTCTATATCCCTTGCATTTATATATAATTTGTGATTGATGTCATTTTAAACCGGTTATAATCTGTGATTGTATTAAAATATTCTGGAGTGTTTTTTATTATTATTATATTATTATATAACTAGTTTTCAGCAATTAGTTTTACAGATTGGAGCTGTCTCAAACAGCTACCTATGTCTTATTTCAGTGCACTCAGTAGATTATAAAAGAATGCACTATGTAGTAGACTAGATATTAAAAATGCCACGTTTGAAAAGCGACCGTTTCCCGACGTCAACACGCAACATTGCGCGTGACGCAGGCTTGCTATATATTTCTACGTGTTGACGTCAAACGGCCTCTTCCCTGCCTATGCCCTAGTGTGGTAGGCAGTGTAAAATTTGTGTCTGCTTCTCCGAACAGCGAATCCAACAACATCCGTCAAAATGGTGAGTCTACAGCTTATTTCATCGTTCATCTACACTGACAGGGATTAGTATTTTATCCTCACACGGCAATTCCGGGACTCCGAGATGTTCTTGACGTGTATGTTGGGGTTTATACATCAGGCTGCCATTTAATGCACTAGCAAACCAAAATGGCAGCCCTATTGTGTCTAGGCGTTAGGCCTTTTACAGTGCGGCGGGAGAGTCTATATGTAGTCAGGTCGCGTCTGTTAGCAGTGTGAGAGTGCTTTTAAAACATGGTATGTCGTTGACTCGTGTATTTCGGGATTAAATACGTCGTTAACGATGCCGGTTTCCAGACTGCGCTCTCCATCTTTTCAGGCGTTGGCCGCTTGCTAACTGTTTAGCCTGCTAGGTTTTTATGCTAACCCTGTTAGGAGATACAGAAAAGGTTTCACATTGTGTAGGACTTATCATTCTGATCTGTATCACGAGGTTTTGTAATATTTACACCACAGTTACTTGAGGTTGTGTGTTTAAAGGTTTTGACGTGTCGTTATATCAGTGAGCCGGCCCGCTTACTGCGTCTGGTCGTCTAGTTACACGTGGCCTGTTACCGGCTGATGTGGCGCACAGCGTTATACCGCATTGACTCCCTGCTTTAACATGTAATAAATGGAGCAGATCATAATTAGATTAAGGTTTTCTATTCAGACTAGGCTGTCCTGATCTGAAATACAGGTCGATATGTTTAGGACCTGCTAAGTTCCTGACCGGTTATGATTAAAGCGCCATGTTTCCGGGTTTTTGCCCTTCTGCCCCTTATGGACTTCTGTGCCATCTGGATTGATGCTTTTCTAATTGCGTCATCTTTGTCATGTTTGCGTTGTAGCAGTGTGACACATTGTCCTGAAAGCTTTTCATTATTTTTGCTACTTGCTGAATTAAGATTATGTATTTTAAATTTTATTATAATTTAAATACGAATTGTTGCTTTGCCTTCTTTCTCAGGTGAACTTCACCGTAGACCAGATCCGTGCCATCATGGACAAAAAGTCCAACATCCGTAACATGTCTGTGATTGCGCATGTGGACCACGGCAAATCCACTTTGACAGACTCGCTGGTGTCCAAGGCTGGTATCATCGCTTCAGCCCGTGCAGGAGAAACCCGTTTTACTGACACAAGAAAGGATGAGCAGGAGCGTTGCATCACCATCAAATCCACGTGAGTTTTGGGCGTTTTTTTTTTCTCCTTTTTTTTTTTTTTCCTTTTTGTCAGAGCAACAAGATTCTGCTAATTAGGCCAGATCATGTCAATTATGTTTTGTATGTTTGTTTGCAGTGCCATCTCCTTGTTCTACGAGCTTACTGAAAACGACTTGGCCTTCATTAAACAGTGTAAGGATGGTTCTGGCTTTCTCATCAACCTGATCGACTCCCCTGGGCACGTTGACTTCTCTTCTGAGGTGACCGCTGCATTGCGTGTCACTGATGGAGCCCTGGTGGTGGTTGATTGTGTGTCTGGTGAGTGCAGTATTTTGTGGTAAATATTAATCTAATGAAATTGAATGTCATTATTTATGTTAAATATGGCACAAAGCCCAAACCTGACCTGTTTGCACCCCTCTTAGGCGTGTGTGTGCAGACCGAGACTGTGCTGAGGCAGGCTATTGGTGAGAGGATTAAGCCTGTGCTGATGATGAACAAGATGGACCGTGCCTTGCTGGAGCTGCAGCTGGAACCAGAGGAGCTCTATCAGACCTTCCAGCGTATTGTGGAGAACGTTAACGTAATCATTTCCACATACGGCGAGGATGAGAACGGACCTATGGGTAACATCATGGTGAGAAGCTCGTGTTTTAATTTTGAGCTTGACCTAACGGGCATCCAAGCAACGTTTTCTTGGTGTTATTGTATTGATAAAGGTTTACATGTGTTCCTTCATATATGAAGCAACTGACTAGTTTGGATTGCATTTTGTGCTTAGATCTTTAACGTCTGGCTAACATTTGTGTGTTTAATGCAATTGATTAAAGGTGACCCACATTGGCAGTACTCTTAAGAATGCGGCTCTCATTTTTGTCTTTAGATTGATCCAGTGGTTGGTACTGTTGGATTTGGGTCTGGACTGCACGGATGGGCCTTCACACTTAAGCAGTTTGCTGAGATGTATGTGATGAAGTTTGCTGCCAAGGGTGATGCCCAGCTTGGACCAGCAGAGCGCTGCAAGAAAGTA
This sequence comes from Duopalatinus emarginatus, assembly GCA_028565595.1. Classification (NCBI taxonomy): domain Eukaryota; kingdom Metazoa; phylum Chordata; class Actinopteri; order Siluriformes; family Pimelodidae; genus Duopalatinus; species Duopalatinus emarginatus. The sequence goes on from JAOVVF010000004.1 coordinate 15,137,763, forward strand.
GAGGACATGATGAAGAAACTGTGGGGTGACCGGTGAGTCCTTCTGTCTGTGATGGCACATGCTTGGCAAATATGATTTAGCACCTCAGTGCTGATACATAGTGCTCTGTAATGAGTTTTGCCTTTTGTTTAGGTATTTCGATCCTGCAACTGGAAAATTCAGCAAGAGTGCTACTGGTCCTGATGGCAAGAAGCTTCCCAGGACCTTTGCGCAGCTTATCCTGGACCCCATCTTCAAAGTAAGTGGAAGTTTTTTTTTTTCCTTTAAAGCTAGTTCAGGACTTGTTTTTGCCAGTGTCTGTGAATGATGATTTAAATATTCTTCACTTTGACCTGACTGTCTGGTGATGAAAGACTTCAGTCTGATGTTTACTGTGGCAATGGAAGCATAAACAGAAACAAGTTTCAGGTTTCCACCCTCTAAACTTTCAGTTAAGTACTGCCATTTTCTGTGCAGGTTTTCGATGCCATCATGAACTTCAAGAAGGAAGAGACTGCTAAGCTGATCGAGAAGTTGGACATCAAGCTGGATACTGAGGACAAGGAGAAGGAAGGCAAGCCCTTGTTGAAGGCTGTAATGCGTCGCTGGCTGCCTGCTGGAGAGGCCCTGCTTCAGATGATTACCATCCATCTGCCTTCCCCAGTCACTGCTCAAAAATACCGTTGTGAGCTGCTGTATGAAGGACCTGGTGATGATGAGGCTGCTATGGGTAGGTCGGCTTTTTCCACCCGTAAGCAATTGTATAAGCAAAATTGGTAGTTTAGTTCTTTGATTTATTTGTTTTATTTTATTTTTATTTAGGTATTAAGAACTGCGACCCCAAAGCTCCCCTTATGATGTACATCTCCAAGATGGTGCCCACTTCTGACAAGGGTCGTTTCTATGCCTTTGGGCGCGTGTTCTCTGGCTGTGTCTCCACTGGCCTGAAGGTACGCATTATGGGACCAAATTACACCCCTGGAAAGAAGGAGGACCTTTACCTTAAACCTATTCAGAGGTTAGTTGATTCTCATTTTGTGCTTGTGCATGCATGATTGTTTTCTGAAGAGCTATGTGAAATTTTTATTTTTTTTTTATTTTTTTTTTGGAATTAACATGACTGTCTCCCAATAGGACCATTTTGATGATGGGCCGTTACGTTGAGCCCATTGAGGATGTTCCCTGCGGTAACATTGTGGGTCTGGTTGGTGTGGACCAGTTTTTGGTAAAGACCGGGACCATTACCACCTTTGAACAGGCACATAACATGCGTGTGATGAAGTTCAGCGTCAGCCCTGTGGTGAGGGTGGCTGTGGAGGCCAAGAACCCTGCTGACCTGCCCAAGCTGGTGGAGGGTCTGAAACGTCTGGCCAAGTCTGACCCTATGGTGCAGTGTATCATTGAGGAGTCTGGGGAGCACATCATTGCTGGAGCTGGTGAGCTGCATCTTGAGATCTGCCTGAAGGATCTTGAAGAGGACCATGCTTGCATTCCACTGAAGGTACTGCCATGTATGATTGCTTCCCCCCCCCCCCCCCAAACAGTGTAAATGTG
>JAOVVF010000004.1:15162767-15177159 GCA_028565595.1 Duopalatinus emarginatus
ATTTATTTTTACCCAATTTTAACCCTAGTTTGACATTCCCAATCTCACCCAGTGGATAATTCTTCTCTGTTGCATAACAGCTACCACTAAGGGACGGTGAGGGTTAGCATTTGCTTCCTTTAAGACACATGATGCCAGCCTCCACATCTCATGCAACATCTCAGGGCAGTGCAACAAACTTGTAGGAGAGCACTAACTGCCCTTCTCTATACACAAACTCACACATCCACAATCTAGTTTCCTTCTGATAGACAGGAGAGAGCAATGTCATGCTACCCACCCACATTTACTTTTCTGAAAAAAAATGTGTGTGAACTTATATGCAGTTCATCTTGATCTTGTACTGGGAGCAAAAATAAATACTGTGATTGCAAGTACTGTTTTATAATCTTGTATAAAATTCTATATCACCCATATGTACAGGGTGGAGGTACTCCTTAGTCCTAGTATATAGAAATGTCAGAATTCTGTCACGTGAAATCACATATTCCTTTCCCACCTGGACTGGGCTACTCTGAATGACTTTAATACTTTAATACTTTAATACTGTCGTTTCATTTAGGCTATTAATTGGACTGGGGCTTGCCTGAGATCATTCACTTAACATATTACTTGACTGCCATTGCATGCACTGTAGTGCCCTGGGCTCATTATAAACAGCCAGGCTAAAGAGATCCTTACAACCTGAGTCCCATTTGCATGCACGCCTACCAGTCTGCCACCAGTCTGTAATGAATCAGGCAGAGTTTTCAGCACTGACACCCAAGTGCGATTGCACACGTGTATGTGTGGGCGAGTGTCAAAGAGACTGGACAGATTCCTGGCAATTGCTTTAATAACCTGAGCAGATGCACTTGTCTGTTCTTAACCGAATGTTTTTCTGTCTATTTTTTATAACCATTACCATATCCATTACATTTCTCTATTCTTTTATTACATTTTCTCTTTAAATAATTTGTGAAAACTATTTTACTCTTTTGAAGAATAAAGACAGTTATATCATGTTTGCATAAGATGATTGGCATTGAATGGGTCACTGTGCAAATGAAAGTTTGTTTAAATGTTTCAAATAGAATATTAAAATATAACAGACCGATTAGGGTTATGCAGGTAAATATAATGGGCCTGCCATCTGCATGGAGTCGTGAGATATAAAATGTGTGCACAACCAAAACTGAACATTTCTTTAGATTGTATGATGAGTTTTTTCCTTGATGATATATAATTAAAGTGGTCATAAAGAATTAATCACAACGATTAGTGTTTATTGCACTCATGCATTTTTTCCTGTTATAAATAATATATACAGTTCACAATTTTATTTTTATGAATTTCTCATCCTCCTGTTATAATACTTGGAGTTCACTAAGTGTGAGCTGAGTCTTCAACAAAAATGTGTAAATTAGATGTCAGTGGAAAATATTATTTTCCCACTGACCATCAATAGCCCTGAGGAATTACTTCAGTACAGTTATATCTATTCTGTATTATGAATGGAGCGTATTCAATCGTTTTGTGAGAATTGTATTTTTGTAAGACTGATTCCATTTTCATACCTTCACTTTTTCACCCTCCACCCAGCCAGTCTCATCGATCATCATTTCTACCACATGACTTTTGTGTTTGCGCTTTGTATTGTCTTGGAAGGGGTTTAAACCACTTAAAACTGACTGGTAATGTTACATGCCTAAACTAATCTTAAACCTTAAAATTCAATCACTTAGCTCAGTATAACTGATACAGTATTAGAATTTTTAAGCAGCATGACATCCTGATTAAACAGGATTGCCAGCATTTGGACCCAGAAGTAATTTGTGTGTGATTTTTTTTCCCCCCATTCCATTCATATGGATTTAGTTTTAAACACATTAAACCCAGACCTTCAGTCAAATAGTGTTTTAATATTCTTGCTTTGTGTTAATTTTTTGTAGCCACCCTCCCAAGTCTCAGCTTTCTGTCACACTAAAGCGGTTATTTTTAGTAGTCTGGATACGGCACACGACGGCACTGAGAGATTAAATACAGCTCATGCGGATGAGGAGAGACAGCATGTATATGCACAGAAGCAACATAAGAGGAGAAATGTGTGTGGTAGCAAAACTTGTAGAATCTGTTCCAAGGCACATTAAATCAGTTCTGGTGGCTCGTGGTATATATATTATTCAATTCTTCAATTATCTTAATATATTGCATGTACACTGAAGTGCCAGAAATAATATTATATTATTATATATTATATTTGGTAGGTCCCCCACGGAAGCGTAGGACTGCAAAAATACAGAAATATTCCACAATTCTGGTGTATCCTGAGGTGTAGCATGGCGTCGCATTGCATGGCGTTGTAGATGTGTTTGATAATGTTGCAATCTAGTTTGGATGAAAGTGGGAAAGATGGCAAAAATTTGGCATATCTAGACGTGTGTGGTGGTACATTGTTATTGCTAACTATAAGATTAGTCTAGTATCATCAACGGTTTTATGCAGTATCAGGAGAATAATCACAAACCTAACCTTCATGCATGTGAAGTGAACCCATCAGGAGTAAGAAATCCTCAGGTTGTTTGTATAGTCATCGTTACAGACATTAAAGTGAGATTAAAAAGAGACAGCATGGCTTTTTTAACTGTGGATAACAAAGTGAAAGGTGGGTGTAAGGGATTAACAGGAGAGCTTTGAATTTTAATGCCACCCCAGCACTCAAGCTTGCCATCCATGTTGCATGGGTTTTCATGAATTATGGATAAGTATGTTGATATAATTTGGTTCTTCCAAAGTTCTCCCCAAAGCACATGTGACAACAGTTTTCTGCTTTGTTCTTTGATCCTCTTAAATCTTTCTCGTTTTTTTTTTTTTTTTACACAAGTTATGGTTATTTTGAGCCTTTTTGTGTCCATGAAGAAATGAGCAAAATGCTGTATCACGTTGACCATGTTGAGAGATTTATTAAAATCTAAAATGTGAAGCAAAAATAAAGAGCTCACACACAGAGTATACACAGACAGGCAAGAAGTCAGCTAACACTGAGAGGATAAAACTAACAAGCAACACTGAGTGTATACACTGAAGTAATATAAAAACTGGTACAATATTTGGGGCATGGACGAGCTTGGAGAAATATTCTGTTGACAATAAACACCATACTTTCTGCAGAACAGTCAACATGTTGCATGGCATCCCTCATTAGTTCTTTTAGCTTTGAGATCCGATAACCATAATTTGCGCTCTCTAGATGTGTGTGTCCTGTTGGAGGAGACAATTTAGTCTGTCTACAATATATCACTTTCCACGAAGTTATCAATTACTCATAGCACTTTACTTTATGAGAGTGCCCGAATGCCTTTGACTAAATTCTTGCTATATTAAAAGTGATGATGATCAATATTATAACTAAAACAATGAAGAATTAATTTTAATTCTGTTATTCATTTTTTTCTCTTTGTTACAGTGAAAAAAGCGAAGCTAGATGGACCACAAGGTAGGTCAGAAATCTCTGATCATTGCTACTTGCGTTCCATTTACATACTCTGTAGGTTATATCTATTTTACTGTTGCATTACAGAAGTGTGTCAGACCCATTACCTGTGTGTGTGTGTGTGTATGTGTGTTCCAGAGAAATTTAACACCTATGTGACACTCAAGGTGCAGAACGTGAAGAGCACCACCATTGCTGTGCGAGGCAGTCAGCCATGTTGGGAACAGGACTTCATGTTGTAAGAAGCACTTATGGTTTTCTCTCTCTCTCTAAAACACAAGAGACTTTGATGAAATAATTATTGTGATTTCACCAGGGAGCAAATTTTATTTCAGCTACTTTAATAATGATGATGATGTTTTTTCCCCTCTTTGGGCTCTTATTCATCATTGTTTTTTTTACAGCAGTCTATTATTTAAGTTCTTTACATTTACCAGACTAACTGGGGTCAGAGGCTTTTTGTTAATATCTCATAAACATTTGAAGTTCCCTAGGTGGTCATACACACATTTCCCCAAAGCCCTTAATCTCAAGTGCATAGATGTTACCTAGTGTTGCTGACAACAATTAACCATATTTATATCTCTTTATATATATATCTTCTTTGCTTTACCACACTGATTTCTGAGTTCTCCAAACTCTCTTTTTATTTGAGGGGCTTATTAAGATGCTTTCTGTCTATTATGTATTACTTAATATCTCTGTGTGTGATTAATGTGGCACCAAGATTTGCCCTGTAGTCACAAACACACAGTGATCAGTACTGATATTAAAGCTATTATTAGGATTAGATGCAGCAAAATAATTTCCATCCTGTGGAGAGGAACTTATAAAGTGTCAAAATGTAGATGTAAATTGTCCTATTTCTTTATAATGTTTTTCATTAAAATATCTTATTTTAATAAAAGAAAATCTGTGCTCTTCAATACAGTGTCTTTAATTGTTCAGACCAACATATTGCTTGTCACTTAGTAAAATGTGCTTATCAAGGTTACTTTGCCTACAGTGAGCTTTCCTGGAAAATCCTGACATTTCCAGTGATGTCTTTGCAGTGCCTGTGTTGAAAGTCTCTTTCGTTCTTCTCATCTGCCCCTCTCTCTCCTAGTGAGATTAACAGGCTGGATCTAGGCCTGACTGTGGAGGTCTGGAACAAAGGCTTGATCTGGGACACCATGGTGGGCACGCTGTGGATCCCTTTGAGCAGCATTCGCCAGTCCAATGAGGTATGGCACAGATGGCATGCTCAAATCCAACAGCCTGCAGCACTACTCACCCTCTGTAGGCCTATATATGCAGAATCTGGCCAGCTGGCGTCAAATACTATGTAGACTCACTCATATAAAAATTAAGATTTTCAAATAAATAAAAAAAAATCAATAAATATATATATATATAAAAACACGCTGATTCTATACATTAAATATCTTTTTAATTAGTGCATTTTAGATATTTTCCTCATTTACTGTTCATGATATAAATGATGTTAGTTAGTATGATGTAGTATATGTATGTTTATAATGCTTATAAATGTTTCCTATAGTAAGAGAACTATAGAAACACATTTACTTACATAATCATACTAAAATTGGAAACTAACAGCTAATAGTTATTATATTCTAATGTACATCCACATGTGTATCACACTCAAAACAACAACCATTGTATTCTCTAACATTTCACACACAATTTTGAAGACAGACATTAGAAAATCTTCTAACTGCACTACTTATACACTACTTGTTCTAGCACTGGAGAAATACAGGAAAGTAGTTGTGGATATTTAAAGTTTCACATGGGTTTTAGGGTACAGCTGTATGATAAGAAGAACATAGACATATTTCATATTTACATGTCTATGTTGGTAACCATAAAAGTTACCTTCCTCCAAAAAAGTGCCCTGCCTCTGAACCACAAACTATACAGATTTAGATTAGCTTTGTAAAAATAAACAGGTGTTCTACAACTTATACATTTTATGTCAATATGAAAACTACACTTAGATTTCCATTATAAGTATTCTTTGTGTAAATGGGTTTTTAATTCTTATACTAGTTTAGATACTAACTACAAAGATTTAAAAGCATTCTTTTAATAACATTAATGGTATAAAAAGAATACACTCTTTTTTCCATCATACACTGGCAACAACCAAAGATCACAGTGCTGTCCTTTTAATTTCCTCTTTTACAGGAAGGGCCAGGGCAGTGGATGACTTTAGACTCCCAGGTAATCATGGCAGAAAATGAGATCTGTGGCACCAAAGATCCAACTTTCCATCGGGTGCTTCTGGACACACGGTTTGAGTTGCCTTTAGGTAAACTGAGTGCTGCTGTCTGTTATATTGTGTGTAGTAGTAAGTCTAGGTGAATTTACCCTGCGACATGCCTCATAACCACTAGCTGTTGAAATCTGTGATTTCAGACATTCCAGAGGAGGAGGCTCGCTACTGGGCCAAAAAACTGGAGCAGCTTAATGCCATGAGGGACCAAGATGTGAGTTTTTTTCATCCATCTCCAGACTTTTGGGCCAGAAGGCCAAAGCCCCTTTTAATTAAGACAAAGTTTCACTCAGTCATCAAGCGTGAACAGTGTCTTTATTACATTTCTCCTTCTGTTGTGTATGCACTGATATAAGGGAAGTTAAAAGCCTTTTTTAGACTGTTGTTTTTATTGTGTTGTTTATTTATTCAGTATTCCTATCAGGAGGAGCATGAGAGACCACTTCCAGTGCCATCAACACAGTGCTGTGAGTAGACACCCCACACACTTACTCATTCCTGCCACACGCACACAGGCCCAGACACTCATTTCACAAGATTAATAACCAGCCTGGAAGGTAGGAGGCGTATTCTGAAAATGTAGCTGTTACAGTCAGCAAAGGAGCTATATCGTAAACATTTCTGTGTGAGTTATAAAGAGTAGGCAAAGTGGGAATTGCTCCTGTGGCTATATAGCTCCTGGGTGAAAGCTCTGATTAGGAGTGGATGCTCCAACATATTGCCCTCATCACAATTAGCCTGCAGCACCAAGGTCATCCTCATCCTCTGCTAATGTCCAGTTTATACCCTTGTCATGTCTGGCTTTTATAATCCTCTGAATTACCTGTTCATCACCTCTGCAGTTTGTCTGGAGCTGATTTTCTCTTTTCTACTACAGGTAATTGGAGTCTATGGGGAGACCAACAAAGTAAGCAACATTCATTTAATTCTTGTATTTTAATCTCACATTTGTTTTACAGAAGAACAGTAAGATGTGCGATTTGTATAGGTTTGTAGTTCTATACTAATTATGCACTGTGTTTCTAAATTTACCTTAAAAAAAAGTGACTTTCTTGAGGATTTTGGAATTGGCCCCACGGATAACTAAAGCTGTTCTCCTTGAATTCTAAAAAAAAAGAATTTCTGTACATGACACCACAGGAGACAGCCATGTTAAAAATGGCTCTTCACATCTGTAGCCACCTGTTGATGTACAATATATGTAACCTTCATGTCTGCTGTATTTGTGTTTAAATCATGCTTCCAGATGATGATCCAGACAGTGCAGTGGACGATAGAGATAGCGATTACCGCAGTGAGACGAGCAACAGCATCCCTCCTCCTTATTACACAACATCCCAACCCAACGCTTCCATGCACCAGTACCCTATTCGCCATATGCACCGTGGCTCCCGCTATGATGACATGCAAGACTATGAATTTGATAACCAGAGGGCTATGAGGTACACAGTGCTATGATTCTTGTGTGTGTTTGTAATTTATACTACTATTTTAACTGCTTTAATCAGGAGGTTCAGGTTGTTGCTGTGATTGTAGTGTAATTTATTTGTATTGTGGTTTATTGGGTAAACCTTTATGTATGTCTATGAATTCACATTATCCTTATGAACTTCCTCAGAGTATTCAGGGATCCGTGTATACAAGCCCTTGGATGAGCATTTATTGTATACATAGAGTTGGTAAGGAGCATCACTGGCGCTCCCTCTGACCTGAATACTGGTGTTACTTGCAAGCCTGTGACCGTCCCATTAACTCATGTTTCTCCCTTTTTCTCTAATCTTTCCCAAACAGTATCAGTTTTGGAAATTAGTATTGCATTGATTGCTGGTATTCATTAGCACATAATGATTTCATAATCCATACTCCTATATAAGACAGAGGTTTATGAACTCTTCTGTAACATATTTGATTCATAAATGGCTACAGAATGTTTGCTAAAGCTTTTGTGAAGGGTCTTTTATGCAGCCTGGTGAACCAACCACTGGAGTTGAAGGCTGAACCATGTTGGTTTTACTATGGATGTCCTTTAAGGGCCAGATGCAAATAAGCCATGACTTATGATCCTCCTCTTCCTTGCCTTGTCCCCTTCCCTCCTCCCAGACGCTATGATAGTTTAGACTCCGCCACCAACGGCCGCAGTGATCTCGATTCGGCCTCCGGCTCGAGCAGGCGGACCAGCCGCCAGTACTCCTTAGACAGTAGGCGCTCGCTCTCTGATAGGTGGGTCTCTGTAGCTCCTTCACCTCCACCCTCCTCTTCCTCCTGCTGCTCCAGCCTGTGATTCCATGCCGCTGTGATGATGTCGTGGATTTGGACGTGTCTGGTCCTGTGGTCCTTGCTGTGCTTGCATGCATGCGCACAACCCTCTTCTTTTACATGCATTATCTATATTGATTATATATACATATATATATATATATATATTTCTGTATCTTTTGTTCTCTACGTATTTCTATGCTGTGCTGTGACTGCTGTGCACTTAATGATGCAACGAAATGTTATTTTGATGTGTCTGATTGAATGCTTCTGGTTCTCGCCACTGGTTGTTGTGCCATGTCAGGTCAGCTTAGTGTGTTGCACAGTAAAGAAGAACGGTATGTGTTTCTTTTCGTTTGGTAGGTTGCTATTTGCTTGTCCTTTGTCTGACAGAGATAGAGGGCAACTGTGATTCAGTATGTCTAACTTCAGCACCAGTAATTGCAGAGCAGTTTAAAAAGCCCATGTTCAGAGCTGACAGCTGGCAAGACTGTGTGTATGGACCAGAGAGCAGAATACTTGCTCCTCAGTCTTCACTGGTTTCATCTTCATTGTTTAGTATAGCCACCCTCTATATGCACTTGACTTTTTTTTCTCTGGTGTGAGATTTGATCTCAACTAGAACTGGTTGTCAAAAGTAAATGACATTAAATTATTTATTTTTTTTGCAAACCAATCAACTTTAAGCACACATGAAATCTAAGAATGGTTTACTTTTCTGTGTGGAAAACAAATGGAGTGCGGTGCCACCATGATATTTTAATACAATTTTTCTTTCAGGTTAGTGATTGATTTTAGTTTAGCCTTGAAATTCTCATTCTCAATTCTCCCTTGAAACTGTCATACCATTTTAAATTGTAAGCATTTGTATTATGGAACTCAAAGAGACCATTTAAGTTTATAGTTCAGCACATTGGTGCAAGATTTTCATATCAGGCTATTAAAAAGGTTATGTTAAAATCTTATGACTTTAAACCGCCGACATTTATCAGTGTTCACAAATGTGCCATCAAAAAAAAAAAAAGACAATTTATATCAGAGAGATGATTTTTATTTTAGGTCCCATATTCAGTCCTGAGTGCAGGTTATTGTTTTAAATGTTCCCCACTTGTGTGTTTTGGTTGCTTATGTTTTACTCCTAAAAACATCCTGGTTAGAGGAGAAATATGCAGGTAGGATCTATGCACCCTTACTGTACTCTTCAGTGAAACAGAGTATAATCAATCATGTAATGTCTGTAATCGACCTGCACATGATTTTGATAGAGTTGATTTACATAATTGATCTTTTCCACTTCCTGTTCTGGCAATGGGCTTCACAAAATTATTACTCACAATCTGAACAAGCATATGAGTGATGGTTCCCTGGATAGGTTCTAGATGCTTAGGATCAATCAGAAACAGATGATGATATATATTATGAGACTTTTATTGAAGTGGCTGACTTTGGATGTTATCTGGTAATTATAAAAAGTTGTTAGAGACATTTGATTCTGCATGTGTGATAATTAACAAACAGAAGTAAGTTTACATGAGAGTTCAGATTAGCATGCAGCAAAGGTGAGAAATACTAATAGACATAAACATTCTGAACATTTCATTTGTATTCTAACCCTGTTGCACAATTTTAACTTGGATTATTTTGTATTCTTTGGTTTTAGCTAATGACTGTTCTTCTAGTATTATCTTGCATTTGTGTTGTTCAATGAGTTATTGGCAGAAAAAGCTCTTTAGAATCTTACATCTCTGTGCTATATTTGAGTTTTGACATATGCTTTCTTCACAGCTTAGTTAAGTAGTTACATTTTTACTTTCTTTTGCATTCTGTTGCACTGGCCTTCAACATAAACACATACACCAGGCAGTCAGAATAAATGTCACATGTAAAAAACATGTAAGCTGTATGACACCATTATGTATTACTGTGTGTAATGACTATAAATCCAAAGTTCAAAGTGTGGAGCTGATTATATGTAGATACTACCGACCTTGTGTACATGTTGTCAGTAAATGTTAAAATGTTAATTTCTCAACAATCAAATTGTAATTTCTTTTGCTTAAAACATGCACAAACTTGTGGTTTATGATATGGAAGCATAATAGCACTGCTAATAGTTGTAATAACTGACAAAGAAAAGGAATTGACAGCCCTTACACATAACAAGAGTAGGTTTTTTGTCAGTGTTACTGTTTTGTCATATATCTATATGATCTATATGATATGATTCGTCATATATCTACCCTTACTTCTGCATCTCCTCTTTTCATGTTTAACTCTTTATTACTCTCTTTGCAGTCCCACAGGTTCCAGTCGATATGCTTCCTCGGGCGAGCTAAGCCGTGGTAGCTCGCAGCTTAGTGAGGATGGCGAGAGCTTCCGTGGCTCTGGAGAGTTCTATGATGAGAACGACTCATACCACTCATGCCACTCCTCAGTCAGCTATGGTAAAGAGTCACCTGGATGGGACCACGACGAGACCCAAGGCGTCTACAGTGACGAAGGTAGCTATGTCAAAGATGGCGGAGAGGAAGGTGCCCTGTATGAGGATGAGGATGGTGACCTGTATGAGCAGGAAGAAGGGGATTACCCCTATGAGGAGGAAGAGGGAATGGGCTTTGAGGAGGATGAAGAGTTGTTTCCTCTGGATGGTACACTTAGTGAAGAGCAGGAGCCCCCATACACGCCCACCCCAACCAGTGCAGCTCCCTCATTAGCTCGAGAGACTTCCAGCTTCAGTCGGCCACCTCTGGAGAAGCAGGCGTCGATGCACCAGCAGCGGGTCCCTCAGACCGAACCTCAGTTTCGGCCCGCAGATTCCCTTACAGCGGCTGTGCCAAAGCAGCAGAGCTTTGACGATTTTAGCAAACCTGCCAGCAAATCTACTGCCTCTGAGCTGGAGCCTCTTGGTCCCACAGCACCATCACTCACACCTGCAGCAAAATCTGTTGGAGCCACAGAGGAGCCGAAACCTTTGGTTGAGCCTCCAGTGTCTGAGCACCCGCCTGAAGCACTGCCCGAGAAAATAGAAGCACTTCCTGAAAGGTGAACTGTCAAATCTATGTTCTTTGCAAGGGTGGGAAAAGATATGACAAAATATACTTACACCATACACCATAGTTACACTATATGGGGACACTTTTAAAACAATTATTAAACATCTAATAGCAACACAGCACAGTCATCGTTTTTTTTCATGCGCTGAGTCAAGCAACACACTGCTACTGCTACACACCCACCCTGATGATTTCAGACATAGGCTAGGGCTGCTTATGATGAATGTCTGATGCTGAACAGAATTTCCTCAGAAAGTATATTCTGTGGTTTGAAAATGGAAAAGAACCCAAAAGCGCTTGGGCACAAATCACCATCGCACATATTCACAGAACAAATTTTGTAATCCAAACAGTAAATACTTGTTAACCAGATATTGACATAATAGCCAAGGCTACGACAGGCTAATAAAGTAAACTGTGATGTGAATATGAAATAAAATTCACCACCAACACTCCTCAATCTTCTGCATTTCAAGTGTGGCAAAGCGAGATGAGACAGTGGATCCTGCTGAACGTGCCAAAGCCAACTGGCTGCGACTTTTCAACAGGGTTCGGCTTCAGCTGCAAGAGGTGAGGGAGGCAGAAGCATGTTGTAGCAGTAGAGTGCACTGAAGCACTGATACTGTATGGGAGTTTGCTGCCCTGTGCTTAGTTTTCACTGAGAAAAAGCACGCCATAAAGTATTATGCAATGGCATCATCTAGTAAGAGCAAATATATTTGTTATATTTGTCCAGTCTCTTTTGAGGTTTTGTTTTGGAGGGTATCATGTTATCATGTCTTTTTTCCATTTTCCCCCATTATTTTTTCTGACATTAAAAATCATTTATCGTATTGATTTGTTTTTCAATACACAAGGTTAAATTTTGTGTTTACCTCATTTTGTGTTTGTCCTTCACCCCGTTCTTGTTTTTTTGTTTTCTTTTTTTTTCCTTTTCAGTTTTATGTCATTGCCATACCAATTGTCATGCTCTGTCGTGAATGGCCAAGGCTGGATGCGCCCTCAGAAAGGTGGCTGTGTCTGTGTGCAGGCTGAGGTAAAGGATCTTCCTTGACAGGGAACTGCTGCCTTTGTATTAAGAGATGGATTTACAGCTTTACCCAATAATGATCATGAAGATAAAGCTGGACCGCAAATCCTTCTTCGGTATATGAGAGCCACATATAACGTCAATGATATCTGCAGGCGTATATCTCTAGTCACAAACCAGAGCATGGTCTTTTCCCCTAATAAAAAAGAGTACCCAATGAAATGAGTCAGTTGGTTTTAAATTGTCCTTAATGAGAATTGAATGTGGTTTAGCAAATGGATGAAGTGGAAAATGATGTTGCTCTGAGTCTCTGTCTCTGCTGCTATCTGCAGGCCCGAGGTGAGACTCCTGGACTGGCATCACTGTTTCTTCAAGCAGGGTAAGTAAAATAGTGAAACCTAGTTGCTTTATAAGGAGTAGAGTATAAGGCAGTACTGTAAGTACAGTTCAGTGGCAGCTGTATGAAACTTTTTGGAGTTATCAATGAGACCAATGTATTTTTTACAATAATTTATGTCCTGTCATGTTGGGCTGCTTGGAGGCTCCTTCGGTATCAGAACCTTCATTCGCAGGCTTTAACACATTTCTGTTGTTTGTATCTTTGCTCAGGCCTGGGGGAGCTCTGTACACTATAGACAGCATGCCAGACCTGCGCAAACGCAAGGCCATTCCTCTGGTTCGAGATTTGGTGAGTTATATTTACTGTCACTGCATCCATATTCAGTCCAAGGTTCCCACATAAACAGCACCATGTCACACCTTCTTATATTAGCAGCCCAATAAAGTACTAATAAGGATCTGTCTAACACAATGAGTCACTTGCACAGCTTTGGGTCTTGGATTCACCATCATTTGAGACTTTCCACTATAACAGATTTTTAAACCTGAGCAATTGAGCAACCTTTTTATGCTGATCTACAAAATCAGTTCAAATATGTGTCTTTATTCTGATTTCTTACTTTGGCACCATCACATGACAGTGCCCAACAGGACAGGGTAGGGAAAACACATTATTCCTCTCAGTATTGACTAGCACAGGAGAACAAAACAAAGTGCATTTACTCACTAACAATTATCATGACCACTGATTTTTTTGTAGCTGCACAGTAATGCAGTGGGTAGTGTTGTTTTCTCTCAGCAAGAAGGTTTGATTCCCTGGCTGGCTGGGTGGCCAGGGTCCTTTTCTCTGTGTGTGTGTGTGTGTGTGTGTGTGTGTGTGTGTGTGTGTGTGTGTGAATATGTTTGTGTGTCTGCCCTGCGATGGACAGTCACCTATCCAGAGTGTTTCCCTGCCCTTCACCACTAAGCACCGGAGTAGGATCCTGTGACACAGTAGAAGGATATATGGCCTTGTAATGTAGAAAGTGTGTAATGAGTGTGTGATTTGTTGCGGGTCCATTTAATCTTTTTTAGGTCAAAACTTTCTTTTAAAACCGATTAAATGAGTTCAGGTGGTCCAAGATAGACATCAATCATGTACACTCTTTTTACTCAACTTTGTTTTTTTTTTGTCTACTTCATTCTCTAACTACTGGATTTTTTTGTCTCACAAGCAAGTCTGTTGGGTTGCAGTGAGGTGATTAAAATAAAACCCCATTAAAGAAGACAAGTCAGTTTGCGATGGTGCTCCTTTTTCTGCACCTCTGGTTAACATCAATCCTGTCTCAACTCTCCTAACAAGTGATTTTAGTGAGACTGAGCCCTCTGACACTTAAACTGAACACACTTTTTTCCTGACTCACACACCTAATTCAAACTGAACACTGGACTAAGTGGATAATACATACTCAGATTACATACTCAGACTTCTTCAGTGGTTTTGACTTAACATGATATGTGCAATCCTAGCAAGCCAGATAAATTGAAAGATATTAACATTTACATTTACATTTACGGCATTTGGCAGACGCCCTTATCCAGAGCAACGAGAGTGCTTAGTTAAATTCTTGGAGTATCTGAAACTAGTAAAAGTAAATCAGGATACAAGAACTCAGACCAGAATCCTACTAGGAAAGAGTCATGCAGTATCAATTATCTAAAACTTTCTACACTAGTCAACCTGCTAAGAGAAGACGACAATAACCAAAATAGTTACAAAACTGAATAAATGAGACAAACACAGTTCACAAACATTTATTTTTCAGTTGAGTGCTGGCAGAACAGGTGAGTTTGAAGACAGAAAGTGAATCTGCTGTATGGACATCAAGGGGTAGTTTATTCCACCATCTTGGTGCCAGAACAGAGAAGAGTCTGGATGTTTGCCTTTCATGTGTCTTGGATGATGGCGGGTCGAGTCGGGCCGT
>JAOVVF010000004.1:15190170-15201615 GCA_028565595.1 Duopalatinus emarginatus
TTTATTATTATTATTATTATTATTATTATTATTATTATTACCACTACCACTATTATCACCATAGGACTACTAGGCAGTGGACCTGATGGATTTTATAGAACTTTCAGCTCTCTCTTTGTCTGTACAGTTTTGTCAGTTGTGTCCTCTCTACATAGCTATGTTTACTGTCTTATGTTACATTCTGTAAATACTGTCTGTGTGTGAAAAACACTGTTTTTGATTTCTTAGCTATTTTCTTTTGTGGCTTTTTGTCCCATGCTACTACATAACCTCACCACTATCCTTCCCTTGTCTTTTCTCTCTTTGTTCTGTGTGTTTTGTTTCCTTCTCCAGGGGACACAGCTCATTTTTAATGCTGCTAAGGAACTTGGACAGCTTTCCAAGCTGAAGGTAAATTAATTGTATTTGGAAGGTAAGTTAACTGTATGTGTTGAAAATATAGCATGTGATGAAAAGTAAATGGTGTGGATACTTCCTTGACAGGAGCACATGGTGCGTGAGGAGGCTAAGGCCTTATCTCCTAAGCAGTGTGCAGTTATTGAGCTGGCCCTGGATACCATCAAGGTAAAACATTCATTCATTCAAAAAAACTGTCATTTATGAGAGCTACCTCATTGTCTCATTGTCATTAATATCTCATTACACACATATCATTACTAGTATCATACAGTATCCCCTCTAGCAACTTAACTTGTCATCAGGTTCACAAGTGGACAGAAGATGTCTGGAGCCATGCCTTCTGGATATCCACCCATAGTACAGTAGTATTTGTAGGGGCAGGATTTTAGGTGCGAATGGACCTGTCCAGCACATCCCATTAATTCTCAGTTGAGTTTGTGTCAGGCAAATGTGCAGGCCACGCCGTTCATCAGAACGCTTCGGAATGCTCCTTAAACCGAATCTGGACAACTTTGGCCGAATAGCATGGTGCATTATTTGCTTGAATATTCCATCAATGTGAGGGTGCATAAAGGTTTTTTTTAGCGACTGCACTAGTCAACAAGAGGTGAAACGTATTAACAATATGTTGAGGTTGACCATTTGACCCAACCCATGCCATGAGAACACACACCAGTATGGCACCACCCTTCACAGTGCCTTGCTGACAACTGGGTCATGGTTTCATGGGACCCGCCTCACGCATGAGCTCTACTATCAACCAAAAACAATTTGTACCATGACTCATCGGACAACTCCACATATTGCCAGTCCTCTAGGGTCCAGTTAGCTACCTCATGTGCCTGGTGCTAACAGAGGCATTCGGGTGTGTCTTCTGCTCATGGAAGCTAAGAAATGCTGCACTGACTTCTGCACAGTGGCTATTAATTAATCATTCATATAAATTATTAATTATTATTAATTATAGTAGACAGCTGAAATGGTGTTTTATTTTGTAGCAATATTTCCATGCTGGTGGAGTGGGCCTAAAGAAGACCTTTCTGGAGAAGAGTCCTGACCTGCAGTCTCTTCATTATGCCCTATCTCTCTACACACAAGCCACAGACAAGCTCATCAAAACATTTGTCCAGTCACAGAATGCACAGGGTAAGGTCCTATTCATGCTTTTTCGTATTCAGCAGATAATATACACCAGAGATTATTACTTTTGTCAGACTCGAGCTTATCTCACTGACTGACTGACTCTAAAATGAATGACTCACAGTGACATTTCAATTAAAAAAAAAGGAATACATTAGGTACACAAGTCTAAATGTATATATTAATGCCCTTAAGTGTGTGGTTTTGTCAGTTACATGACTGTTGTGCTATTCACTTGCGATTTAAGGTGGTAATTAAGCACAACACTAGAAAAAAGCAGAGCAGTTTTTTTAAGTGGGTTATTTGTCAGGGTGAGTCAGAAAAACGGCACTTGGTTACAAAAAAAATAAATGCGTTTATTTTTAAATCACACTACACACCACTGTGTGTATATATATCCTCAACCGCAATTAAAAACCTCAACTGTTACATTTTTTAGGCAGACTTTTTGTCCGTTTTTGTTTGAGTTTCTGTTTAGTAAAGTAGTAGTAGTATCTGAAATTATTAAAATTAATTTCATGTCATAGTATAATTTATTGGACAAAATTATATATCGTAGATAAATTATCATAGATCATGAAGTATGGATCATAGCTGGAGGAGGTTATACACATCATTTTACACATAGTACTTCTGATAGAACTGACATTAAAAAAACAGTGTAATGTGTAATAATATAATAATATTTTACTTACATGCAATAAAAAATCTCTAATGTTTATGACTAATGATTTGAGATTTGATTTGTGCATTTATTGCTTTCAAACAGCATTCCTGCCTCTGCTTATACTTTAATACCTATTTTATTCGGTCAGGAGATACAGACCTTTCATGAGAACTGGTGCGCTCTTCCTCTACGTCCTTTTTTCTAGTCCCTGTTATTGTAGTCATGCTTATGCTGTGGGAATCCTGACACAGTTTGGCTTTCTGTGCCTCTGGCAGAGAAACCCTTTTAATGAAGGTTCACTTGAAATGTAATTAGAATAAATGTCATTCCTTTAGCTAAGCATTTAAATACATTTACAATGGGTTGGATGTAATGCAGTGTGTGTGTGTGTGTGTGTGCATGCTGGGTGAAAGCCACAGCAGATTATTAAAAGACTGAATCTGAAGCAGAATCTGTATTAGACTTTATAAGATATCAGAAACCCTAAATGACCTAGAAGTGCTTGTTGAACTGCTGGTTTATTGTCTCTATGTCTCTCTCTCTCTCTTTCTTTCTCACTTTCTATTACTGTCATCTCTCTTTAACTTTGTTTCTCTGTTTCCTTCACTTTCTCCTTTTTTCCCCTTTTTTGTTATCTCCCAATACATCCCTTAACTACTGTATGTTTTTAATGGTCCATACGTTCCATCCTGTCCTCCCTCGTCTTTTCACCAGTTCATGGAGGGAAGGGGATAAGGTTCACGCATAGCGAGGATGTGTACCCCGAAAAGGGTACGTCTACAAAGGGCCCATGCCCTGCACCACCAATGACCCAGCCTTTCAGATGATTATCAAATCATGTGCATCCCATTTAAATGGCCCAATCGCATGCCCTGCAATCACACATATCCTCCCACAAAGGCAGTCTCAACATCACTGCCTTGCATGTATGAGATCATGGGCCTGACTTGCTGTATGTATTCTGGCACAGCAGGATAAAGAAAATCCTAAAATGTATATATATGTGTGTGTGTGTGTGTGTGTGTGTGTGTGTGTGTGTGTTTGCATGCTTTTATATCATGGTGGGGAACAAATGTCCCACAAAGATACAAAAATCTGATAGTTTTGAACTTGTGGAGACATTTGGCAGTTTTTGTTTTTTTCCCAAAAACCGTGTGTGTAAGTGAGAGAGTGAGGACCGTGTGCACATTGTTGAGGGGTGGCTCACGACTTGCCTTGGCTCAGTCATTTTCACATGTTTGTGTGTGTGTGTGTGGGCGCACAAGTGGCAGCAAGCAACCTGAAGCAACAAACGACTGAGATGGTCAAATCTTTTTGGACACTTTTTCTCTTCTGCAGTGATTATATAGAATCATATGATCAGAGCCTTCGTTAATATTTATTTGATACCTGAATTTGAGTATTAAAGTAATATTAATGGATGCTACTTTAGCATGTCCAGAGGCAGGGACATTTTGTATCTAAATCTCAGGCAGCCAGTGCTTACTGGTGATGTGACAGCACCCTTTAGCTAATCTGAAAGGGCTTCTGAAATCAGGTGATGCATCAGTATTCCCGGGTTCCTGATTGGCTCTGTCTCATCACTGACATGACTCACATTGTTTTATGAGTTTTCTAGACCATGCTCAGTCAGGCCCTCCATTATTTACACTACAGTACATGCCCTTGATGTCAGCAGTGTCCTGGGGCTGGTAGAATTGTAGAAGTTCATCTCAGATCAGACTGACACTTGTTTTTTTGTTGTTGTTTTTTGTATGCGTTTTGCTTTCTAAACATTGCTTTTCTTGTACTGTCAGTCTAAGCTACACATAGAGTTTTAAGTAGACCACATTTTGTCTCTGAACTGATGAATTGGTTCTGTCTTGTGGTCTTGTGAGTCCATGCCTTGATGAGTCAGAACTGGTTTGATAGGTGGTCTTAATGTTATGGCTGATTGGTGTGTGTGTGTGTCTGTGTGTGTACTCTTTCTCTGGGTTAGCATAGTGCAACGACACCAGTATAGTAATGTGCAATGTCATTACATGGCACAAATGTGGAACAAATCAAGTATTCTGAAAATGCATTGTCCTGTACATACTTAGGTGGTGCCATTACCAACCCCACCACCTCTTTGAAAACTTGCACACACCATTCTATCCTCTTTACTAGACTTGTGAATACTGCAGTCAGAGTAATTGAAAGAACACCGCACCCTAAATAGTTATTTTTAGCTTACTCTGCTTAGTGCAGAATGGATTAGTGAGTGCCTGCTGAACTGTGCTGTCTAAGTGGGCCATGGTGCAGAGAGTGAAATGTGGGTATCACCATCAACCCCCTGCTGTTAAGTCCCTTTAGGCACAAAATGCTCAGAGAAGCCTAGCTGCTTAAAGTGCTGTCATCAGCCTCTTTCACCATCACACACAAATGCACACAGTAAAATGTGATGTTTACAGCACATTACTATTGCCTGCAGCAACCAGTTGGTGAATAGATTCTGATGACAGCAGAAAACCTTTGAGATGAAGATTTGTGTGTGGGTGTGTGTGTGTGCTTGCAAAGGCGTGTGACATTATGCATGTGTAAGTGTACGAATCCACTGGAGTCCATGGGCAGAAAGAGGTGAACAGTCTTACTGCCCCCTGCTGGACGAATGAGTCAGTACCTGTGCATGTTTCCTCTCCCCTACTTTCCCAACATCAGTAGCATGGAGCAAAAGCTTATTAAGCTTAGGACCTTTCCTTACTAACACACACATTCTGATAGAGGGGTAGCACCTGCTACACACTAGGGGTGTAACATATCTGTATCTGTATCTATCTAATGTTTCAACTATCTGTACCGGTGTCTGTATTCAGATGTAAATCAGCAGTGGCCATGGTCTAAATTATAAGGGTTTGTTTCTTTCTTTTCTATAGTTCCAAAACGTCTAGAGCTTATTATTGGTCTCAACCAGATGCCTTGTGGATCTTTCTGGGAAGCCTTCTATATACTGTGTCTTTCTTATAAAAAGAACACCTTCTTTTCCAAATCAGCAAATCAGATTACAGCAAATAGACAATAGCCATGTAGTAATATTTTAACAGATTTATATGAAAAAACATTAGCAAGGAATATACAAGGTATTTGTAAAAAATAATTGTTTCTTTTTTGTAGAACAGAGAGACAACGCTGTCTGCACAGCACATGGTCTCCATTTTGTTTCTCTAGAAACAAAATTATATTACTCTTGTGAATTTTAGGGCAGTTTAGTACAAATGCAATATGGTTTTATAGTTTTAATTGCGGCTCAGTTAGACAGCATTTAGTTCATCCAGGCCTAGTGGAATCCACTGATGATAGACTAAATCATCAAAAAAAAAATCAATTCAGTGTCTCCTCTTGAATCATGTAATTCCAATTAATGTATTCATATTTGCATATTTACATTTTTAATACACACTAATTAATAACAGTTTATCTACCTGACGGATGTGTTTTGACTGTAAATTACATGGCTTTTGCACCTATGGCTTTGTGTGACCCTCTAGCAGAATGTCTATCACACCCATCTCACAGTCGGTGGTACGACTGACCACTCAGAGGTGATTGTTTCAAAAGTCTGGAGATGATGTGGAAATCAGCACGTTTCAGCATGTCCCTGCCTGAGTTTAAGTCAGTGGAAGACAGTTCTTTCTTCCATTGCTGGAGCGGTGAAGCCACCACTCTCCTTCTCCTTAGTTACAAACCTGCACAGAACATGTAAACATACATGGCATGTGTGCAGATCAAATACAGATGGGCCCCTATATGGTTCTTTTAGCTGTCTTTTGATTAATTTTGCATGATTTGTGAGATTTGAACATAGCTTCAATTAGCATATTAATGAATTAACATAGAGCAAGGACTTTAGGTCAGAATGCCATACACCAGTGAAATTCTGGTATGCATTTACAAGAGTGAAGATTTTAAAGTGAAGTCTAGAGCAATCAATGGGCTATTTAAAGGGTTAAGGAATATATGACACCTTGTGTGCTTTAGAGATGATAAGTAACCATTTTTAGAGCTTATAAATGCTCACAAGCATCTGTCTACCAGAACTGTCATGTTTATCACAGAAAGAAATGTTAGAGCTTCTGTGTACTGAGAAATAAACAGAAAATCTGTTTATGTAAAACTCACATATAGTTACTATGAAATATAGTAGTGTCAGTTTTGTCAGGCCACAGAGCATGTGCTGAGGTGAGAGCCTAATTTGTGAGTGTTCTCGTCTGCCAATTTTTCTCAGGCTCTGGGGTAGATGATGCCGTGGGAGAGGTCTCCATTCATGTTGAGATCTTCACTCATCCCAACACAGGCGAACACAAGGTCACAGTAAAAGGTTGGCAGTGTTTCTAAACCATATTTGGGAGATTTCCTAATGATGAACTTTACTAAATGAGTCGCTCTAATGAAATGTTACAAGCAGAAACTTCTCTCTGTAGTGGTTGCAGCAAACGACCTAAGGTGGCAGACGTCTGGAATATTCCGACCCTTTGTGGAGGTCTACATTATTGGCCCCCACCTGAGTGACAAGAAGAGAAAGTATGCCACTAAGTCAAAGAACAACAGCTGGGCTCCCAAATACAATGAAACATTCACATTGTGAGTATAATCTCTATAAACACTAATCACCCCGAAACTCAAAATGAAGACATTTGAATAACATGATTAACTCCTTATTGTCATTGATTATTTAAATAATATAGACTTGGTTAAATTTAATGAAATAGCACCTCATTGATTTGACCCTACTGCATAAACTATTAGAGCAGGGGACCAGTGTGGTTGCAGGTTTTCATTCCATCCAAACGCAAGGCACACTTGATAGTTGAATGAAATCTAAAGGGGACTGGTTAAACATGGAAACAGGTTTGGCTCCTGCCTGGTTAGAATAAAAACCTGCAGCCACCCCAGCCCTTTGTGGACAAGAATGAAGACCCCTGTGTTAGAGGGTAATGGAGTGTCAAGATTCCTTTAGCCACATATAACCTGCACACTGAGCTACTAAACTTATTTTAAATAAATTACTAAAAATATAACAATGCAAATAGAGACTCAAAGACTTGTGTTAACCGATAAGCTAGTTTACTACCCATTAGTTAGCTAGCAAAGTATTATTTACCATTAACATTGCCACTGATGTAATCTGAGGCCTATATTTGTAACCATGACTATAGCACGCTGAGTAATGAGGTGGGACCAGAGTGTTATGAGCTGCAGGTGTGTGTGAAGGACTACTGCTTTGCCCGGGAGGATCGCACAGTTGGCATGGCCGTTCTGCAGCTGAAGGATGTGGCTCCACGGGGTAGTGTGGCCTGCTGGCTCCCGCTCGCCAAACGCATCCACATGGATGAGACAGGCCTGACCGTGTTACGTATTCTATCCCAGCGCAACAACGACGACGTAGCCAAGGAGTTTGTTAAGCTCAAGTCTGACCAGCGTTCAGCTGAGGAGGGCAGAGGGAGCTAAAGGTATTAATGAAGGAGTTATGGATTGGCAAAATCTCAGCTCACCACCTTTTTCTGTTGAGTGTTGCACTTAAAGAGACAGCTAACACACGCACACAGTCACACGCACACACAGACACACACACACGCTCAACAGAGCAGATTACAATGGACCAATCACACAATATAGTGATACCTAAGACACTGCCATACCCTGCTATGAGGCTTGTCTGACAAGCACAGTGCAGCACATTAAAAGATACAAGTCCGAAACCTTGTATCTCTCTAATACTTGATGTTTGTGGTGTCCTTGATTTTCAAAAATACATATGATATGACACAACCTCACGGTTGAAAGATATTTAAAGAACAAACTATTTATCTAGTTATACATACATAAATATATAAAAACTGCAAATAATATAAAAGAGATAATATTGTCTGCCATAATAATAGAACGATGTCTAAATGGATCCTTTTTTGCAAAAAGTACAGAGTAGAGATATGCCAGAGTGAAAGAACTGTTACTATATGTAGTGCCATTGATGCCTCCCAAATTCCTAATACCGCAACTCCCTTATTTCGTCTGATAATGATGTCTGAGACTGTGGAAATCTCGTCTGTAACTGCCTTGTTCACTTTTCAATCATTCCTGCACCTCCACAAAGGTGTCTCAGTGTCAGGGTATCTCTCTTTAGTTCTCAGTGAGATGTCCTTCTCCTCCACTTCTGTGAGGCACACTGTTTAATGGGGCCAACATTTTTGAAAATTATGCAAACTTTTAGATTAAGCACAAGATCATTATTATAAGTGAAACCATAGCTTGCAGTGCAAGCAGAATGGACCAAATACATCTCAGAAAACTAAGGGATTAACATTTGTTTGACAATTCTTTATATTCTATTGGGAATGATATGAATATGGAGAAAGGAACAACTCTGTGAGCATTTGAGCATTTGTTCAGTGTGCTGTACGAGTTTATTTAAGTTATTAAGTCATTAAAGTTTAACTCTGTTGTATATGTTTTATCTACAGTGCTAAGGTAGGCGGACAGTAAATAAGAAAGGTTTTGCACAGAAGTTCAGAAGGTTTTGCACAACACCACTAATACTGCTACTATTAGGTCCCTGTTCACTTTATTTACTGTTAGCAGTGTTGGCATGTTTGGGTGAAGTATTCCTTTACACACACTGCCAATCCTCCCTAATGTCCAATTTTTGAAATTTTGTATCAGTTCCTTTGTGTGTGAGCATGTGTGCCTTGCATGTATGGTGTATAAAGTGAGCGCATGACTGAGACTTTATAAATAAGAAGGCACTGTGAGGTGTGGGTCAGGTGCAAAAGTAGTGAACATCAGATTTTCAAAGGACCGTAAATAACTTACTGACTCATTTGCATTGTTTACTTTTATAAAGTAGCATCTGTTTTACATAATTTCCCTCATAAGAGACACAGTATCAGAAGAAATGTCCTCAGTTCAGAATAATTCCCCTGCTGTTGCCATAGCAACCCCCCCACCACCACCACCACCACCACCACCGCCACCACCACCATTGTCTTGCCACCCATCTAATGCCAGGAAAGCACAAAGTGAATATAGACTCTGTGCTTGTTTAACCTGATAAATACAGCCCTGCATTGATCATACCCCTTTACCCCTTCATTTCCAGCCATTGAGCAGTCAGTGCTGGGAATGTAGCTATTCCACCCTCTAGTGTTCTGCAGGGTTTTACAGAAGACAGAGATAATGAGCAGTTAAAGCTTTGGAGGAGTGTGTGGTTTATCTTTACAAGTGACTGGAACTGGTGAGTGGTGCAGATGCTTTGCATTTAGCCAAACAATAAGAAATATCTCAATTATTTACATTCACTATATATCCATGAGAAACAATAGCTATATCTAAACTGGTGTTGTTACTACTGTGAGTGTGTTCACAGTAGATAAATCACCACAGACTGGTACTAATAATACCCAGATAATTTACGAAAACAAAAAAAAATACATTTGCCTGCTATATGTAGTGGAGGATGGCACCAGAACATACTACAATTTATATTTCAGTAAATTCTGATACACAGAGTGAGAACACCTCTTTAAAACAAACATTTTTGTTTTTTTGCTCTTCTGGCACGGTTCGGTGACTTGAATAACAACACAGCAATTTGCCATGTCTGTTAGCCTACACGATTAAGTACCACATAGGGAGGTAGATGTTGAATGCTATTTGAGACACAGCTGTTCTCATGAGACAAAACAGTTTACTCAGTGACCATATTGGCAATGCCTGCAAGTGTTAAAACTTCTTTTAAGAGACCTATAAACCCAAACTTACAGCCAGACAGCCTAAGTATTTAAAATCCTTCTTGAAATCTGACAAAACAGGACTAATAACACAAAAAGTCAATGTCCCTATTACTTTCTGCACACAACCGAATAATGTCTATACCCTACCTTACTATCTATGTACAATAGGAAGCCATTCAGGATTCACCATGCAGCTAGGTTTGCCCTCTGAACTTCAGCTATTCTGGTTTTACAGATTTATTTCTATCCCAGCTCACACATATTTATCGTGGTAGGAATCTAAACTAAGACTAACGACGCATTAGCTAACGCATTAGAAAGCATACTGGCTTTACATAGATTATGTTATGAAATAAAAATGGTTATGCATAGCTGCTTTACAGCTAAATCATGATACATTGTACACTGTATCCTCATCATGTCTAGTTGACAATTAGATAGTTGTGAAGTCTGACCTGAAGCTTTGAACTGTCAAAGGTATTTTAAATCTGTGCTTGTATCTATATATAAATATACATTAGACTTGACAATAAAAATTGATTGGGTCTTCCCATAATACAGCCATGGGTTGTTCTGACCAGTAAACTGTCCCCTCGCTTTACAATGTCTCTGGTCATCTTATAAATGTGTAATTTTGAAACAATTCCCCAAGGAAATGACAACTATTGATTTCCAGATCAAGTCAAATCACTAGACTTAGAGCATGCATGCATAATTTAGGTAACCATTTTTATTGTTTACACTGTGGATTATCTATACAAACCATCTATAATGACATCACTGTTCATTTATCCTAAGTAGGTTATAGTAAGTGTACAATAAGTTACAGCCACATTTTTTTTTATTCCTGATTTTTTGACCCTACTTAAGGGTGAAAAAACTGAAGACTGCAGGACCAATAAACCTTGCACAGATGTTGAAAGGGGCTCTGATGCTGTGTATGAGACTACAAAGTGATGCATAAATGAGTAGGAGCATGTGAACAAAGCACACACAAAGATCATACTTTCAAGCTCATACATACACACACACACAGTGCCCTGATGTCTGACCTCACAAAATCATGACTCCTGATCTGTAGATAGGAAGCAGTGCATGTTGGAAAAGATCTCTCTTGTGCCAGCATGTGTCTTTAACGTGATTTTCAAAACAGTGTCTTTTTGTTATTTATTTTGATATTTGGTATTATTTTCTATTTTTGGAAGGCTTGTGAATATATAAATATGTATTACTGATGTGTAGTGATACAGAGTACTAGCATGAGAGACTTTTTTTATACACAGATGTTTATAATTTTTGTTTTTCTAACTATTATTGTTCTTATTGGGGATGAAAGTAAAACTAATAGCATTTTTTGCTGTGTTTCTATTTAATAAATGGTCATAAATATATGAAATAAATGGCTATAAATAAAAAACTTGCTTCATTATTATTATTATTATTATTATTATTATTATTATTATTATATTCCACAATTAGTAATAATCAGCA
>JAOVVF010000004.1:15217500-15227570 GCA_028565595.1 Duopalatinus emarginatus
TGTGTGTTTCACTGCATGGATGGGTTAAATGCGAAGGTCACATTCCTTCTGTGTGCAAACACAGTAAGGCAAAATAGCTTTCTCTCTAATGACCAATATAACCACAAGTTACTTCGTGATTCCTCAGAATTACAAGAACTTCTTGGGGTACTCTCCTAAAAATGAATTTTAATTAATTAATTTTTAAGTAATGAAATTAATTTTCTGATAAAAACGAATTTATATATTCTTTTTGAAAAATATGTTAACATGCTATAATTGTATACAATTTAATTGTTAGAAGGCACAGACTTATCAGTTACAGAAGAAATTGTAGTAAAAGTCATTGGGCTTGATGACAGATATATTAATGTAAAAAGTTTTTTTCCCCTTTTTGTAGTAAGTTTTGACCCTGACAACACCAGACTGTGCATTTTTTTTATAAGTCAGAGATGTTGGCAGTTAACCCAAGAAAACTGTTTTGAACATTCAAGCAACTTCAGTCTCTATTTTTAGTGCTCCCACCAAAGCCACAATGGGGAGCTTTTCGAACTGGCATGTAATTGTGGGGGTGGGTCGGTGCACGTGGGTTGTGTGTAAACCGGTCACACACCGCAGTAGGTGTAGATGCTGTTGTAGTGCAGGAAACGCACACGCAGGTTGTGCAGCACTGCAGGCTCATGCAGGAAAGTGAGTGCTGTCAGATCGTTTTCACCCTCCAGTATGTCTGGGTTTCCCAGAGGGGGTAGACCAGAAGGGGGCGCCACTGGGAACTGCACCTGCTGAGAGGAGATAATCAGGAAAATTGGTAGTGGTGTGATTTCATTCATTCATTCATCTTCAGTAATCACTTTATTCTGGTCAGGGTGGACCTTATTTATCAATACATGTTAATACATGTCCATTTTTAATACATCTGGCCACAATTCTTACATGCTATGACTGTAGGGTAACAATCATAACATAGTTATAAAATGTGGTAGTTATGAAGACCACTGACAACTTGCAACTCAATGTACAGTGATCCACTGCTCGAGAAAGAAATATTTTTGATCAAATGTTTTCTCAAGAAATATAGAAGAATTGTTTGCTACCAGGTTTTATTTTTGGATTATGTAATTACTTTGGATTAATCGTGTGTGTGTGTGTCTCACTGTGTTGTCGTTGAGCTTAAGTGTTAGTTGCTGATCTCCAGGTTGGTAGTCCTGTTCGAGCTGAGCACACACCCACACCTCTTCAGGATCTGGCACCCACACACATGCTCCCTTGGAACAGAGAGTTTTACACATGCAGTATAAGAGCCAGTGAGTGCCCATGTCACATTCTTTAACCAGCGATTACATCACAAACCCATTTAAAAACAGAAATCACTGATTTTATGTATTTTGTAAGTATGATAAGAGGTAGCGTCTGATCAACCGGATGTCTGGAGAACAATGTATATTCATTTAAAAACTCCAAAGCTGTAATTTTCTAAAGAAAAAAAACTTGACACTATCTTTATGAGCAGAAATCCACCCATTGTTTTTCATAACAGCACAAAACCCCCAGGTTCCTGTATATGTGCAGCCCAACCCAGTGATATTCCTTTAGCATCAGCACAATTTAGACTCTTATGCATTAAACATTAACACCAGTCATTCATTCCTCTCCTATCTTGTGTCTCGTTCATCAGCTTAAAAAACCCACTGAACATGAAAACACTATAATAGTTTTCCCCAGAGCAACACATTCCATTGACAGGCTTTTAACACAGACCTTTAGAACACAAAAGCATTGTATCATTTTTTTATGAGAAAGTGTTACATCCAGCACCCCTGTGTGAAGCAGATTAACAATTTTACCTTAGTGTAGAGTTCAGGAGAAGCCATATTGATCACTCTTATATGCTGAATGAAAAGGAGGCAGAAGGACAATAAGCAAATAATAATAATAATAATAATAATGGTAATAATAAAAGCTAATTTGTACAACAGTGATACAAGCACTGCTTCCTCTCTTAGCCTCTCTCTGTCAGTCACTGGTCCTGTGCCCTTTGCTCTGGCATGGAAGGAAGGCATCATAACTTTAATGGCAAGTTAACGGTTAATCTTCACGTGGACACTGGGAGGGACAGTAAGGTTTAATTACTGCTGCCGAATGAGCATTGGTGCAGTAATTACTGTTTAAATGAAAGCAAGTCACTCATCAAACATACAGTAAAACTTTACTCTGTAAAATGCCAAAGGAAATTGAACAGCTGATGTACATGTTTAAACCATAGAATTAACATATTTTAAAAAATGTTGAAATTCATTTTCAACTTTGCAATGTGCGTTCATTCAGAAAAAAAATTTTTTGTGCAGTATTACATGGTATTCCCATTCACATATGAATTCAGATTTTAATCCATTTCGGTGTGAAAATTTTGAACAGCAACAGAACCAACATTAGTCATGTAAATGAACACCAGAGTCTGATGAATCAAAAATGAAAACCTGTGGTGTGCATTTTTTTTTTATCTCTAAACTGCTGTGCCCAAGATAAACATGTATCTTATGAACGTATTAAGTTCAATACACCAACCGATGTATGCATACAAATGTACAAAAACTTTCTGGCAGTTTATGATACAATGTGACTCAAACTTGAGGCAATTAAAAAACTGTCGTTTATAATACTGAAATGATCATATCACTTATCTGTGTAATTAACACTGAATTTGAATATTGAATCATCAGGTATGATAAACATGAATCTTACATTTTTATGATTGATGATGTGAGATTCTAATAGCTTATCTTCAAGTGGCCAAAATAAGGGAATTCGACGACAAAAACTGTAACTATGGAAAATAAATGTATTAAACATCCAAAATTCAAAATGCATCTCATGTAGTTCCTTCATCAGTGCTCTATACTGTACAACCTTAACTGCATTCTTTTCATTACATCTCAGTATCATGTATCATTAAAGGACTGGTTATTCTCAGTTTTATTATAAACTGTTCATGCTTAATTAAACAGGACGGTTTAGGTTTGCCCCGATTGTCACATCACTCCACCAGACATAACCCAAACACACAGAAGTTCCACTTAAAATTCTGGATTCTGCAAATGGTTTGTTCCTACACATAAAAAAAACAAATAAAATCGAACAATTCTTAAAAAACAATGCTTGACAGTCCAAACTGGAAAGAAATCCCAACCAGTGGGTTTAGATTAGTGTCCTTCACAGCAGGACTAGACCGTCTCGGTAAAGAGGTTGAGCTGATCTGTTGGAATGGGGATTTCTGGTCCTCATTAGTTGATTGAGTTGATAGACTTGTATGCAGGTAGTTTCAGGCATGTATTGGTGCCCTAAAAAAAAAGAGAGAAAATGTTGAGCAGCAGTTATCTACCACAATAAAGCTTTATGATAAGTCAAAATCTCAGTAAAACGCTGCAACAATACAAACAATTTAAAGTGATATCAGTGACTGGTCTAATCATATGATTGTAATAGACAATGCAGGTTCTTAATACTTATAAGTGCTTTTATGTGACAACAACAAATTTGGTGAAATTAAATTGCTAAACTCTTGTGGTCATTTGCTAGCTGTGACGGCACCATAATTCATCACAGGAGTATGACAGAAAACAGATTACTGCTGGTTTACAGCTCTAATTAACTTATTTACATTGTCTTTCCATATGTTTGTGCACAGCACTCTTTGGGCACAGCCACTTGCTAGCCAAATTACACAAATGTTTATTTGGAGTTTATTTCCCAAAGGAAGGTCTCCATTGTTCTCAGTTCTTCCAGACATTTCTTCCAATAGTGAAGGGCTGCATGTTCCCTCACCTTTGCTATACATCTTCTTTGTCATCATGACAGTTTCCCTCATCCTTAAGTGCCTCCCCCCCGCTCGAAGCCTCCTCTACATGAGCCAACATGTCAGCCATAAGAGCCTCCTCCAGACGCTTCCTCACATTGTACACCAGCTCTTCTTGTTTTCTAAACCAGCAAACAACAAGGTTTGTTTCATAATAAAGATAAATCCACATTATTAGTACATAAGTGCTGTTGGATTTAGAATGACTTATTTAAAAATGAACTCATACTAAATATGAGTTATGGATTTCTAAGCACATTAAAATCATTCAATTCACACTTGGAAAATCATTAAACATTTTTAAAGAAAGTTTACATTGAAATACCGATCTTGTATATAAATTGGTTTCGTGTCTATTTTCAAAAATAGGTTATGTTTTAAATAGATTAGTTTGTTATAATAACTGAGATGAAAAGATGTTGGGTATTTTAAAGTTCTAGGGGGAATTTGCCAAAAACATTACAGCACGCATTATAATGAATGTTCTACTTGTTAAGACAAGCTTGTTAGGCTTCTATTAGACAAGCTGTGAAAACAGTCCCCCCTCTTTATTACAGAACATCATGTAGTTATATGTTCAAGTAGGGCAGGGCTGGGATCACTCATTATTCAGGTACTGATATCCAGTTACAGATAGCATGTTAATACTTGGTATTAACAAGGACGAAAAAACATCATAATTGGAGCAACTCCTAGACAGTGTGAATCTCACCTGATGTCCTCATCTGTAACAATGAAAGCCTTGCAGAGCGGCTGGGCTGTGTTCAGCCACACTCCGGGGTTCTTCTCCACAGCTGCTGACAGCTGGCCTGTGATGGGAGCAGAGCTGGTATGCAGGGCGCTAGCAATCGCAGACAGCAAAGTCTTATCCGTGCACCCAGGACCTACTCCTGCAGGAGAACAAAGCCACCTCGCTGTAGTCATGCTGATGTAACAATTGTTAACATCATAATTTTGAAAATCTGAGGTACTCTTAACAAATGACACTTTTAATGAAAGATGTGTTAGAACTGTCATACCCTGCAGACCTTTAGGTAGGTCCATAGTTTTCACCAGCTCCTCCGCAATGTCATAAGCATTAAGACCGCTCAGTTTCTTCTCCCAAAACAACTACAGTAAAAAAAAACAACATTTCTAATAATGATTAGATATGGATTACAAGCACAATTATTTATGAAAGAAAGCTTCAGAATTATTGCAACAGTTAGTTTTTTAAAAATCGCATACATTTCATATACAGAAAAAAAAAAATCACATGCTTAATAAATTACATTGCATTTATACAAAACAAGAACTGATAAAAAATTCCTGGAAATTAATTGATAATGTTTTTACTCTAAAAGGTTCAGGTCAGTTATTCTTATTATTTCTTGATAATTATTATTATTATTAGGTGATCACTAGGTATGTAGTTACAAGAACAAGAAATGAAAAGTGTAATATTTAATACACACAATCATTTATGCCCATTCTGATAATAGATACCAGAGCTTGTGTACCTGTCTTGGCTGATCTACAGCTTTCTGTGGGTCTGTTTTGACTTTGTTGCTTGGATGGTTGGTGACTTTCGTGACAGGCTGTTTGAAGATAGAGGCTGTCTGTCGCACTGGAAGAGATGTGTTCAGGTCTGGTTTTCCCTACAGCACACACAGCATGGGATAAAACTTACTAAAGTTACATATTGAAACACCACAGAGCTGATCTGGATGGACAAACTGTTGCCAGTTATATAATATTGCGCATAACCAACAAGATAATTCATCTAAATAATTATTAAAAGTGACGAAAAAGATAATAAATCAGCTTTGTTTTTGGTGGCACTTTGCTGGCATGGTTTGGATCCACATGTTCCTTTAAAGAAAAGCGTTCAATCGAAATAAATTTATTTCTGTTATTATCATAGGATAACACATAACACAGCCCCCATCCACAGGGCATAATGGCTCGCTGAATGGTTTGATGAGGATGTAAATCATATGCTATGGACTTTGCAGTCACCGGATCTTAACCTAATTTCGCAGATTATGAAGTAATGTTAAGACAGTGTCACCACCATTATCAAGACCACCCATTTTGACAAGCCAATTCACCTTCAAGGCATTTTTACAGCAAATGCATGACAGTGTGACGTCTGTCTATAATCACCTGGCATAAACTTAATGTTATTTCTAATATTTGTTTGGCACACTTGTTATTATTAACAGATGAGAAAAACTGAGGACATACATCACGATGGGTGATTATGTATTCAGTTTATGCATTCAGGGATTAATCTGCCCTCACCTTTGTCTGACTGTTCGTGTCGTAGCGGAGCCTCTGTCTGTTCTTGTTTAGTTTACTCATGAGCATCTTCCCAGTGCGGAAATCAAACGAGCTGAGGTCCATGGAGTTGCCAAGGTAACGCACCAGCTGAGGCTTGCTGCGGAACTTCTTACCAGCGGGACTGATGGGAAAAATAGGACAAATCTTATGCAAACCATTTCACTTTAGCGACGCGCAATACAGATATAAATAAATAAATAAAAACTGTGATTAAGGCTTTGGCACAAAGACAAGACAACAGATGAAAATGCATGGGGTTATTTTTCAGACCACTAACAAATGGAAAAGCAAATCGTGACATGCAGTGATCACAGTCCAGTTAGTCAAACCAAATTCGGTGAGCAATTTCACACCAGACCCAAACTGACACACACATCCACTGACTAATGTAATGAATGATTACCGCAATGCACTGACACTGTTTTACTAATATCAGTTACTGTGCTCATACAGTCTGATTAGGTTTTTTTCCTTCCTAATGGATGGTATAGAAATGTTTTGAACTTCCACTAAAAAATGTCAGCATTAAATACAAACTTTATCATATCATTGTGTCTCCAACTGTTTAGCTGAAGTGGCGTTTGCTAATCATCAAGGTTAGGTAATATATATACCTAATACTGATGCCTGTTAAAGATAGTGTTGCAGATTACAATATGCATGTGGCATGGTCTAAATGACTTCTCATTTCTCACACTTCTCTACACAGAATGACCATACTGAGTGTTTTACACAGGTCTTAATTCATCCATCAGAGAAAAGTGGAAAACTTAATTTTTTTATATGAAGTGTGCATCCAGGTAGGCAAGGTAAAGGCTGTGCATCTGTCTTTCCACACAAACTGTCTATCATGCAAGTATGAGCACTCAGGTTGTCTTGGTTTACTCTTTCTTCATGCAGCTGTCAGAGGGCAGGACTCCAACCAAAATCATCACATCTTACACAAAGCCTAGGTCTATTTGTACAATGTGTGTGTGTGTGTATGTGCGCGTGTGTGTGTGTTGCACAGGGTGTTTTTACATCTTGATGGAGACTAAACGTCTCCATAAGATCAAATCTTAATATCAAGATATTTCTATCTACAATTTTTTTTTTTTTTTTTGCAGCTCATTTAAAAAACAGTTTTGCTCTCACTTGGTTACTGGGGTTGAAGTTAGGTTAAGTGTCTGTGTGTGTGTGTGTGTGTGTGTGTGTGTATGTCTGTATGTGTGTGTGTATACCATTCACTTCCTATTTGTTCGGATGCAAACACTATTTGAAGTTAGATAAATATTTAGTATGACTGGTCACATGAAGATGTCATGCCCGGTGTTCTCAAGCTTGTGAGACGTGCAGGATGAAATGGAAATAAAAATAATAATAACAATAATAATAATAATAATAGCCTACCACAAACTAAACAACCGACCCGCCTCTCTCCTGTGCTCTTCCTCCTCTTCCTCACCTCTGCTAAAAAAAGAAACAAGTCGCATCTATTTCGGGTCACGGCCTCAGTCTGCTTTTTTTTTTACCCGGTCCAGAAGAGATGAACCTGTGTTTATTTTCTGCTTTAAGACACTGAACTGAAACAGGACTGACTCACTGATCTGAGTCATAAAGAGAAAGAGACTCAGTTCACTTTCCTTAAGGTACATTTTCCTCTTCAGGTAAAGTGCAGGGTTGTGTTACTGAATTATTACAGGAGGAAACATACTCAACACACATCAGTGTTTTATTATTCATATTAATACATCTCACCAACACGTGTATGAGTCTGTGTGCAGGTGTGTATGACTCTTTACTGAGTCTAATATCCAGGCAGTAGGACAGAAGGACAGAGAGATACCTGGACATTAGTGAGACATACTGAGGACCTGAACACAAACACACAGGAGAGGTGTGGAAAAACCGGTTTGTGTACTGGTTCTACACTACATATTCACTTTAACTACATACTCACTGTTGATAATAGATCATATTTAACTAATTGGTGTGTAAAAATGTATTTTCAACATGACACTGGTTTATAACACGGTTATTTATTCCTGAATCGGAGCTGAAAGGTTTTGCAGACAAACGCTGATTGTTTTCCACTGCAAGTCAATGAAAACGGCAGTAAAAACGCCATGTCTTCACGTTTCCACCAGCCGTGAACGTGTTCAGACGTGTGAAAATGTATTTACCCTGCTACACACATGTCATAAACCTGTAATGATATGCGGCTAGTTTTTTTACTTTAGCTAACTAGCAGCAACAACAAAAAGCCCGACAGTGTGCCGCTTAGCTGTTAACGTTCACGGCTATAAAGAGGCTCGGACCACTTCATCATAACACAAGGCCGACCCGTGAGCACACAAACTCAGTTTTTTACTACATTTTGCATTGCATTTGGCCAAACACAGTCGCCTGTTCCGCACTCACAGTAATAGGGAAATGCTAGGCTAGCTTTGTTACCGACTGCATTATCTTACATGTTTTGTGCGGCGCAGGAAAACTGATCTGTTCACATGAGCAACACACACAAAAAAAAACCACCACCGACCTGCTTTATTCTCACACAAACAACCAGGACGGCGACATCCCTGCAAGAAGGAAACCAAAGACATGTTTAAATGTATGATTTGCATTTGTTACTTACTCGTTTTTCTCCATTTGCATGCTATTTGGGTGTATCCTGGTTGATCGTTAAATCCCCTCTTCTCCTCTGCACTTGCGCTCCCCTCCCCCTGCAATGAGCCTAATGAAAGACACCATGCGCCCTGCAGGGACAATCACACTCTCCAGACCCAGTGCACTGGAAAGCCCCCTGCATTGCCCTTTACACCAACACATTTCTCTAAAAGTCTGATTACAGTCAAAATAAGAGTGGGTTCATTAACCTACCCCACATCATCCAGTGAACTCATACTATACACTTACAGTGAGGTTTCAGAGATAAAGAGATCCTCCACTGATGCCAATTCAGTTTTATTACATTTCTATAGTACTACAATCAAAACTGTCCCGAAAACTTTTACCTGAATGTAGATTTATAAGTCTATTTGGATATATAATGGCAAACCAGAGGTGAATGGCAATAATAAAAGGTGCTTAGTTTACATGAGGAAGAGGAACCCAGGAGGAAGACCATCCTCTTCTACTTCTTCTAGGAGACACCAGATAGTTATTATAAGTCATTACTCTTCTACAACTGTATACTGAAGAGGAAGAGAGAGAGAGAGAGAGAGAGAGAGAGAGAGAGAGGCTCAATATGAAACCTGGGATCACATGATCAAATTCCTTATTATTATAAGAAATAAAAAAAAACCCAGAGAAACCAAAGGTTTCTAAATGTAACAAATTATAACTGTCCAGATCTTACATTTTCAATATTCAAGCGATATTCTTTTGTTATTAAAATGATATCAAATGTTTTTATTTTTATTTTTTTTACAAAGATACATAAAAGTGTAAAGACATTAAAATATCAACAAAATAAAACATTAAAATATCACTGCAAAAACACTGCAATTATTCTGTCTTTGCCCTATTCTGTCTAAAATCTTAGATCTAAAAACATTAGATACGTTATCATATTTTAAAAGTTATTCACTGGTGTCTGTGTCTGAATTGGTGTAACTTGATTTTTTGTCAATTAAAATTATCTTGCTGCATGGACAAATAATTTTACTAGTATTAAGTCATCAATATTCACCTTAAAGTCAAATGAACATATGTTTAAATCAAGTTTTGAAGGAATTTCCTCTTTAAAACAGTACCGTATATTATTATTATTATTAGTAGTAGTAGTAGTAGTAGTAGTAGTAGTAGTAGTATTCTTATTTTTCTTTTTTTTCAATTTTATTTATTTATATAGCGCGTTTAACAATGGACATTGTCCCAAAGCAGCTTTACAGAAAATAATGAAAAGGGTTATACATTTATAGAATTATTAGAA
>JAOVVF010000004.1:15228855-15257412 GCA_028565595.1 Duopalatinus emarginatus
AATTAATGGTGTACTGAAGACTGTCCATGTCCATGGTGGGTCAGATGAGACTGTAAGAAGATAAGAGGGGTCACAGTTTTTTATTATTTTTTTTAATTATTATTCACAATTATTATTATTATTGACATTTTTATCATTATCACAACTCATTCATTCATTCACACCTTTTGAGTAGTTTATACTTACTTCATTTACTTCCGTTTTTAACCTTCAGTTACCACTTTATCTTGGTCAAGATGGCAGTGCAGTGATCGCACATGCATATGCACACTTACACACTCATTCACACCCAGCGTAACCACCAGAGCATAGCCAAGCCAAGCCATTTGCTGACATATAGGAAGAAACCTATATGATGCAGGAACAAAGTACTGAAACTCAATTCAGGCAGTAACCAGAGGTCAGGATCATATCTAGGACCCATGTGCTGTGAGGCAGCAGTGCTACCCACTGTGCCAACAACATGCTAGGGATAATATACTGTATATACCATAACTTATAGTTCAGTTATCCAACTGCTGTAAGTACCATGGGCAGTGGTAGTTAAATACTACATCTATAATGCATGTGCAAATACATTTCATCATACCATAAATAACTGTGCATCATTTTCATGTCTCATTCATTTGAATGGTCAAACATAAAACCTTCTTGATTTCAATATTTTAAATATCATGCTCCAGACTGAGTTAATCAGCCTGTGACAAAGCATCAGAGTGTAGCTGTACTTCAGCTGCCTCAGTGCTTGACAATTGGCACAAATTGCATACCACCATCTGGTAACTATTCTGTCCTCTCTGCTTTAAACCAGAGAAGACAGATCTGTCTGGGTGCTTAGGAAGTCCCAATAAAGGTGAACAAAAACCAGCTGCAGAATAAATCAGATTTTGTTTAACAATGCATTGATTTGATCGCTTTTTAAAGAAGGCACCTATCCAGATTCTGTGGCATAATCCCTCTGTGTTGTTATGGTATATTCAGTGGCTTTGTTCATCTGATGTTTCAAAATAAAAATCTGTTACGAAGTGTATATTATGCAAAAGTATTCATCTCTGTTAACTTTACGTATCTAGACTTTTCCACTAATAGTGCCACATTTTAGTCAGTCCCTAGATACTAGATACATACTGCTTAATACAACCACTGAACCCACATTATATCTATGGCACAGCCCAAATCCCAGTCCTTTCTGAAATTGAAATGTTTGTAGGATACGTCATCTGATGTCTGAAATAGATCAGAGCCACATTGCGAGTGGCTCCCCAGTCCACCACAGCTGGAGTTGTTTAAAGGTCTTGGTAGAAATGGTAGAAAAGATGCTCAAGATTTGCACAAAATGATAACCTCTGCTGCTAAAAATACATTTCCCCAGCCTGCATTTCAGTGTGCCTAATGTACTGGAATTGGGTAATATTTCAGTAAACACTTGATCATGCAGTTAGTGCCAATTTAATTTAGTAATCAACAAATAATTGGACTTCTCATCATTGTATCCTTATGTAAACATGCCATTCAACATTTAGTGCCCCTTCACTGCCCTAACAGCTTAGTCTTTTAAAAAGGCTTTCCACTCGATTTTGATATGTGGCTATGGGAATTTCTGCCTATTATCAGCCACAAGAGCACTAGTGATGTCAGGCACTGGGGTCAGATGAGGAGGCCTGTTGTGCAATCAGCATTCCAGTTCATTCCAAAGGTGTTCAGTGGGGTTGAGGTCACGGTTTCAGTGCAGTCACTCAACCTTTGCAAACCATTGCTTTATGAACCTAGATTTGTATGTAGGGGAGCCATCATGCTCAAAGAGGTTTTAGTTTAGTACAATAAACAAAGACACTTTAAACAATTGTGTGCATTCAGCTTTTTAGGACAGTCATTGTGGAAGACTCACATATTAGTGTGATAGTAAGATGTCCACACACTTCTCGCAATGTACTGTTGTTTATAACCATTTGCACTAAATAAAACCTTGTGAGACTTACCTTGTGAGACTTGAGACTTACATCAGGCATTGTCTAACCAGCCGCTTTTTTCCTCTTTAAATAAATTAGACAAAAATATTTTCATGAGACTGGATAGTAGTCCTGGAGAGTTTTGCATGGCAAAAACCTTATTGAACGGTCACACTGGAGCCTCCTTTCATAAATATGAAACAAATGTCTCCTTACAGACACTTACACTGTATCAACAATTATACATTTTCTGTGTTACATAGTAAATCTTAAAAACTCTATTAATATTGGTACTGTAAATGTGATGTTACCAAGACACAACATACCAAAAACATTAATAAACATCTGGTTTAAATCACATCTAGAACTATTGCCAGAGTTGGTGTTACAGAAAATTAATCAACACCTAACAACAGATTCAAGAATTAGCAATAATTTTTTTTAAACAAAAGTCAAATTCACAATGGAGGTATGGAGGCTACTAGAACATATGCTATGTAGTGTACTTGTACAATTTGGGATTTAGTCAGGATCAGTTATTGTGACTATAAAACCTCAGTCACCGTGTTTTTTTCTTTCTTTTAGCATTACAATACTCTAATACTAAAATTATCATTTCTCTTTCAACCCTTTGTTGAGGAAACAGAAAGGGCTGTCAAAATAATGATAGGCCTTCTATTACATGGTTTTATTTATTTAACTTTTTAAGGTATACAA
Source organism: Duopalatinus emarginatus (assembly GCA_028565595.1). Classification (NCBI taxonomy): domain Eukaryota; kingdom Metazoa; phylum Chordata; class Actinopteri; order Siluriformes; family Pimelodidae; genus Duopalatinus; species Duopalatinus emarginatus. Next base: position 15,231,522 of record JAOVVF010000004.1, read on the forward strand.
GATTCAAACCCAGACATTGAAAAAATGTAGAATTTGTTATTAAAAATGGCACATTTATTGCTACATTACTGTTATATACAGGACAGAATCTTAATACCTACTTATATATATATTTATAAAAACAAAAGACAGAAATAAGATGCTGAAAAGACGCACACATACACACCTGCGCACACGCACGCGCACACACCTGCGCACACGCACGCGCGCGCACACACACGCACACACACACGCACACACGCACACAAGGAGGCACTCTGAAGCCACAACAGCAGTATTCTGTATTGTTCATGTCCCCTATTCAAAGTGATAGAATAACAGTGGTGTATTGGGAGAAATGTTGAGCAGGAAGTTTTGCTTTAGATACAGTAGCAGTTATTATTAATGCTGCATTTTGAAAAGCTGGAACATGTACCATAAATATATAAACTGCCACAGAACATGTATGCTCATGCTCGACAAGACTTGGGTAAGTCCAATGAGAAAAATATGAAAAAAAAAAATCATTGTGTCCCAAAATGTATCCCCTCTTCAAACATTTTTCTCCACCAGTCTGTAAATGTCTCACTTGTGGAACAAAAAAAAAAAAATAAAATAAAATAAAAAAAATGGGGTTCTAATAATGCTAATGTAACGCAAAGTCAGAACAAGCCCAGCTTTCATTTTCTAAAATTCAGATAACTCAACAGATTTTTTTCTGGGTTATAAACAAAAATAAGACGCTAATTTGTGTGCTCACTGCTAAAGCCTACAATAAGGCATTTCTAACCCGTTTATAAATTTGTCTGGTGGTAAAAAATACTGTTAACAGTCTAGTGTTTAGATATTTCCCAAAGTGGAAGATCCTTCTCCCATAGATTGACATGCTTTCCAAATCATGAGCACTTGAAAACAGACACAAACAAAGAAATGGGACAAGAAAAAAAAGAAAGAAAAAAAAAAAAAAAAAAGTTACACAAGTAAGCAAAAAGTGAGTTCAACCACAAGCATCAGATTACTGACAAATCACACATACCTAATCAGAAATGTATAACTTTATGGAACAATCGATTCATTTTTTCTTTCTTAAAAAATGAAAATGTCAGTCAAGAGACTTTTCAGTCATACATTTACTTTGAGAACCTCAGAACAAATTAAAGATAAATGAAGAATATTATTTCAGAAGAAAAATAAATTTAGGCACTAATAAGGCACCAAATATGACTGCCTTGTGAATGAGAAGGCCACATTGAAAATATTTAAAAGGTCAATTATGCATCTCACCCTCAGTAATCAATATGCATTCCTATAATCTCTTTTTGAAAACAAATATTGATGTTTAACAGTGTCCACAATACACAGGATTGTAGACCTGTTATGAATTAACACTGTATAATCTTACATACATTAAACCATCCATGTATTCACACAAGATAAAAAAAAACATATTTTTAATCAGAAATGGCTAGATTATATACTGTAAAATGAAATATAACTGAACTGGCAGCATTCTGACGTACAGCAAATAAGGAGTATAATCTATATTTGAGTGTACATTCAAAACCAGTTGCATAATGTTTTCAAAACTGAGATGAGAGCTGGGCAATAGTTGCTTAATAACGGCTATATGCACTTCATTCCCAAAAAAAAAAAAAAAAAACTAAATCAGGGAATTGTAATTACAGACAGTGACATAACTGCATTACCTATCTTCCCTACTTAAAGGGGAAGACTTTCAACCATCGGTAATAATGTTTTGACACAACAGGCTTTCACAAAATCTCAAACATCAGAATCAATTCATTCCTTTACCTGTTTTGGAGACAGAGCTAAATAAAGCCTAAACACAGCAACATAGAGAGTAAATGTTACGCATACAGACGCTGTCCGTGGTCAGGGGAGTGCAGGTGAACAGAATGGACTAGAAATGGACATTACGCAAATAATCCAGGGCCGTTCTGAAAAGCACTCTGCCAGTCATTTTATCAGACTGTGCCCTGCTCTCTCACGTGAACAATATAGATTTCTAGACTTCAAATTAATAATGATTTTTTTATTTATAAATCTACAATGTATATACTAACAAAATATATATTTATATATATGTTCTTACATTTTGCTCAAGTTGAAATAATATCCTTTATGCATGTGTGAGGTGGACAGAATGAGGTTTCAGTGTTTTGGCAACAACAGTGAGAGCAAGTACATCTCTTTTCAGAAAACCCTGCTCTGAACTGGTGTTTTAGAAAGGACAAGAGAACAATGAGAGACATACTGGAGTATTTACTCTCTGCAGATCAGAGCGTCTTCAGCTGCAACAGCAGACTTACTAAGCTGACAACAGGATAGCCCTGAAATAATGTCATAACTCTCACACTGCTGGGCATCAGGGTTTCACTCTGGGTTTATACAGAGACAAGATAACGGGAAACAAGCAGGAATGCTGAGGCTGACACACCACACGCTTCAAGATGTACCAAACGCGTCCAACCGGGGTCTTAAATTAACACACAACACCTTTTGAGTGCTCTCATGAGCTTCGTGTTTGTTCTGACTGGCAGAACAGAGATCACAGTCTGATGTTTAAAAAAAAAATCTAAAGTGTTATTTGAAAAAGAAAAATCTCAGCTTTGATAGAAATCATTCGTTTCACTGGTGACTTTCGCTGGTCTGTGAGCTTCCTCCCTTTAAATACAGACCTAGGGCATTTTGGGGTATGCAGTCCCCAAAAAGCACCACAGGTTCTCTCCCACCTCACATGGGTTTGGTTACACAACACATGTAAGACTGTACCTTTAAGCAGGGAATGCCAAGCTACATAAAAACATTGCTCATTTACAAGCAACTCCCAAACAGATTTGTTCCACACAAGTAAGCAATTTGCTTCAGTGTCTCTTATAAAAATGTAACAATTATTTAGGCACAAATCCTTGATTAAATTTTGACATTTGTAAGTTTTTTTTTCCCCCCTCATATTCAGCTGTGGGGTAAACTGTCCATGGTAGATACAACATATCTATCCCTGTGTTCCATCAGTTCATGGAAGCAGAAAAATACAAAAAAAGAAGAAATACACAGAGTTCTTCACATTTACGCTGGTAATCACAATCAGGAGTGCAGCAAAATGGGTTGTCAGTTTGGCAGTACACTTGTGTTTCTGGACGTGTGAAGATGCACCTCTTACATTTCATGGACGATACACTTTCCAAGTCAACATGTGTGAAAACACACACAGACACACATACACACATACTCTGAAGAGGATGAAGGAAGAGAAAAAGGCCACTTCTTCCATGAGCCAATGATCTGCAAAATAAGGCACATTCGTATTGGTTCATTAATATGGCACATGTAACATTTCTGGGAGAGGGGAAAAATGCCCATCAATTAACTTGAACCTCTATAGCCCTACCATCATATATGACCGACAGAACTGTGTCCATCTCCTCCCAGAGCAGTGTGAGGTCCTGGCAACTGCATTGGAGAGTCACCCACCACACCAGACACCTTTTCTTCCTCACGTCGTTTTAGACATGCTGCCTTTGGGTTCAGATTGCGCTCTAGAGGATAAAAAAGGTAGAGGGGCAAAGGGCAGGTGGAAATCTATATTAGGGCCTTGTTGTTAACAATATGTCAAGAGACATTATATTATATTATAATATTATAATATAATATTATATATCTTAAGCGACATTAACAGTAACGCAGCAATGACCCATGACACTGGATTCTCTACTTTGCAATTACCCCACCACCCCAAGCTCAATTTTCTTTTCAGTGTACATCATAAAACAAATACCAATCAGTAAGGTTAAGTTACTATGTGTTATCCCACACAAATAGTACTGCAGAGGTTAAAATATACTCTAAGGATAACACGTATGACAATAATTCAATTCAATAAATCCCAGTGAGTGACTAAAATAAATAAGACGATAGAAATCGTAAAGACTTGGGGTGGACTGTAGCCAGCACTGACCCCGCACTTGCTGTTCCAGATTGAGGATGACGTTGACTGCCTGGTGAAGGATGAGCAGTTTGGTCTGTGGTTTGTCTGTGCTCAGGTGCAGTTGACACATGCGGCCAAGCTCTTTAAAGGCTTCATTGATGTCCCGGACTCGCAATCGCTCACGCGCGTTGTTAGCCACACGTCGCTCTTTCTCCCGTTCCAGCTTCACCTCGGCAGGTAGATCTTCATCATCCTCATCGTCTTTACTGTAAGAGAAGGAAAACGAAGCCAAGTTTAAAAAAAATGTGTGCATGATAACTTTTTACCACAGGTTCCAAAGATTTACACAGGACCTGTTTTATAACAATTTTTAATGTGTAAATTAAATCTAAACTTATGTAGCACTATGTGTAAATATGCAATATCATAAATCAGAATTCCAGTAAGATATTTTTGATACATGATCTCTGATTTTATTCTTACAATTCTGCTGTTCAAATCTGGGCAACCCCTTGTTTGCCAAAGTTTGATGCATGTGTGGCATGATATCAGAACAGACTCTAAGCATGATTCAGGCTTAACGATGGCTACTGTTACTATGCAAACAACTTCTGCCCAATTTTAACTGATAAAAGGATTTACTACATTTATACATGCATTAAAGTGATAATGGTAGTTATATGCATCCTTGAAACATTGACAAAATATGCCTTGGTTGATAAATATAAAAGTTAAATCAGTTGTTGGCCAAAAAACAAACAGAGCAAATGAAGTTTTGTATATGTGTGTGTGTAAGACTGCATTCTACTTCACTTAAACCCTATTATAAAAATGTATCCTTAATTTTTATGAATGAATACTAATAAAACACACAATTATAAACCAGTCAAAATCGTTAAGTAATCATACGACAAGCTGCACCACTGGGGAACTAAGATAGGTTAAATGTGTATTATAAAATGTGTATGTTAAACAGATTTATAGCAAGCGATACGATTGACTGATCTTGAGGCGTCTCGGCAGTGCGTTCTATGGTGGGAGATAGACTTACTCTTCTCCCTGGTCTGAAACACTTGAATGGAGCTGGAGGGAAAACGCCTCCTTTCTGAAAACAATGTGAGAGTTGGGGAGGGGAAGGACAAGACCATGAGAGGGAGCAATGTGCCTGGGATAAGCCCGGACACTTTGAAAACAGACTTGGCCCTTTTGTTCAAGAGCATGAAAACATTAACACAGCATTATAGACAGTTTGCTGGAGGTTTATGGTGTGTTTAAAAACGGTCACGTCTTCAGCCATGCAAGAAGACACACCCAACACTCTAATCTAAAATCTTTAATACGTTAACAGAAATATCGTATCGTAAATATCGTATAGTATCACACCATACTATCGTACCTTGTTCTGTTACGAGACACTTTGGGATCCTTCTTTTCCTCTTCAGACTTATCTGCAATGGACGAGTTCTCATCATCATCTTTGTCTTCCCTCTTTATATCTGCGCTGTTTGAGGTGTGTGTGGCTATGCCTCCTGGCAAACCTGCAGTCAAAGTGGAATCAAAAACACACAAGTTAACCACAACCGTGCATGTCTGTACACATCTGAAGGTCATTTGGTTAGATCTGGTCGGTACTGACTGGTAAAGCCCTCTGGTGCTCCTGCAGGCTGTGGGGTGCCTGAGGCGTGGGATGTTGGTAAAAGGCTGCTGCTGGGAGGGAGGCACGCTGGGTCATCATGGTGATTTCCACCCTGACAAACATACAACAAAACACATGCATTCGTAAGTGCATTTTAATAAACAGTCTAATCAGAAGTATCAAGTAGCATGACATTATAACTAGTCCTTTTAACAGTAACATTTTGTGCCATTAACCACCTTCTTGATCTGTGGCAAAGCCAATGGTGCCTAGTCACTAGCTAATAAAACAGTTTTTTACTACTGTTATCTATTATTACAAAGACATGCCTTTAGTGCTCAGTTGTTTAGTGAACATTAATGAGATTTACATTAAACATCTATAATTCACCAATAATAATAAGTATAAAAACCCAGTGATATAAAAATTCTCATAATGATGGGTTGTTGAACCACTGTTTTGAACAATGTGTCAATCGCTGTATTGTAACAGCCAACATTTTCCACATAACTAACATTAGCCAAGTAAGCGTGCCACCTACCTTTGTATGTAGGTTGCTGTGGCTATACATTTTCGTTTGAATTAACTCTGGTTGAATCAGTCCTTTTGTTTCTGACAAAAGTCCTTATTAGAGGATGTTTTTTTTTATTTAGAGGTATTTGATGCACAGTAGAAAACCAGAATGAATAGTGTTGCTTTTTGAAGTTACAGCCAATTGGTGTAATCTGGTAAATGGTGCAAATCCCAGAATAGCTCCCTGTTAATCCAGGTGTTTGGTGCACTCACCATAGCAGAATGTCTGTTGCCCAGAGCCAGTCCACCACCAGGAAAACCCTGGCCAAGGCTTCCCAAGGCTCCATTATGAACAGATGAGGGCACAGCACCCAGCAGACTATGAACCTCTGAGTGAGCTCCACCAAGGCTTGAGCCTGGGCCCTGACCCACTGCATGACTGCGCAAAACATGAATGGCCTCCTCTAGATGGTCCTCCATTTTATTTTGCTGATAAAGCAGAAAGTAAGCACATTAAAAATAGGTAAATAACACAAGAATTATGCTACCTTTTTAAATGTTTACAGATATTTACTTCATGGTTTAATATATGGTTATTTTCTAAGGCTCCATTAAGTTGCCTGATACTTACAAGTGTATGTAGTCCACCTTCATAGCTAGGTGACAGGGCTGTTTGGCTAGCCGATCTCGGCCACTGAGAAGCACCTGCAGAACAGAATGAAAATATGCATCCAGCAAGGAATATCTAACTGCCTTGCAGTACCAAATGTGGAACAGCAGAGGGCGATAATGTTTTTTTTTTTAGCTAAGGAGGCTCATTTACAGTCTAGGTATGTGCTCACAAACAATGTAGCCGCAAAGTGCCTTTCGTCTAACATCACTTTCCTGTCAATGTCCCATATAGATGCACAAATACATGTGGAGTTTTATTTCAAAAAGGTATACACAATGGCCATATGAACAACACTACCATTGGTGCTTAAGGGCTTTAGGAAAATGTTCCATGTGACATACCTGCAATGCCCTGGGGTGAGCCGACTGGTGTGGAGGGTGTGGAGGGGAAATTGTTGCTGTTGTGGTCTGAAGGGTAGATCTGTGGTAAGTAAATATTAAGTTATTTTAATTTCGCCACCATGATGGTATGATGTAAAAGTGTATGGGTAAAAGGTTAGTGTGAGCAATAGCATGTCCAGAAGCATTTAACACAATTAATAATTATAATTAAACTGATGATTTAACAACTCCCACTTACAGAGGCTAGGGCTTTTCCAATCTCGTCACCTGAGCTGCCTGTAGCTGTACTTCTACTGACTGCAAGAGAAAGAGTAGGTTAAAAATACATGTATATATGTATAGAGGAGATCATAAAATTTATGGCACCAAATCCAAATCGGGGAGACCCTAAATGCAAACATGGGATTTTTCCATAAATAATGGGTGTGTAATTTATTAAGACAGTGAGTAATTCACATTGTTGCATTACAGACACTTCCTCTGAACAATTTGTAAAAACATTCTATGAGATTAGGCTACAGAAGGGGAAACATCAAAGCATCTGCCCCATCACCTGTAGACCGCAGCCATCCCTGACCAGAAATCCAGAACAGTACTGACCAACCATGGGAAGGCTTGGGTGTTATACACTCTTTCCCATAACAATCATACCGACTCTGGCTAATCATGAAAGTACGTGAGTCGGCGAGCCTGCTTCCCTCAGAGTGTGTAATATCTCAAAAAAAAAAAAAATTTGTCAGCTGTCTTCACATGCCTTAGAGGAAGCAGGTGATAGGCTTTGCAATCTCTGGTTGGTAATGGTTATATGATAGGGGAGAGATGCCTCATCGCATCAAACAAGCCATGGGGTGTTTTATGTTTTATATATAAAACAATATATTCTACTTCAGGTTCTGAAGCTTAAGCCATACAAATGAATGCTGCCCTTCTTAATATACATATACTCAAAAACAATGACAAGCTTTATATGTTACATAAGAATCCTTTTGCAGGTCAAAATGGCACAATAGGCTTTGTGACTTAAAACACAAATGACACATAAATGTTTTCACACCCATAATGCTGTCTGCTCCATTAATGGATGATGTGTGGTTGTAGGCTCCGGAGCCTGAATGGAAGCCGTTAACGTCAGCGCCGTGGAGAGGGTAGTTTTGTGGGGACAGAGGCAGCGGCTGGCGTTTCTGGAACGACAGGATCGCATCACATTTATTACACAGGGTCACTCAGGAATAGGGACTTGTTAGTACACCACTACAACAGTGAATGGAAAAATGATGCGTCTGGTAGTGTCTGACTAATACTTATGGAATTACTGCATTTGATATAATGTTTTTTTTAAAGACTGGAAATACTGTTGATATTTAATATATATGAACAAATTACTGTTCATCATCCAGACTGTCTTGGAACATGTGAATGCTTATGAGAGCAGAACTTATTTAATTTTGCCAGCAATCACAGAACAAAAGCATAAACAAAACTGCTTGATATTATGGCACGGGCTGAGCAGGGTAATGGACCAGAGAGAGACTCACCATCCTGTCCTGTGGATTGATGGCAGTAAACGAGCCTGGCTGGCTGATGTGGGGCGAGTTGCCCAGCATGGCTGAATAGCCCGACTGGCCCAGAGGCCCAGAAGATGCCCAGGGGTCAGAGGAAGGGTGTAGACCCTCTATTAGCAGGATACACAAATGATATACATATACATAAATATTACACAAATACATAATTAAACATTTATTAAGGTGTAGGTATGCCTTTCAATTGACATTATTTTAAATTCATTCACATTTTATTCATTTGAACTGTTTAACACTCTCCTGAAAATGCCACCTATTAAAAATCCATAAACCCAGACCAAAATTCACACACCTTGCATGTAGAAAGAGCCAGGGTACACAGGACCTGGTTTGGAGCCTGGATATCCAGCACCATCTCGAGGATACTCATCACCGGACGTAGAGGCATACACCTGGCCCAAAATAAAACCACATACTGAAGCAACAAAACCACATCTGCGCTTAAGGGAACAATCGAATAATGACCTAAACAGCAATATCTGCACAGCTGTGCATGCTTCAGCTATTCAGCACTCGAGAGAACCAAAAAAAGAGGCCTCAAAGAGTTTGTCAAGTGCTCTCACATCCATTTATTTTCTTTATTAATTTATATATTGGGCAAATGACGTCTGCAAGTGTTTCCACAGTGCTCCCTCAGATAAAGTGACAGGGACTGGGAACAGCATGCTGGGAAAGGTGCCACAGCCATGTCGCGGCACAGTCTGTGCATCCTCTTGCTTTCTCCCATGAGCCAAAAGCAGGAGAGGGTGGGCGCGTACAAAAGGGCATCTCTAAAAGCCTCATCCAGATCAAGTCAAGCACCCTCGGGATGTATTGCTATACAGGATCAAGCGAAGCATTTTCCATGTCTATGGTACCTGTTTAAATTGGCATACTTTTTCTCAAACGGCCAAACTCAATAAAGCAAACTAACAAATAAAAGAATCATAAATCAATGTAGCAGAATCCAAAAGCACTGGCAGTTTGGGGGGGGGGGCATTTTCCGTCTCAAGATGCTGATTTGTATTTCTTCAGTACACCTCACACAAACAACCACATGCCGGGACATATCACACACACGGTCATAATGGGCCATATACTCTTTCCACTCTTGTATGATTTGTATGAAAGTCTGTGCACACGCGAATGCCGGGGGGAAAGTAGTTTGGAGCCCAGTGGAGAATTGACAAATCCAGCAAACTGATATTTCTCTTTTTCCTGTAATTTGATTTAACTGGGAGAAGTGGAAAGGGAACGGAGAGATGCACTTCTAATTACAGAGCCATCTGCCTGCTCCTGGAGCCTGTCCAACTCCACAGGCAGCTGGGCTGAAGAGAAGAGAGGAAAGGGAGGGTGGGAGGGAGAGAGAGAGAAGAGAGGAGTAAGGGGGGAGGTGGTGAGAAGTGACAAGGGGAGAGGTCTTGCAGGAGGAGGGGGGGAAGTGGAAAAAAATAGACTGGCTGGTCACATGGTAGCAAGAGATGAGAGACTGTGAAGACAAAATGAGATACAGCCTTTGCTACCCAAAAAAAAAAAAAAACTCAAAAGAAAATACTTTGTGCTGTTAGAAATCAGTATTTACATCTGATAACGAGCATGAATCTAATTAAATAAGCGTCTGGTTTAATGTAATACAAAGTAAAAAATAAATAAAACTATGCCATGCAAGACAAAGGATAATGCATCAAAATGTCAAGCCTTGAAATGCAAAACCAAAAAGCCACATAGTGTACTAAGCCTTAGAAAAGTCAATCAAGGCTTTAGGGAGTTTGTGCCCCATGTTGCTGGAGGAGTGGGTGTTGGGCAACAGGAAGTTACCTAGCAGACAGAGTATTACCAGTGAAACACAGAACTGAAGCTACAAAAAAAAAAAAAAAAAAAAAAAAAAAAAGGGGGGGGGGGTGCAACTCAGGATCATCAGCTGCTATTAATCTGAGTGAAGACAGGTTAGTGAGACAAAGAAAAGAAACCGAAAGAAACATATAAATGGGGCACAGAAGGGGGACTCACTTCTGGTACCAGCATGCAGAGGGAAGGACATTGTGTGGTCAGGCTTAGGTCGATAGGAGGCTAGTGTAGGGGGTGGGGGGAAGGGGGGGCATTATGTGCGTCTGTAGGGCACGTGGTAAGCTCATTTGGCTTCGGACCAAGACAAAACAATCCCGCTTTTGAATGGGCCGCAAGCCTAACATTATTAGCAAACTTTATCAAAGCTTCAAACCTTATACAATTCTGGGGGTCAGTAAAGCTGCATCAAGACAATCCTTCACCACCTTTTTTCACCTTCAGACTTTCCTGTTTCCTGTTTGTGCAATGTGTCCAAAACTGTTGGATGTGTATTTCTATAGCAATGACTTTGTTTAAATATGTTTCTTCACAACATGGACGTTTTCCACCCTTGAGTCTGCCAGCAGTCTCTGGCAAAAGTCTTATTTACTAATCTTGGCCAAGGTATACGTCAAAGCAGACGAGTGCTGGGAATCCTAAGCGACGCTATAACATTAATACTGCGTTTATTCCCCAGTCACCTGGACCTGGTGTTTTTTTCCCTCAGCATTTCCCAAATTAGCTGAAGCATGTTCACAGCTTACAGAGCACAGCTGTGTGACGGCCCTGCTATTTTCTGCACATATTCACTTATTCAGAATCCACAAAGACAAGAGCACTGTAGCCATACAACACCACATGGCCTAGAGACTTTGTTACAGTGCAAGTGCATGACTCCTGTCACAAAACTACTGATGCTGAACTTGCTTACTGAGACCTGAAAAGGGAAGGGGGATCAGGAGGCAGCTCACATGCCAGTACTTACAGAAGATGGCAGTCCTGGTGGCTTCCTAATCTTTTTTGGCTGGGTGTCTATGAAGAGAAGAAAGGTCACAAAGCTGTCAGCCGAAATTTCACACAGAGCTCTGTGTCTGAGAATTCACAGTTTTGCTGAGTTGATATTGCTCTTACCAATGTTTCCATCTGGTGGGCGTCTCCGAGGGTTGTTAGAGAATGTGGGGTAAAACTGAGAAGCAGACTTCAGGCCTGAGGGAGACATGGCATCAGCATTGGCCATCACGATGTCTGAGGGCAGGAACCCTTGCTACATAGACAGAACAGAGCAGACCACAGAGAAATATTTACATTACTCTTGGTCAACCACGTGAAAGCAAAGCTCAGATCAGAGAGATCGCACAAGTGTCAGGTTGAGTTTTTTCCCCTAATAATAACACCATTTGCTTGGTTTCTTCATCTTACCTGGGCACCAAATGAAGAATAAGGCCCCCTTTCATTCTTTCCTGTGTGCAGAAAAAGGTACTGTAATGATACACTGACCACAACACGCTGAGGGTTAATAATTTATTTAATCGTCATATTACATTATTATACACATTATGACAAGTTAGCAAATGACGTTAACATCTTAATTCTGTTTTAAAAAGATTAGCAAAAATATCCAATGCCAGGAGATAAAAGTTAAGAGTCAGCCCCTCCCCCAAACATAGGGGCTTGCTCAGCTACAAAGAGGCACTGTTGGTCAAAATTCAAGCGAGAATTTCTGCCTCAGTGGCTTCAGCATCACACAGACAGACACACATGGAGCGAGAGAGAGAGAGAGAGAGAGAGAGAGAGAGAGAGAGAGAGAGAGAGAGAGACAAAGACACTGCAAAGAAAAAAGTAAAACCAACCACCAATCCCAGAGCTGAGGAACGGGGAAGACAGTCCATCATGCTCGCTGTAATGCGAGCCCTCACTGTAACTCTGTAAAATAAACAAAAATAAATGAATAATGTTATTTCTTAACTACTTCCCAAAACAAGATCTATTAGATCCCTTAATATTCACAAATGATCCCGATTCTTACACACCCGTCCATGGTTGAACGAAGGGCTGCCTTGCTCCCCAGCGGCCCAGGGACTGGAACCGCTGCGTTCTTCCAATCCTGCATTACACAAGATGCCAGGAAAGTTAGTGACAGACGGTAAAAAGAAGCTCAACAGATTCAAGTAAGAAAAAAAACATTCAGTTCCTTCTGTGCTTATTCACATGGGCTTTTTCTGACATTTGGTTTGTAAATCTCTGATTACAAGAGCTGCAGCCTCAAAGGCTAAATCTATGGCTCTCATCCTGGGGCATCACGCAACCCAAATGGGCTAAACCATGTCATTCAGCAAGGATTAATATCCAGGACTATGAAAGGAGTGTCCGTTCATTAGGAGCTCATTAGAATGAAGAAATTATGTAAAACGAGGAAACAACAGATCAAAGGTATTCAATGAAAAGAATAGAAAATACATTTCAATACATGACATACACAGCTATGCAATGCTTTTTTTAGGTACCTGCGACCAGCTTCATATACAAGAAGACATATACAGCATCTGTTTCCAAAACCACTATGAAAGAATTTATGAAGGCATACAGAGCCTAATTTTCATCTAACCCTCTCCTTTCTCTCCCTGTTTTATGCCTTAATGCTCGCTAAGCTCTCTAGAGACACACAGCTTAATTGCATGCTGATTTGCATAATTGTGCATATTAATGCAGTCGCTTTATGAATATTCATATTCCCCTTTTGAGGGAAGTGGGGGCTTCGGCGATCGCAGCGGCTGAAGGCTGAGCATGAGTGATGAAGCTAACAAAGCAGTGCAAATAGCGACATCCACGCTGACAGACGTGATCTATGAAGCCTACGCAGGCGGCATGGCAAATGAAGTGGGCACTGACTGGCCGTGTGAAAGAATACAGCGTATAAAATAGCTTAAGGTGGGAACATGAAAGCGGGGAAAAGTCATTCAGAGGGAGAGCGAGGTACTACACGTCAGTTGATGGAACTTGATTTAAGCTTTCACTTGCATCTATGACAGATCCTTGACTGCTCTATAGACCTCCAATGAAGTTTAAAAAAACCTGTGTCGGTACAGTATAATTCACGATGCTCGCAGTTTCCATACTCATGCAATACAGGCTTTAAATGAATGAATTTAAAAGAAGTGGAGTCGTTCTCAGTTCCAGTTTCAAAAAGCTGTAAATAGGTTCACATCCTTCCTGGTAATCTTAATAGATGTGGTAACAGCTTGAGATAGGAGGTTTAGAATCAGAGACAACACTCAAACCCCAGTGCCAACATCGAACACCAAAATATTATACCTAAACAATCAAGATACATTAGATCCCACCAGATTCAGAGGCTAAGAACTCCAAATCCTAAACCATCCAAGCAAAACAGGAGAGGCTTTGATTTAAGGTGAGCATGTGTTATGATGGAAAGGTGTGAGCAAGAGGGAAATGGGCTGTGTCCTGTCTTAACACTGTGCATACTGGGTGACGAGACAGGCAGCTGTGGAGGTGAGCAAGAGGACGGCCACAGGAGCCCACTCGAGCAGAGCTCTCCCGCAGAATCAGGTGTCCAGATACACACCAGCAAAGTGAGTGAGTGGGGGGGGGGGGGTAGAGCAGGGGTTTAATGCAATTAACACCCTTCTAAGCACTTTTGTCCTAAGCAACTGACACAGCATGGACTGCCTTTGCGTCATTCAGGAAGAAATTCTTGCAGTTTCACTTTTACACTTATGTGTAAACTCAAAAGCTCTACTGATAATTTCTACAGCAGTATGTTATATCCTCTTCTGCAGAGCATGAACTAAACTGAGGTCTACTGCAACTAAAGGCATGTGAACATCTCATTAAATGTTAGCTGATCTAGGATCAGATGTCAACTTGGGCATAAAAAACAAAACCTGAACCAGAAACAGCACTCCAAGACTCGTAGCCCCAGGTCGCCAAGAGTCATCGTGTCAAGCCTGGGCATACTCGAGTGGCAAGTCATTTCAACAGGCAACTGACCAGATCATGAACTAGAGGATTTGTTTTCTAATTCTTAGATAAGTGCTGTGTAAACGTGAGAAAGACGTCACTCATTTTTCTCAGCGTGTACTTTGCTGGGCTGCCGTGCAGCACTTGAGATGGTAGGGGGCAAGGACGAAGCTTTGTTTCAGCACAGAGCCATTTCCTGCAAGTCGGCAGGGGGAGAAAGTGTTCTGTTGTTCAGGGGGAGGAGTGTTTTTATGCTGTGGGGTGGGGGAATTGTTTAGAGACTTCCATTTAACCCTTTGTTCTCAAATTGTGCTCATTCAGTGAGATGTTTGGTGTGTCGATGGGGAGAAAAGAACACAGGCCTGAGAAAAAAAAAACCTGAGAGAAATGCAAGGACACCTCCAACCTTTAACAAAGCTGTAAAGGGGCTGAATCACATGATACAGTGCAGTTGACAAACAAAATGAAAAATAAAGTTGGGCAAACAAACAAATCAAGCAAATCATAACTTGCTTTTTAATTTTACTTTATTTTGAAGACCAGAAGTTCAACGCCTTAAAGAGTACATGACGTAGTGACGATGCTGCAGTAACATTTAAACAAAGAGTAAGCATATTCACACTAAGAATTAGGTAATAATAAATAAAAAATTACCGGAGCCTCCAAACTGACTGCTGGCAAGCGTGGTTGGTCGAGTCTTCCCGTTTGCCACAGGGGGCGCAAACATCTAGAGCAAAGGAAGGACGGAAAAAAAAACATTACAGGATGCAGTTAGGCCTCAACACAGCTCTGTTCCAATATCACAAGGGGGAAAAAAGCACAGCCCTGTAATAAAAAATGTCTACTGGAATAAAGAAAGACAGATTTACCAATACCACAATTTCTTTGTTTGTTTGTTTTTTTAAAAAAAACAAAACAAAACAACATATTTCCTCAGTTCCAATGACAGTTTTACAGTATACCATAACATTGTTAAATATGGTCACGAAAGCACTGACTCACAGCTTCAATGTCTATAATGATAACGATTAACATTATTTTATAAGAAGACTGCACAATTTTAGGGTTTAAACCTTTTCCACATTATTAGATTTAAAGTAAACCACAATGGGGATTGCAATTTTACATCCTTAATATACCAGAAACTGGGTAACTTCTACACCTGGATACATTTTATGGTCTTTGCTCCTGTCCTGATCATAGACAACAAATCAGTTAAATGAAAGCTTCTGTAAACACCAACATTGCCATGGTATCCTTGAACTTTTATTTATTCCTACCGTGGGGGAGAGAAAGAAAAAAAAAAAAAAAAAAAAAAAAAAAAAAAGGGGTCTACACAGCACAGAGAAAAAAGAGCTTTCCCAGTCCACAAGTTCGTCTATAATTTATTCATCGTTTAAATACGAGCCATTCAATATTTTTAAATAAAAGAAATAGCCACAATAAAATAAAAAAATCCCTTCTTGCTAAAGAAGGCTACAGAAAATCTAATAAAAGATTCCATTTCCTAAATTATGTAGATTAGACAGCTAAATACTTTGATCGTGGAGAAAATTTAGGAAACAAATCTCAGGTTAGACGAATTAAACAAAGTTAATGGAATAAAACAAGGAATGTCTCTTAAATAAAGCTAGCTGCCAAAGGTTTTTTTTTTTTTTTTTTTTTTAAAACAGCCTCCAAATCTACATCATGGCCAACCTTCTTTTGGTGAACTATAAAATGCACTAAAAAGTGCATAAGAAATATTTTTCGTTTACTTGTAAAAAAAAAACACTAAATAAAAAAAAGTGGAGCAAAATTAATTACAAACTGTTGCTTGCTGACTGAACACAATGTAAGCATAACACAACAGTATTCACATTCTTGTCATGATGCTTAAATCTCTTATAGTTAGAGGCAAAGTTGACAGTAAACGGTTGCACAATATGATACAATGTCTAGGGGTACCTGGACCTAGAAAGCACACTCACAACAAAAGCATGTGATGAGTGATTCCAGACATGGACGCCGGAGAAAAAATGAAAGAAACCGTCTCGATGTAACAGTTCTTTCGCCACTACACAAAGCACATAGAGGATTGACTTACAAGCAAGCCTTTAAATTTCCAAAATATGGATCACATTCAGACACCGCTGCACAGTCTTACAAAAAGATCACAAGCAGGTAATGAACTTCAAGTGTTCCATTAAGCAAGCTAAACTCCAGGTCGCCTCAACCCCCAATCCCCCAGTAGCCCTACCCCCCTACACGCACACACACATTAACTCTTTTTTCTTACCGCACTAAAATCCAAGAGGTCGCTGAGTTCCTTATCTGTTTCGACCGCCATTCTGTGGCCCTGCTGCTCGTTCATGCCCCGCTGTCTTTAAAGAGCCCTGCAAGAGAAAGTTTTAACTGACGTGAGTGAAACGAAAATGAAAACTCCTACTATAAGTTTGCAACGCAAACATGTCAACTGGGAACAAGCTAGCAAAGTGTCTTAGACCAAAGTATAAATTAAAATCACAATCAATAATTTAAGAGATGAAATTAATGCACAAAAGCCAAACTAAGAAGTATAGGACAATCTTGCCCCACCCTGATGCAATCTCATCTCCAGGATGACAACTTTGGCCTTGCCTTGGAAGACAAAACTAAGCTGATGTAAAAGAACCTAGCCAACCATGGACAACACAACATCCTGCTCTACAGAGAAGTTAATAACACTAATAACACTGCTTAACAAAGATCTTGTCCCATGCAATGAAACATACCCCTTTATGTATTATTGCACACTAATTCAATAATGTTTTCAGAATTTCTCCATTATCCATAGTTTACTTGTTCTCATATACTCATATGGACATAGTAAAGCAGTACCAAGGAAAGTGGAATCCCTCTATGCTGTCAGACTATCGCTGGACATTAAAGAGAGACAGACCAAAGGCCAAATATAAGCGGAACACTTGCACATTTAAGAGTATTGTAATTGTAATAACAGCCCTACTTCTAAATACGTACTATATACTGCCGCCTAAAAACCATGGATGAATTAAAAACTCATTCAAACACATTCAAGTAAAAATTTACGATAAGGTACGATTTCTCTTGCGAGTCAAAAAAAAAACAAAAAAATTTCACATTTTGTTACACAGATTACTTTTCGTGCTGATTCTGTGCCATATTGAGCAGTGAATTTATAGTTATGTCCACCAAAAGAAGTCCTTCGGGTGACCACTTAAGTTTCAGCATTTTCCACACTCTGGTATTTCCTCAGTCTTCAAACGAGGCCTTCTGCAACCCCTTTACGTCGACTTTCCTAAACTGACATGAATTTGGGTAGGAATTAAGCACTGGGTTTTGCACACAAGCTGCCTTCCTTAGTGGATTTATCAAACGGCACCAGATACAACCAAGAACTCACATTCAACAGAATGTGCTAGGGCAAAGAAAAAGAAAAAAAAGGGAGAGGGACCGTATCCCTCATGACAGTCATGGTCAAGGATATGAAAAGCCTATATAAAATTGGGATCATTTTTATTTTATTTTTTTTATATCTTGTTCGCAAAACCAGTGTAGTATTCAGGGTTGCAGTATGCGACCATTTGTGCTCTACTATGCAGTAGATTAGAAGGCAATACAACCTGTTGTTGGTCACTATGTTGACATACTGCTAGTGCTTAATGCAACCTGTGGTCGTGTGGTATTTGAACACGGCCTGTTTATTTAGTACAGGATTTGGGACACGTCTTATATAGTTATAGAAAGGTATTGAGTTTATAGAGAATAAATACAGAAACAACAACAAGAAAAAAAAAACAACTATTAAATGGTTGCCGCATACAAGAGGTGTGTGTGTGTGTGTGTGTGTGAATGTGTCTGTAATGCAACAATGCAAATATCTACACCGGTTATAGATTTAATTTTTCCCAGACATTTGGGATGATCTGGGACATTCAGGTTAACTAAAACTGAAAAACAGCCTCCTACTCACAGAAAGAGGCTGATTTATAGGTATTTTATTTATTAACATGGTAAAATAAACCCAGCTGGGTATTCTCTGTGAACAATCCATACACGAGGTGGCTCAAATAACTGGAGGATAGTGTCAACTTTTGGTGTGTGAGATGTTTTAGATGGAGTGAGAGGGAGTGGAGTGAGACAGGGCTGCTGGTTCAATTACTCGGGCTGTTCTAGTGGGGGTGGGGGGACATGAGGAATTTCCTGCCAAACGTGCGACTGAAGCCCGAGTCATTTCACCACCGCTGTTTGAAAAGTGTTTGCGAATAGAAAAACACTCAAACACACAGACACAGAGAAAGAAAGAGTGTGTGATACAGATATATATATATATATATATATATATAGAGAGAGAGAGAGAGAGAGAGAGAGAGAGAGTAGGTTTGTCCGTTCAGGCTAATTGAACTCGACAAATTAAGCATGTGAAAACGCTAACAAATGATTTGCATGGCCAGCCCCAGTTCAGCAACTCGGGTCCGAATCAAACAAAGTTAACCCCCTTAAATCATTACACAGGTTTACATACATAACGGGCGATTTAACCCTCATTAAATCAGACCGAAAACTTCAGCTCGCCTTCCCCAGGAGCGCTCTTTTCAGCCCGTATTTACTCAGAGCCATTAGAGAGGAAATGGAAGTTCAACACAACAATAAGTGACTTCATGACTAACATGCACACATATAGTCTCACACCACACTCTACTCGACACACACAAAAAAGGTTAAGAGTACACAGCAGCACGTTACCTCTCTTTAATGAGATGCTTCACATCCAGTGGTTTATAGAGAAATGCTGAGTCTCATAGGATGAAAAAAAAAACTAAACTTGAGCACGGTTTGAACCTCGGCGCATGAAAAGCGTTGGATCACCAGAAAACGGCTCCTATCTGCACTTCATCCTCCGCTGAAGCAAACCTCCGCGTCGTAAATACAAAGTATACAAAGTACCCGGACGGTATCCAAACACCAGCTCGCTGCCAGCCACACGACTTCCCCCTTTTTTTGTTGTTGTTGCTACAATTGAGATGGATTCATTCTTCTAGTAGACATCTTAAAGCTCCTCCATCCACATTGTCAGCAGCAACAACGTATTCCTCCGCATGGAAAAGAGGGGGCCTCGGCGCCAGCGGTGTCCAGTTTCAAAATGCCCAGAGGAGAAAACAATTGTGTCGCCTCTTTCGAAGAGCTGAGAAATAAATGCCGCTGGGAAGAAGCGCGAAATAAGCATTAAAGACGTACCGTCCAAGAGACACCACTCAGTTAGTCTAGTAGAAGAATTACCAATGCGATCTATATATTTTGGCGGACGTAGATGGTAGGATAATAAGCTGTGATGCTACAGGAGCAGCACGCGATGGAGAGATAAACCCGCAAATGATCAGCCAATAGGAAAGCGAAGCGAAGTAATGGACGGCACGGACGTCCAGTGAAAAAGTGGTAGTTTAGTCAAGCCCCGCCTCTTTTCGTGACGCCCGCGGTGTGCTCCAGTGAGGCTGTGTGAAGGGGTTTGAGATATCGTTTTGTTGCTCTGGTTAACGTCGCCTCCGCGCTGAATTTTCAGCCTGGGTTAAAATATGCTTTAAAATTATGTCTAACTGGTTGAAAGCTCTTATTTCAACTTACTTAATAAGGGTACAAACTCTAGTCTTGTTGGGCTTCTTAATTTAATCGTTTGGATAAAATTTTGCCTTTTTGATCATTCGGGTAAATTGTGAGACTATAAACAGAGAATTGTACTGTATCCTAACTCACAATACTATATAGTGTATTAAGTACAATGTTAGCGGACCTCAGAAGGGTGTCGTGTTTAGAGTGTTTACACAGCCTCAACGTTTTCGTATTATTTCTGTTTTCTCACGACTGCTTCTTTTCGCAGTTAAATGTGAACACGGCCAGTGAAGTGGCCTGTTCTCCCTCCCTGTGTGATTCATAAAGCTTCCTAGGGTTTGTGGAGGAAAGAGGAGGGGAGGGAGGGTGCAGAGAGCGAGAGGAGACTGGGATCGTCACACAGAGTGGGGGAGGGGAGAACTGGCCACAGAAATCGAGAGAGGCTCCGTCCCAAATGGTGCACTACCGTACTAAATAGTACTCAGCCTGAGGTAACAGTCTGTTGGCCTGTCATTGTGCCAGAATGTTTAGTATAGTAGTATCCGGTTTGGGACGGCGCATGAGAGTGGCCTCTGATAGGAAACTGGGTGACTACAGTTTATATAACGCTCATGAGGATTTCAAAAGAATCCCATTAAGCCGAAAAATGATCATAGTTTGATTAGAAAAGAAATGTTACATATTAGGGTTTCATATATTTGCTTCAAAATATATGAAATAAATAATTGTATACTCAGAAATGTAATTTCCTGCTGAGTACCTGTTTATGCAGCATGATTATTATTTTACATTGGACAGTGCAGATACCTTTAATTATCTTTAAAATAATGCCATCTTCATGCTCCAATTATGTGCCTTACATTTTATTTAAATATATAAAGACACATACTATAGGTACAAAAAAGATTCCTTTTTATAGGACCAGGAGAAGTACAGTTTATTACCTGTATTTCTGGGACTGTACAGTCATTACATATATGTAATGAATTTATAATGAGCTCAAATTTAATTGTGGTGATGGTGGTCACTGGGGAAAAGTGAAACGAAGAAATTGGTAAATAATAACATGAATTTCCCCCGAGTAAAGAGCCTCAGTAAATCGTAATAATTAACCCCAGGGGTGTTGTATGTTGTGCAGTGAGTCTGGCTGCTCCACATACCCTTACTGTCTCCACTGAATAAAGACAATGTTCTGCACCTCGCACCAGAAAAGTACTGCTATAATGGGTTATTTTACTAAAATAAAAAAGAAGGTGATAATCGTAGTATACTAGTGTTTGCAGTGTAGTTGGATTCATGCAAGAACAGCAAGGTTCGCTGCAGCGCTTGTAAACGCTCCAAGTAGTTTGTAGTAACAGCTGGGCCTGACATGGAGAGCAGGCACTAGGGCAACAAGAAGGAAGGAGGGAGGGTTTGCAATGGACAAAAAGAGAAAAAAGAGAAAGAGAATGGAGTTAAAATGAATTACAGAGAATATGATAAATGACACAAAGGATTGTGCATGTATCGGACTCCATTAGCATGCTTCGTAGACTGAAAATTGGAAATATGCCAGATTGAACAGGCTTTTATACTGACTAGGCAGAGGTAATTTCTGGAGAATTTCATATGCATGGTAGGACTCATTATCTGAGAGAGTGACTCTGTTGAGCCCTTCGCACTTCCTCCTAGCCATTCCCCACCCTCTGTCCTTAATTAACACCAGATGTAGAAGTAAAATTAGCATATGTTTTGTGCATTTGTGTAAACATCTAAAATATTTATTAATGTTTTTTTTCTAGAAAAAACTCAGTATTTCAGTATTCACATGAGAGAATCAAATATTTTCGGTTGTGTTTATCACAATATTATGTTTGGTAATAGAGGATTATGTACAGAAATTAACATGTAATTATCATATAATTAATGCCTGGAATACGTGCACTAGTATGGTTTAAATTTAACATTAAAAGTTCTTTCACAAGCAACACGTGCATATTTTTATAAGAAGTAGCATGACTCAAATTAAAAAGTGAATATTTCTTTATTTAGGGTAAAGTTTTATTTGATAGATGAAAGCCTACACATTATACTATAGGCTTTCATATTTTACGGGATTAAGTTACAAACACGGTTATGGTCATTTAAAATGTACAGGTGATATAATTGTTAAGAGAAATATACAGCTGTTAAAATCTGGGCATTATAAGTACTCGAAGCCATATGTGGCTGACTTTCTTTATGGTTTTATACATTTATAATTGCTACTTCTCTGCATTTAGTGAATCGGCCAGATGTTCACCGTGCAGTGCACTGCACTCGTCGACTACCTGCAGTGAGGGTTGAGATCTGAGATGCATACGGTACTGATCAGACACAAAAGTAGGCCAGCCTACACCGTGAGCCTCAAACCTCCACCATCCCCCATCCTTTCCCATCACTTCAAACACTGACTGGCTCTTGTCAGTCACAGGCATGTTTCAATCTTTTGTTTAAGAAGACTATATTACAACTTCCCTTTTTTTCATTATCTGCACCTTTAGCAGCTTTTAGATCCATTTTCAGAGCTGTTATATATTTATGAACTAAAAATAAATAAATAAATAAAAGCTTTGCTTCACAGTATGCCTGCTGGTAGCCAGGGCTAGATTGATGGCTCTGGCCCACTGCCCATGTTCAGGGTCTATCTACGCAGAAGGTGGGAGAGAGGGGGTGAGAGAGAGGAATCTATCTGTTTTGCTCGCATGGCTGACAGTAAACTGACCCCCGCTGAGCTTGCTTGATCGGAGGCCAGTAAAAGGACATTGAAGCTGAGACATTCACCTTAACAACCCCCCACTGCCTCAGAAAGGGGACCATATATTACTCCTATCTGGCTGTCCGTGACATCATGTAATGGATTCTTTTTCTGGACACATTTTACTTTAAAAACATACTTTTTAATCATTCAACCAGACACGAATACATTAATAAAGACAGCTGAAAAATAACACCAATGAAAGAGCACTCACTGCATTTTACTTGCTTTCAAGCATGAATTCATTAGCACAATCATGAACTCCCACGAACAGTAACAGCGCCATACTGATACCAACACACCTGCCGATATGGAATCCCAATGTTGTGCGGTTTGCCTGAGCAGCTCTTTCTCTGTCACCCATGCATCGGGTACAGTAAAAGGGGCACATGCTTCCTGTTTACAAAACCTATGATCTTCTACCCTGATGCAAACTTGGGTCTTTGTGAAAGAGCACCAGTAAATCACCTGAAGCAATGTATAGCTGAAAATATAAACCCAAATACATGTCTGTATATTCAGATGAGCTTGGAGTATCTACAGTATACTCCAGGACAGTAAAATATATTCGTGTTACGTAACTTATGCTGTCCTGGCAGCTAACAATGTGACAATAGAGAAATGCAGTATGTGACTGAGAAGGGCAAGAGGGAGCGAGATCAATGAGTGTATGGAGGATGGGTTGTGAGAATATTGTGGGTGTTGTGGGAGTTATTGCTCAACAATAAGCGATTCATGTTGGTGTGCATGTGTGTGTGTGCATGTGCGTGTGTGTGTGTGTGCACATGTGTAACACAGGATGGGGGGGGTAGTGCTTTGTAAAAGTGATGAAATGATGTCTCTGTACAGTGCAGCTGTTGCTGCCGTAGACATGCAACTATGTCTATCTAGATGGTATTCCATTTCTTTTCTCTCAGTTTGTTTTCTTTACTAGAGCACCTTCAGTCATAGCATATGCACTGGTTCTACAATTACAGATTGATAACAGTTTTGTCTGCATGTAGACCAATCTCAAAGACATTTCTGTAGTACTATAGCCGACTAGACTTAAATTAATTGTTGAACCTGACCATTCTGTGAGACTCTTTAATTCTATTCATGTCTAATTTTAGGGCACTGAATAATGTCTCAGGCTCATACCGAAGGAAATATGATCAGGACGTCTGTCCTAATATTTCTCTCTTTTTTTGTCCTCTTTTCTTTTATGTATTTTCCTCTCTCCCCTCCTCCACTTCTTTGCAGATTAGAATTCATTAGCAATCAAAGAGCCTCCAGAGAGCACTGGCTCTTAATTACCCACTCATTTGCATTTTTGCATATTAATGACTGCAGAGTTTTGGTGTGGCTTTTTTGCCGCAATGGTTTAAAGGCACCTCAGGCTGGCTCTCTGGGGACTAAGTGAAGCCTGTAGGCCATGTTTCAGGCCTATAGTCTCTAAGAGCACAGTGTGGGTGTACTGCGGTTAGATGCTCTTACGACACAGGGGTTAAGGGCCAAGGTCCCTAATCAACATATGAAAGAAAGATCTGTCTTCAGTGTCAGCAAATTATTGTCATATGGAATCGTTAGCAGCAGATCCTGGCTCAGACACACTGCAATGATAATGTTTCTTTCTATAGTATGATCTGATTATGCTTCTTGTTGTTTAAGATCATGCCAAATGTGTACGTTTCACGATTCCTCTTTAAGATCATATTTTAACCATTTCAAATTGCAGCCTGTCAATGAGGATAATTAAGATACATTCTTCTCTGTTGAAAAAAAAACTATCCGGGTGTTCATTGTTAAAAAAGGCAGCAGGAGTCCTTACAGCTTCTTTCATTGCATGAAATCTCTTTCACACTCTTTCTCACAGACACACTGACACACTTTAATACCCTAAGGAAAGAATAAGGGGTCCGAACACTTCTAATGGACCTCCATAGACCCTGCTACTCAGTGTATTTGTAAAAACATTAATGAAACATAGTTCCTTACAAATTGTTTTATGAAATAACAAGAACAAGAGAGTTGAGACTTTGAATATGATGGTCCCAAACTAAGGTGATATAGTGCAGTAGAATACATAGGTTATAGAAAACTCTAAATAAGAAGATAATTCTGTACATTGTTAAATCTTTCAGAAATTATCTACAAAAGGAGACTTTTTTTGTCACTTTTTTCTTTTTAATTGTTTTCTTGACAAAAGATGTACCCCCAAGGGTGCCTTTTTTGTATGTGCCTTTAACCAAGAAAAGTGCATGTAATGTAGCCTTAAAGCAATAGTGTCAGTGTCAGGTTGGTTGGGTGTCAAGCTGGTCCAATGTCAAGTTGGCCAGACCAACAAATAAAATCAGTCATATTAACAGCTCATACTAGATTTATTTCTATGATATAAAATATATACGTAGTATACCTACAACAAACCCACCACCCTATTCCCTTAAAATGTTCCATGTTTTGTGGTATTATGACCTTGTATTGGCATGACTTTAACTAAAATAAAATACAAAATGTATATAACTGTAAAAATGGACATGTTTGGGATAATGTTAATGCTCTTAGCATAATAATAAAGAATTACGTCTTATTTGCACATTTTGTCAGTAGCTGTGTATATTGCTCTATTTTGCCTCCTAGTGGATTAACAGCCACCAGATCCTTTTTTAAAAAAAATATTTCTATTCAATTACCACTGAATTCATTTGGGGGACTGGATTTAGCCCTTTGGGTCAGTTTGGCTCTGTGGGTATTTGTAAACATACACATCATCCACATCTATCTGCCTGCCTGCCCGTCCATCTGTCTATCTATGCTTATTATATAAACTAATTATGGTCCATTTATGTCTACATGTCTGTACACATCATCCATGTTTCTGAATTATTAATATTGTAATATTCTATCTATCTATCTATCTATCTATCTATCTATCTATCTATCTATCTGTCTGTCTATCTGTCTATCTGTCTATCTGTCTGTCTATCTGTCTGTCTATCTGTCTGTCTGTTTGGTTATCTGTTAGTCTGTTTAACTGATAGTGTGCTCCAGTTGGATGTTGACCTGGATGGAGT